>WAAB01024030.1:352046-363185 GCA_013389865.1 Piaya cayana | reverse complement strand
CAGCCAAAAAAAAAAAAAAACCCAAACAAAAATCAAAACAAAGAACAAACGTTTTAGGAGAAATATAAGACCATGAGGCTTAGCTGAATCTTGTCTCGCTGACTTTAAATGTACTGAATGCCAATTAAAGCAAAATTTGGCCCAGTATTATTTTGCCACTGGCTACATACCTCACAAGTTTTGGATGGATTTTTTNAAAAACCCAAACAAAAATCAAAACAAAGAACAAACATTTTAGGAGAAATATAAGACCATGAGGCTTAGCTGAATCTTGTCTCGCTGACTTTAAATGTACTGAATGCCAATTAAAGCAAAATTTGGCCCAGTATTATTTTGCCACTGGCTACATACCTCACAAGTTTTGGATGGATTTTTTACCCCCTTTTTCTCAAAGTCTTACAGCATTTTGCCTTCTGGCCTATACAGCTGTGCTGCTAGTATGCTTTCTATTTCTGGAAGTGACCCATGCAGTTAGGTCAGTTTGTTTTAGCCTCGCTCCTTGTTGCTGAAGTAGAATAGCACATTTCCCTGAACTGTGTGAAACCTGGGGTAGACAATCTTGATAAATATGATTAATGGGTGCCTCTACTTTGCTCTGCAGCTGAAGGCTTCCTGAGGTTCTCTGTCAGCTGGGTTACAGCTCCCCAGCCCAACCTTTACCTTGAAAGTGTGCCTTAGGTTCAATTATGTTGTTAAATATATTTTTATTCACGGCTTTTGCTTTAGGAAGGTTTTTGCAATTGAAATACAGTAAAGAGAGTTTAAAGGAGTAGGAATGGTGGGGAAATAGGTCATAGACATGGATGAATTTGGACTTTTTCCCTCTGGCTTGTTACCTGGTAGTTTGTAGGCTACATTTCCTGCAACTTGAGTTGAGTTTGGGGTTAGCGAGGTGTTTAATTTCTTACTCTGATCAGCAGGATAGCAACTAAGATAGAAGGCAGTAGCAAGTGATGGTAGCTTTGAGTCGATGATAGCTTGTTAGTACATGGAATGTATTTGTAGGTTGCCCTTATGCTTATTTCCAGTAATGGAACTTAAATATGGGATTCATTGAACTTGACAGAAAATATGTTTTGTATTGTCACTTTTGTCAGACGGAAAAACAAATTAAGTATCACATTAGATGAAAAACGCTAGCCAGAGCCTCCAGTCATTGTGTGACAGCTCCTTCAGAAACAGAAATAAAGAATATAAGGGGGGAGCCCCCACATTGATGTGAGTGGTAATAAAATAAAACGCGTGATTGGCATCAAGGAACACTGAGCTCACAACTCTCTGTTATAGCGAACACTAACAGCACTGCAAATTGTTCTTAAAGTTCAGAGGCTGGACTCTGTGTGTGAATGCTGGTTGCAGCACAGGCTGGATCCATCCAGTTTTCCTGGTGACTGCAATGCAATTGTAATTGCAAGAGCACATCAGCATTCTGGACAATTGAGTACAAGTCTTAATTGCAAATAATCCTCTTGAAGTTGTTCTCCCCTCCACTGCAGTCAAAGGAGGGCTTTGTTAAGGCATTAACTAACAAATTAGCTGCTAAATACTGGCAATAACCTATTTCCCAGAGATTGCTTTTTAATTATAGTTTAAGCTGTGTGATTCCTGAAATCTCTTCTTTGGCAAACCAGTGTTTGTGGTCATTTCCAACCACTGTAACTAATTGGAAAAAGTAATTTTTGAAGTCTTTACTGATACCAGAACATACTTTGCTGGCCTGCAGAAATACCTTCCCAGTGTTTCTTTTAACTGTTATTAGTATTTTAATTTGAATATANCTATATCTATATATATAAAAATACTCTGTTACTTGTTAAATTACATATAATTTGCTTGTATAAATAAGTATTAGGTGTCTACTGAGAAATATGAAACTGAAAAGTTGAATCTGAAACCCAAAAGTTATGGTGAAGGTGTGAAAAAGAAACCAGATCTGCAGCAGAGACCATATGTAGTTTATCACAGTTAGAGCAGCATTTGGAAGCATGACTGGAGAGGCACTTATGAGAGTGTGCTACAACAACAGTTCTTCCTACTGCTTTACACAGATACTTCAATTTTTGTGAAAGACTTACTTCTTATTATCTTGCAGGAAGTGAGAAGTGATTCTACTGATTTAAGTATAGAAGTGACCCCCTCCAAAAAAAGGAAATACGGGAAATCATACCTAGCTTGAGAATATTTTCAGGAGGAGATTTGGCTGAGTTTAGCTAATGGCAGAGATGAAACAACTTTCCTAGTTTGTTTAAAGGGGAATCTTGGGAGTGTGCTAGCAGTCAATCCTTGTAGTAAACATTTTGGCCACTTAAGGGAAAAGAATTAATTTTGGGCATGGGAACTTTTGCTTCTATTTAAAAATAAAAGAAGAATTGGAGCACCATGACCTTTCTTCTACTCCTACTTGCTGTGGGCACAGTGACCTCAGTGCTGTCATACGCTAGAGGGCACACAATGCTTACGATTGCTGCAGTGCCAGCCCAAGGAAATGCCTTTCGCAAGGGATCTAATCTTAGGCTGACCTGTGGATCTTGGAATTGACTTTGCTTTAATCCTGCCTCTTAAGCCAGTTGCAAAGGAAACAAAACAAAATGTTATGAATTTTATTTGACTCTGGGGACCAGTCCTATTGAATTGCCTGGAACTGCCTTGTGCAGGTGAATTGAGTGAGATTTAGCTTGGGAATGATTTTATGTGCTCTTGTTTTCTACTTTTGCCTACATATGCATTTGATGTGAATTAATCAGATCAATTCTGTAGCATTCCCCATGTATTCTTGCCGAGTGGAATAAAGTCTATGTAATCATAAAGAAGAGGAAGGAGATTATATCATCATGACCCATTAGTGTCCATGCTGAGACGTAATAGGTTATGTAGTAAGCTATTTGAAATTGTATTTTTAAGTCAATTTTGGTCAAGGTTCTACAGTTCCTTAGCTTATCTGTTTTTAAGAAAAATACAGAAAGATTTATAATCTTTGGGATGAACCCCGTGTCGTTTGCACCTTAATCTGAGAATTTTATATCACTTTGTGTGTAATTGGAAATGCATAATGGGGATGGAACAGGAGAGATGGGTGGTAACACGATTTCTGTTGTTTTTATGGAAAAGTAGGCAACATGGGCCAGGTGTGTGTGCTGCAGATGAAAACAGTGTTATTAAACCAGGCTCTTATCTCACTTTTATTTTTCTGTTAATTTTATTGGAGCCAATAAACTGTAAGTTCTGCAAATTTTCTTTTTTTATGATGGCTGAATATAGGAAAATTGTTCTTGCATTTCAAAGCCTACAGGTCTAGGTGCATTAAAGTAGAATCATAGAATCATAGAATCACCAGGTTGGAAGAGACCCATTGGATCATCGAGTTTGATAGTGTCCTATCAAACACTAAACCATGTCCCTCAGGACAAAGTAGAGCTTGCCCTGAATGTATTGGCATCATGCTTTGGTGCAGCTACCCCAAGCTTGACTCTTTCCCAGTTAAAGGGTGTTAGTGATGCTCAGTGTATGACATGGATGAATTTCTGTCATGAATAAACTGAGGTGCCTCTCAGTGCTCTTTCAGGCAGAACAATCCCACCCCCTGCCAAAAGAGACAGAAATGTAAGCCAGGATACTACCCTTGTTTCCTTGGGAGAACAGCTAGTACATTGTATTGTGTATTTGCATTTGACATTGTAGAGTCTCATAACTTAAAAAGAGAAAAGCAAATAAAGAAGTATCCGTAGATATCAGAATAAATAATAAGCTTATACCTCAGCTGGAGGTCATGTTCTTAATTCTTGCTTTTCCTAATATGAAATCCTGAAGTGCAANGTTAGGTCAGTTTGTTTTAGCCTCGCTCCTTGTTGCTGAAGTAGAATAGCACATTTCCCTGAACTGTGTGAAACCTGGGGTAGACAATCTTGATAAATATGATTAATGGGTGCCTCTACTTTGCTCTGCAGCTGAAGGCTTCCTGAGGTTCTCTGTCAGCTGGGTTACAGCTCCCCAGCCCAACCTTTACCTTGAAAGTGTGCCTTAGGTTCAATTATGTTGTTAAATATATTTTTATTCACGGCTTTTGCTTTAGGAAGGTTTTTGCAATTGAAATACAGTAAAGAGAGTTTAAAGGAGTAGGAATGGTGGGGAAATAGGTCATAGACATGGGTGAATTTGGACTTTTTCCCTCTGGCTTGTTACCTGGTAGTTTGTAGGCTACATTTCCTGCAACTTGAGTTGAGTTTGGGGTTAGCGAGGTGTTTAATTTCTTACTCTGATCAGCAGGATAGCAACTAAGATAGAAGGCAGTAGCAAGTGATGGTAGCTTTGAGTCGATGATAGCTTGTTAGTACATGGAATGTATTTGTAGGTTGCCCTTATGCTTATTTCCAGTAATGGAACTTAAATATGGGATTCATTGAACTTGACAGAAAATATGTTTTGTATTGTCACTTTTGTCAGACGGAAAAACAAATTAAGTATCACATTAGATGAAAAACGCTAGCCAGAGCCTCCAGTCATTGTGTGACAGCTCCTTCAGAAACAGAAATAAAGAATATAAGGGGGGAGCCCCCACATTGATGTGAGTGGTAATAAAATAAAACGCGTGATTGGCATCAAGGAACACTGAGCTCACAACTCTCTGTTATAGCGAACACTAACAGCACTGCAAATTGTTCTTAAAGTTCAGAGGCTGGACTCTGTGTGTGAATGCTGGTTGCAGCACAGGCTGGATCCATCCAGTTTTCCTGGTGACTGCAATGCAATTGTAATTGCAAGAGCACATCAGCATTCTGGACAATTGAGTACAAGTCTTAATTGCAAATAATCCTCTTGAAGTTGTTCTCCCCTCCACTGCAGTCAAAGGAGAGCTTTGTTAAGGCATTAACTAACAAATTAGCTGCTAAATACTGGCAATAACCTATTTCCCAGAGATTGCTTTTTAATTATAGTTTAAGCTGTGTGATTCCTGAAATCGCTTCTTTGGCAAACCAGTGTTTGTGGTCATTTCCAACCACTGTAACTAATTGGAAAAAGTAATTTTTGAAGTCTTTACTGATACCAGAACATACTTTGCCGGCCTGCAGAAATACCTTCCCAGTGTTTCTTTTAACTGTTATTAGTATTTTAATTTGAATATATTGAGCTGTGCTGAAAAATTGTTGTTTTAATTTTACTTCCATTATTATTAGATACAGGTACAATATGTCCTCATTAGATTTGTAGATAGCGTTGATGTTTTCCACTTAACTGTTACAAGAAACTTTTCCTATGGAGGAGGAGGAATTAACCTTTTCATTTTCATATGTAGCGGTCAATGCAAACTATTTATTTTGCTAATCTGTGTCTTGGTAACCATTTAGAAAAATAAATTATGTCTGTTTTTTTTGAGAAAGGAGGTATTTTTTTGTATATTCATTGCTTTTCCTTCCCAGATTTCAATAAAGGCTGCAAGTCTTCCAATATATCATTCAGCTTCCTTTCAAACCGGACTTTTTTATGGGGGAGCACAACCATCAAAATTGGCAAGCGTTAAGCTTCATAATTAGTTCAATATAGTGACCAATTCTGTGAATTATGAGTTCAAAGCAACATATGGATGTGGATGAAATCAGATTTTGGCATTTCTCACTTAGATTGTTTCAGGACACTGCCGGAGCTTCTTTGATCTGTAAATAACAACTGCAGTTCAGTGCATTACTTAAAATACATCAAACAGATTCATGACTCTTGCTTTTACATATAGACCTCACTTCCAGTTACAGTTTCGATTCAAATTGAGAAAGCTATTCATGTTTGGGGATTTCATAGAGAAAGCTAAAAAAGATAGCTCATTTTGTTCTTCTGGTTTCAAGACTAGCAGCAAAACTTTCTCTATCACAATGTACACCCCAGACTACATTAGCAGATGCTTCATGAAGTCAAAAGCAAGCATCTCCTGTATTGCAGATCCTCTACAACCTGATGGCAATGCACGTCTTTCTTTACTTTCTCAGGAGTATCAAAGAAGTGAGCCGAAGTTTTATTTTTGCTGCACCATGCAGTAATGTACTTCAGTAACTCCCTTCACTGTTTGCACATAGCAACCTTTTTCCTGGTTCTGAATTTTGTTGTGGTGTGGACTGGGATGTACCCTCTATAAGACAGTAGCTGGAGGTAACCAGGCAGCCTTTACTTGCTGCTCCTTAAAGATATACACAGGTGCTGACCTTGTTCAATAAGCAACATTGCACTAACATGCAATGCACAAGCAACATGCACTACCTCTGGGCTTAGCAGTTATGAAAGGACTGTATGAATTCTTGGTAGCAAAGGAGTGAGGGGAATTCTGGCTTCTTGGTGTTCTACCGTCAGCTTTCCAACCGGATAACTCCCATCACTTTGAGTTTAACTTCCAGTGTTTTGCTTAGAAAAGTTCAGTGTTAGTGCAGTGGAGATTTCTTTTCTGCTGCATAGTTAGTGTAATTACCAGAGTTCTACAGAAATGCCTAAGAGTTATTTTCATAGTGCTTTATGGTCTACTGAGATAAAGTTCTTGTTTCAGTGTGGTGGTTTATTTCTTGCTGGTTCTGAAGGCCTTTGGTTTCTATACTGGCTTCTAAAAACAAAGAGAAAACATTACTGCAGAGACTATCTGTCTTTGTGGTTTTAATTCATACATAAGTTTTGATATTACATTTTCCAAGTGAAATGAGTCAGAGAAATTTTACTCTTCAGCTTTAGCTTGACTATTTTGTATCACTGAGCTACTTAATTTTACTTTACTTAGGTGGTTGTTCAATCTGCAAATTCTGGCTTGAATTAAAGAGATGGGCTTACTCAGCTTGGAATTGGCTAAGAGGGCACGATGAAGAGGGAAAGGACTATGAGGGCTGCTCTGAGAATATGAAAGAGGTGCCTCTGTGAGGGCATTGGGATTGAGTCTCAAGAGGATTTGATTTGTAAATTGATATCTGAAGCTTCTGGGATTTGGTAGAATTAGATTCTGAAGAAGATTCTCTCTAGCATTTGCATCAAAACTGTATCTCACAAGATTATATTTTATGCATATTTCAGTTATTACCCCCTTCTGCCTCTGACCTATTTACCTTTTTTTTTGGCTCTGAAGTACATGCGTGTCTTCTATGCGTGCTAACACTTCATCTTAAAGTCATGAGTAGGAATTTTGTTTTGGATTCAAAGCCCCGTCACTGATGCTCTCTGTTGTTTTTTCCACTTTGGTTGTAAGTGTAGATGTGTGTTTAATCTGTTAATTTTGAATTTTAGGTAGTTGAGAGTTGCTTATTCTGAAAATGTACTGTTATTTTCAGAACATGCAGTGAAAGAATGCAATTAGAAACTAAGCCCAGGAATTTCAGTGGCAGGTCAGGCACTTCTGGCCTCAACTGTCATTGACTAGAAGAAGAATAAAGCTCACTGTGCCTTAACAAATTGCTGAAGCATTCCCTTCCCTGATGTTGTGATACATGTCATATGCTCTGTTGAGAGACAATATGAATGTGCCTGGTGGGTAACTATTCTCTGGATAAACTTGGATATTACTGTGTCTTCTCACTGTGCCTTTTACAATCCACATCTCTCAGAATGATGTGAATATGTAAAATATAAGCTGCATTTAAAACCCAGAAGTGTGTGTACATCTACCAACCATGGAAAAAAATGTTTGAGAAGTAAACAAGATGCTATGGTGGAGTTTCAAACAACAGCCAACAAAAGAACCTCAATGTTTTTGTTTTCATTCCTGTAGTTTTTAGAGCCTATTTCATCATTATTCATGCCTGATTCAGAATCTTAGCAGGGAGTTGGAAGAATGCAGTGAAGTTGTGTGATTTAAGAGATGGATGAACCACCATGGCCTCCATGCATGGTAACCGAGAGCAAGCTCATCTTGCCTGGAAATTCCACATTCCTGGGAGAGAACATAAATGAGTAAAACCTACAGTGTGAGAGAGGAAGAAATAGTTAAAAATAAATGTTTGGGATTGTCAAACCTTGGTGAGAGAGTTCTGCCCAAGATTGTACAGAGCCAGGCCATGTTCAGAGTGGTGAAAGGCAAGATGCTAAAGATCTTTAGTCTGTTGTTTTACTCTAATATCTGAGTCAATATATTTAACTGAACCACAGGTCAGGTGAATATAAATGGTGCTGTTGGAATTTATCCAGCCAGTAACTTAACCTCTGACTCACCCCAGCAACGGTACAGCATTTCAAATGTAGTCTTCAAGGAAGGATGAACAAATTTCTTAATCCACTGGGCACAAACAAAACCTTCAAAATCAGTCAAGAATACCTTCTTGTTCCCACTGCTCTGTCACCCCTTGTGCCCTGGGATGTATTATTGCAGCTAATGCTAGGAAAATTCCATCCGTCTGTTCGTGTTCTGTGCTCAGAGTGACTAAAAGTACCTTTCCTCATTTTGTCCATCTCATGTTTAGTTCTGTGGTCTTCTAAAATTTTCCAGATCACCAAGTGTGATGACTCTCAGCTAAGCATATGGATATTCATGGCCTGACAAACTAACCTCTTTTGTTAATTTACTTCAACTGAAGGGAACATGAAGAAGGGAATGCAAAAACATAGTTTTCTTGACAGTCCCAGCAGTTTATGAATTAACTAATTCAGGCCACAGAAATCCTGTTTGTTACTAAGGGACTTGAAAAGAATGTGTCCTCTCACCTGGGATTTCATTTTACCTTAGTGCTCTCCCAAAACCCACCTGACATGCAGAGCTCCCGCTAACAGTGGGGAAGGAGCTTACTGCTTCCATAAACAAATAAGGCTTATTAAGTGCTTACCTCTTGTTTAGCTCTTTACCTATTAAGTGTAGGGTTTGGAAATGTCTTGTTTGCATGTAATGGAACTATTCCCATTGCTAAATTCCATTTCTCAGTAATTTTCCCCCATTTTTAATTAAAAAAGGGAGTAGAAGTGGGTAATGGTTAGAAGGAGCCAGCTCAAGGATCCAATATGAATTTCATGCTAAATAGGTAGCTGGAAAATCCTGCCTGTGTTACGAGGCAGACACCAAAACACAGAACTACTTGCTGAGGTTAATGTGTGATGGGATGGCCTTGAACAACTTATTTATTTTCCCAAGGCCCGTGAATTGCCAACACAGGGAGTAATTGTACTGTAATAAAATACTGTGTATTTAAAGAGAATTCCTTATTTCTCAGGACAAATGTGACCTTGATTAAATTATTTCTATTTTTAGTCAACTTTAAGGTCTTTGGAACTTCTAAACTTCTTAGCAGCTGTTCCTCAGATGTCTGCTGTCCTGTTGGCCTCTCAGATTTCCCCACCTCCTCCAGAGGACTAAGGACTCCAGATATGTCCTGAACAGCCAGGGATAAGGTTTTGTGGCCAAGAAAGACTAAGTGGTGCCCTGTGCTCGGGAAAGGGCTCTATAAATGGTCTCCAGAGCTTCCCCACAGAGGCTATACACTGGAGAACTCTGCTAAAGAGCAATTCCACTTTAGAAGTTGCACGCTGATCCCCAAACACTGGATCTTCTTTCTGATGCCAGTCTTTCTTCTGCACATTGTTTCCTTTGAGAGCAGAATACAGGCAGAATCTCTTAGGCTTTTACTTTACTCTTTAATCCAGCACCACAAACAGAAATCCTTAGGGTTTAAGCAGCTTCACGATTTGTTTACACAGGTCTACGCTGGCTTTTTTTTCTTCTTTGTTGTTTCATCTGTGGTTTTCCCCCTGCCCTGTGTTTTGGTTGGTTCTATTTTCTGCAGGAAATTCTGAAAGGCTGTTTAGCTGCATGCATGCGACCTTCCCCATACATCCACCTGGTCATCTCTGCATTTGGTGTAATACATGACTAGCACTCTGTTCTCAAAGCCATAGTACCCTTTCTTTACTGAAGTACTTCTAAAACCAGCAGAAGCATATTTTCCTATAGACCTGCAATCACAGTGCCCCTAATTTCCCTTTTGCACTGATTCAAGCAAGTCGTACCCACTGCCTGCCTGGCCAATAACCACACAGATAACTGTTGGGGTCTCTCTGCAGCCTTTTCTGCAAAGTGGTGTTGCCATGTTGAGTTTCTTGGCTCAACTGAGATGCTTATAGATGTTTGTGATGTTTGTTTGATGTTCACAGAAGTTTTAGGAGCTTCATCCCTACCACCGTTTTATTTACCTAATATTAGGTGATGAGAACCGATGATGAAAAAGATAGCAACTTCACGCACCACTTCAATAGCGAACCTATCTGAGAATGCACCTCTGTACAGTCAGAGACAGGATGTCAGTAAATATCGAATGTCTCATGTTCCCTTGCTTATTTGTACAGCATTGAAATAAGAATTTTTTTTTGAGCCAGATTGTAAGCATATGATAGAGATGGAAACCTTAGTACTGATAAAGTATTATTATCCAAGTGTTAACTAAAATTTTACCATCCAGACATTATTTTGTTAGAGCTGATGGAAGGCAAAACCCTGCAATGCCAGTGACATTTGGATCAGGACCAAGTTATGGTATTAATAGTTGGCAAAGGCACTGAGTTTTACTGTACTAACCAAATATTGTCATTTATCGTGTCTCAGGTACCCACTGAAAATACATGGGCTGCAGTCCAAGTGCAATACTTGTGGAGATTAACAAGTTGAAGATTTAGTTCAGGGCACTCCTGAAACTGCTCAGGTATTAAAAATGAGGAATACTTCTTGGTACAAAATGTCCTCAAACTTCACCAGCGCAGACGTCCTTTCAGTAGTTGTTATGGATAGTATGTGAGTAACCACACCGTGACGCAGGCCTGAGGTACCACTCTCCTTTCCTGGTAGATATGAGACCATTTAATTGAAGATTTAGTTACGGAATTTTCTCTCTGTGAGTAGAATTCCATAGTTTATTATACTGAAATTCCTGAAATAGCAAAAAAACCCCAGCCTATAAGGGAGGATCAGGCAGCTTAAAGCTAAGATAATAGAATCTCATGTTGTGTGTGCACTGGGTTTTTATGGCCCTTATGCATCAAGAATAAGACTTGCAAATGCTGTATCTGCAGAGGTGAAGTTTTGCTGTTGCTGATTTATTTTCAGTTAACTGTATCTGTACCAGATAACTGTTACAGGTACTTAGAATCATAGAATAACCAGGTTGGAAGAGACCCACCAGATCATCGAGTCCAACCATTCCTGTC
>WAAB01024030.1:314031-351966 GCA_013389865.1 Piaya cayana | reverse complement strand
TCTTGTGGTGAGGGGCTCAGAACTGAACACAATATTCGACAGGCTTCATCAAGTAAAGAAGCCAGGCCAGCTTCCATCCAAATGCCTTTAAACAACCCGACCCTGCAAACGTCTCATTCAAGCAGTTCACACTAAACTTAATAGGATCTTTGAGAGCAGAACAGCTCTTAATACAAAGAAATGCCAACAGTTCTATTTTATTGTGATTTCTTCACTGTACTAAAAAACTTAGAAACACACTTTTCCATTGAAGTAACACACAACTTTAAGATGTGATTGAACAGAAAAGCTTTAGGATCTCAAAACACTATCCAGTTTCACTATCTCTGATCCTGGAAAGCTACCAGGAAGAGAGGGACCTGGGGGTGTTGGTTGACAGCAACTGAACATGAGCCAGCAGTGTGCCCAGGTGGCCAAGAAGGCCAATGGCATCTTGGTTTGTATCAGAAATGGTGTGACCAGGAGGTCCAGGGAGGTTATTCTCCCTCTGTACTTGGCACGGGTGAGACCGCTGCTTGAATGCTGTGTGCAGTTCTGGGCCCCTCACCACAAGAAGGATGTTGGTGGTTGATTCACCCTCCCTGGAGGTGTTTAAGGCACGGGTAGATGAGGCACTAAGGGACATAGTATAGAGTTTGTTTAGGAATGGTTGGACTCGATGATCCGGTGGGTCTTGTACAACTGAATGATTCTGTGATTCTCTTATGAATTAACAGTAAATTACTACTTCCCTCTCTCCTTGTATTTTTCCATGAGAATACTCGGGAGGTAAGAGTTTTGTTACTTAACAGAGAAATTATCAATTTTCCTTTGACAATAAAGAAATGTCAACATTAGAAAATCCTATTGACCACAGGTATTTTGCAGGCTTTGGAAACGGATGTTTCATGAATACGGGCACAGTGCAGATGCCACAGCTTGAATAAACTCTCTGATCAAGGATACATATGTATCTTTGGATGCAAGAACGCCAACTTGGGCACTGCTCCCTTTCTAACGTGAGCTTTACCCCAACAGATCCTTTAATGCCCATGCTTACAGTGACAGAAAGCCTTTTGGTTACCAGTGCCTATAAAGAACAGATGGTATCTTCTGAATGTGTTTTAATACAAGAAAGTATCGAGTATAGATTGAGACCACGCATATTTAAAATCAACTGTGTCTGTTAACTCCATTTCAATGTTACCTGTGCTTTGAAGAACTTAGGATATTTAATATGTCTGCAGACATCCCATAAATTCTTATTCACCCCACCTGCCTCCTTGTGCTAAGTTCCTGCTGTTACAAGTAGAGCTTTGATGAATATTTAGATTGCACTATAAAGTTCTTTCCTTCAAAGATATAGATTTTCCTCATGGAAACGCTTTATTTCTCTTCAGAAAAACACAGGAGAATAGGAATGTCTTATGTCTGCAGCTCACCAGCGTTTCCAGTGGAGTGGCAATGAATGGATCTTCCTAGAGCAGTACAGAGCAGCAAATACAGTTTCCTGATACCTCAAAAGCTAGGTCAAAACCCATCAAGTTTAGTAAAAGGTACTAAAACTTCCTCTTTACCCAGTTTTGAAATGATTGCAATAATCATCATCTTGATGGATATTGTTCTGTGTTTTGTTATGTGCTTGGTAGTCTTGTGACCTCCCTTACCCTCACCCATCAGAAGTCTCAGAAATCTCAATCATAGAAACCTGGCTGGACTTTGTTTTACTTCTTTGAGAACCAGCTATTTAGTATGAGATGGTGTTTTACATATGCAGCTGTCTGAAATTACAGTCCCTTTTCGTAAAGGGGATGTTTACTGCCTCATTAATATCAGTTAAAAGTTCTACTTTATAGCATTGCATTAATACGAACAAGGTGGAAGCATTAGCGGAAGGCTGAGGTCTGAGATTTTCATTAGTGCTTTTCAATATTGTTAACTGTCCTTGTAAAGCAACAGGTTATCCGGTATTCTTGTGAGAAATGTGTACCCCTTATCTGACCAGATTGTTTATAGAGCTGTAGGTTTATCACTTATCATCTTCCTTGTCTGTCTTCACAAATGACCTCTTTGTGAAGTTTCCTAGTAAACAGCTGTTTGATCAGAGTTGAGTTTAAGAGATCTTTCATAGAGTTTCCTGAAAGACCTCATAATTTAATGCTTCAATTTTATCTTGAAGCATTTGAGTTCCATGAAAATCTCTTCTATGGGTGTACCTACACCCCTGTAAGAGGAAAGCTGAGATCTTGCAGCTTTTTGTGTTTGTGCTACGACATCTGGCCTTTTACAATCCTGACAGAGGACTCCTCAGGAAACCTGAATCATGTACATGCTACTTTAGTCTTCAAAGCAAAATTGGAGATCTGTGAAGATAATATGAATTTTCCTTGTGTTGCTGGGGAATAAAATCCATAGATGAGATGTATTCTCATAGAACAGTCTTCCAGAAGCTTTTCCCTTCAGGGAGCTAGCGCTTCTAAATGCAACAGTAATTGTTAATGGGAGGAGGCTGTGTTTTCAGGCAGAGTTCATGTATGTTATCATTGCACATCTCAGCTGACATTATCTTTGGGTCCTTCAGCCACTGCTGTAATATGAATAATCCATACAAACTCGATCAAAAGCAAAGCCTTACTGTTTTACAGACTGTCCTCTCAGCCAAAGGTCATCTTTGAGCTGATGACCTTCTCATCCAATGGACAAGATGAAGGGCTACCATTTTTTCCAGATGTCAGGTCCAGAAAGATTGAGTGCTTTGCCTGAGGTTATGCTCCTAAGTTCCTATACAGTTGGGCAATTCTCCTCGCTGCCAGACCAGTTTCAGAAATGAAAGACTATTCTGCTGCCTCAGTTAAAGGTCTTTGTTGTGAACTAACAGTTGAGCACACATTTTGCAAGGTGCTGAGGGTTGAAACTGTCACACTGGCTGGCTTTGCTAAGGTTCTACAGAGTAATTCAGTGAATGTATATGCAGACTTCTCTCATGTTCACTAGAAGTCCAAGAGCCTTGGAATAACGGAGTCCTGTATCTCAGGGTTCTGCAGCACAGAATGCCTCAGACTACACAGACTCTCCGGGTTATACTTATTTCCCACAATTTTCTGCGTGTTTGTCTCTAAATGAACCATGAAATGATTCAATGCCCACATGTGGTTTTAATAACAAGCGTATGTGGGCAAATGAGAAAATACAGACTATTCAACTAGAAGTTTCCAGTGTATAATACAGGTTAAAATTGAAGTAGGTTTGTTGTACAATATTTGTCAGAGTCAGTTAATTACTTTTGGGTTATATGACATTTTAGGTGAGACTTCTCTCTATAACCTGGTAACAACTGTTGAGCAATTGAAGTCTTCATATTTAATCAAGCACAGATTCGGAACAATAAGCACCAGTTTGATCTTCACTGTGTACTACTGGGAAATTTCTTTGGTGGTGTTGGTCTTTGGGTTTTTTTTTGTTTTGCTGTTGCTGTTGTTGGTTGTTAGGTTGTGGGGGTTTTGTGGTTTTTGTAGGTTTTTTTATTTTGAGAGAGAGAAAATTGAGCAGGTAGCTTTCTGATCTTGTTTCAGCTGACAGTTCTGTCAAGGTCTTATGCATGTTTAATAGAAAGTCGCACTAGGCATCCACATCTTGAAAACTAGAACTGTTGTAGATAGATTTTGGCTTCAGGTGGTCCCACTGTGCAGTGCAATCCTTCCCTTCACGTATCCTCAGCTTTGAAAAATGCATCTGACATGACTCTTGTGCCTTTCATTTTTATTTTGTTATCGAGTAATAAGTTCTTACATTTTCAAATTTTCTGTTCTTGGGTCGCACCTCAGACCACCTCATGTTCAGCTCTGATGTTCCTTCTTCCATGTGTAGTGAAGGGAGATTGTGATATCCCACTAGCCTGAAATCAGAAGAAATCTATTGTTGTCAGATGAGAATCTCACTTAGGCTATTCTGACTCTATCTTTTATTTTGATCACAGACTGGAAGGGTTTAGGCTTAGCCAGCTTTTGCTAACAATCTGGCTGAAGCTTGCTGATGAAATACATGGTGAGAATAACGTTTGTCAGTCTTTGAGACTGATGTCCTTGTGTGTGAAAAGGAGGAAAAGTGATAAAGACAAGCGCTTGAGAATTGTCTTGATGGAGAAAAGAAAAATCTGTTCCTATTGCTCTGATGAGAAGGTGAAGAAGGAATGACTTAAATTGCTCTGGGGAACTATCCTACAGAGCAGGGCCTGAGCTGATCCTCTGTGCAGTCCATCCATCAGGAAGGGCTGTTTAAATAGGTTAGACAAACATGTTGGGAACAGGTCCTGCCCTTGGTCAATGGCCTTCAGTTTGTTCTTTCTCCACAGTACTGTAATTCCCAGGAAAGGCAGGTTTAGTTGTAAGAGAATGCGAACAAACAATGCAAGGGAGCAGGGCTTTGGGTATTGCATAGGATAAAAGACCAGTTAAACAGGTGGATAAAGCCTGTAAAATTTGTTGAACTATGTTATTTCTCCACTTATGTTACTGGAAGGGTTGTTTTCTTCCTGAGATGTTTTCAATATCTAAATGATGTATCAGGTTGACCATATTCCGTAGAGAAACCCTAACTCGGTCCACAGGGACATGTACGTGAGATGTAGTGGGCTGCACTGGTTTCTTCTCACTGTGGTCTTTGGACACTAAACTTGACTGCAAGGAGTGACCTGGCACATGCGTAGGTCTTCTTGCTGTGCTGTGAGGAGCATAGGTCTGCTGGAAGCCCTGAAGTGACAGCAAGGAAACTGCAGTAAAACTTGCTGTAAATCCTGCTTTATGTAACTGATGTACGTACAACTCACAAAAAGTATTTTTGGCCCAGAAGTGTGAAACCAGTTGTATGTCACTCAGGCATATAAGCTGGAGGAGGTCAAATGGTCTGTGTTTTGGGAGTGCAGAGGATTTCAGAAGTACGGTGATGCTGAGGGAGGAGTATTTCTCATGGTTGTTCTTGCTTTCTTCTTCATGGTAGAAGTGGACACAAGCCCAGGCAGCTTACGGACTGTGTCACAAAATGAGGGCTGTAGCATCGAGGCAAATTTTGTTGTGTTCTACAGGGGAAATGCACTTCTCTAAAGCACAAACGTCCCAAGGTGCTGTAGATGTAACACCTGTATGCAGTTATTTTATCTCTGGGCTCATCAGGTTTTAGGAGCAGAGCCATATCTTAAAGGAGCTGTCACAGCAATTCTTATTTGCCTTCAAGGTGTCTCCTGAAATGCTCCTGCAGGTAATTAATCACCTAATAAAAAACACTCTTTGACAGGAGGTGGAATTTGGAAATTAATTTGCACCCCTTAAATGAGGCTTCTGAAACTGTAATTATCATGAAAGGAAGAAACAAGCTGTGTCAGGTGTATAAATGATTTATTTATCAAGAAAAAACTTGTCACCAAAGTAGCGCTTAAGCTTGCAGTGTCTGTGCTGTGTTTCTTTTAAGTGTCTTAAGCAATGACATTTGCCTTCCCTCTCATATTGGCAGGTACAGGGCAAGTCTTCAATTGTTTGTGAAATGTTTGGTATAAAAGTGACCTGCAACAAAATTATACTTGTCTTTTTTGTGTTCTCTTTCTCTAATGTGTGATCTCTTCTTGCTTCCCCATCACTCCCTGCTCAGTGCCGTACCCACTGGAGAGTCTTTGGCCTCCCCAAAGGACACTGCAGACCTTGTGCAGCCCAGTCAGCTGTTTGGATTTCTCATTCTCTCTCCAAATGGTGGATTTTGTGAACTGGATGTTGGTAGCATCAGGAAATAGATAAGGGGAGGAAGTTTTAACTAGGTGACTGAACTACATGTAGTGTAAGTTACCTGCGCCAAGAGGAAATCCAAGATAACTGATTTGTTTTTGATGGTTGTGAGAAGGCAACTGGTTTTTTTTAGATCCAGAGAAGTGTGAGGCTAGCAATGTTTTAAAAGTGAATTGTTTATATAATTTACTTTCAAAATGAAGCAAATACCCTGTTAAAATGTGTCAGTGAAGTATCAGACCTATGCGCCAGAGCATCAGAAGACTTATTTCAGCTATGTGGGTGAAGGCAACACAGGCTTCACTGCAGCTTTTCCTGTGAAAATGCCACAAACAACTGTTCTGGTATCTACATCAGAATTGTATTTGTTGCTGACAGTGTAATTTGCTGACTTCAGAGAGCGTGTGGTGTGCTGATATACTGTCTGTAGTTTATGTGACATGGAAGAAAATTGTCTTGTTATTGTATATTAATCTTGTATTATTGGTGCATTAATTTCTGAGAAAGCTCAGGAGGATTTCTATTCAGTTGTGTCTCACCAACTTCCCTACTGCACAGCTGCTTCCACACTTATTTGCCTGAAGTTAAGTTGACTTGAAAGTGGGATGTGGGTGCTCAGCACAAGTGGCTTGATTCAGAAGTCTTTGCTCACACAGATAAGATTTCTGAAGTTAAAGCCCCTTGAGAAAAGCTGGAGTAAAAGTGAAATCACTTACAGTGCCCTTTTAATTTACGTTTTAGTTACATGGGCTTCTATGCATATGGTGTACATGTTGCTGGAATGCATCACAAACAAAACAGGCTGCATTCAAAAAAACCCGTGTGATGTTATTAGATTGGAAATGCCATATTTTGGTTATAGGAATTGACAGGTTGCAAGCAACTTGTGTGAGTAAGAAATACTTGTGATTCTTACTTTACACTTAGGAATGCATGTTGGGATAAAGCTATGCAAAAACTTTTCGATATAAACTAATACCTTTCTTCTTTCTCCTTCTCCAGAGTTTTACCACCAAGTGTTTTTACTGGATTGCTGAATTTTCTGGAGTTGTAGTGGAAATAACTTTCATGAAAGCCGAGTGGCAAAAATTAAATGCTGTGGAATGCAGCTGTAAGGAGAGTCCAACTACCCTGAGCATGTCCTGGTTTGCTTGAAATATGGTTGCCCTTTACAGGCACCCAATTCATCTTGAGGCCAATTTGAATAGTGCACCGTGCAGAAATGATGAACTGTTATGACATGCCCTGAACCAGCTCCAGTTCAGCTTGTGTAAATTCTACATGTGGGGTGCTTTTGGAGCTGACAGGTGGAATTTTATTGTGATTGTATTTAACTATTCCACCACAGTAAAGGCTTTTGTCATTTATCTTACTAAGTTGCAAAGCAAAGACACAAGTCCTTTACTTTTACTTTTAGTGAAGTCCACTGCTCAGGGTCTGGAGATGTGGATAAAGATCTTCCCAGTGCTCAGGTCCACATTCCAAATGGGTACTTACCAGCAGGTCTGCGGGTACAGGACATCATGTTCAAGGACTTTTTCTGGGCTGGCCGCTGCTGGGTGCACCATGGTGTTGGTGGAAGTAGCTCATGCTTGACAAAGCCTGAGAGTGAAGTCAGGCTTAGGCCCCCTGTTGCCATTTGCCACTTTAAAATGGCGTTTTTGGCAAGAAATGGGGATGGAGCACATTAGTGGCAGGGCTTGTAATGTGCACTTGGGGGCAGGGTAAAAGTGATAGCCAGCCCCTCTATTTCCATGACTGCAGCTAGAAGAGTGAGTGCAAGGAGGCAGTGGAGGTAGAGCTCGTTCTGCTGCTGCATGTTCTGTCTTTTAGTCTACTGGGCATTTCCCTCTAGCATAACAGGCTGTTTTCACCATGTCTATCAGCATTTCAGCATGAAATTGGGAACCTTCCTTCCACCCCAAATTAGTCCTAGGTCTAAGACACTGACTTCCAAATCAAGTGAGGTCATTTACTGGCATCACATAGGTTGAACTTATAAAATTGTATATGTGTGAGCACAGAATCAGGACACTGTTCTGCAGGTTTCTTAATTCTTTTTGTGATCCCAGACCGCTGCTAGCATTTGCTGTTACTGTTGAAAGAATGATATTAATGGTATTGTATTTTTTAATTGAAAGCTACAGTTGATTTTTGCTCTTGTATGACTTCCTCAGACTGTAGTTGTTTTGTCTGAAGTGATCTATTAATATTTGCACTGAGATAAAAATTGTGTTTGAAGTGAAGAAAGCATTCTGGCACAAATTAGAAAATCCCGAGCAAGATAAATGAAAAATGTAATTAAAATGCCTTGAGATTGAAACATTTTGGGATTTTTAATGTATAGCTTGCTAATCTCATTAGAAAAAAAACTGGTTTAAGTCACCTGGATTTATTATATGCTGCTAACAACAATCTGTTCCTTTTCAGCCCAAAAGGTTACAAACATTGCACTGGAAAAGGCATTTGCTTTGAGATCAGCTCAATCTTTGTATTAGGCAATAGCATTGCTTTCTTTCCTTTTCTGTTTGACCCTTAATTTGCTTGTTAGTTTTTCTCTCCGGAATGTCTGTTGCCCAGTGCTTGTGGTCTAGCTGCTACTGCAGGGACACCGTATCTTTGATCAGGAGCACTGTTTTTTCCTTCAGATGCTGCCTTGTAAATTCTGTTGAACTAATTTGAACAGATAGATCTCAGTCTCAGGGTAAAGGGAGCATCATTTGTACATGATCTGTGGGTTGCACCCAGAACAAGGAATCCGAACCCTGCAGACACAGAAACCATTCTGGAAACCTGCCCGAGGGCAGGTTTTTCGAGCAGATACTCAAATACTGTCCACTGAAAAGGTAAATTTTCTGGAGATTCCTCATGCTTAATGAATGACTCTCTGTTTCCTCAACCAACATTTTTGTGTTTGATTTTCTTTCCTCTCAAGTAATGCCTGTTAGGAGGGCTGGCTTTCTGTTTCCTACCTGGAAAAAAAATGGGAAGACTGTGGTTCTGATAGTGTATATGTTAATCCCATCTTCTACTGTGTTTCGCAGACAAAAACCCATACCAGCCAACACATCTTAAGCCATTGTAGTGTGAGTTTTATGAATCTACAGGAATTGGCAAATCTGCCACTGGTTGTGGTGGGCATTTGACATAGCTGAAAAACCAATGAGGAAAAAAAATAATCTAGTGGAACCTTCTGGATGTGAAATGGCCTTTAAATGAATTAAAGCTGTGAGCACAGCAGTTCCCATCCCTTTCCCTCTAGAGGCCAAGCTGCAGTGGGCGTACAATTTGGCTTTCTCCTTTTGGTGTCAATGTTTTCCACAGAAGTACGTTTCTTAAAGGGACCATCAGTGCAACAGATGCTGCGCTCCAACCTGCTGTGGGAGAGAGGAGCGTGCTGGGAGTGGTGGGATCTGATCCCATCCTGGGGCTCTGGCAGTTACATCGGATTTTTCTGCTGCTAGTTGTGATGCTGTGATACTAAAACCTCTTGATGGAGCTTCAGTTGTGTTGTTACCTTGGCTTATTCTCTGCTGGGTGTTTGAGGTCACCTCAAGTTCTTTATTGTATATCTAAAGTAACCCACAGAAAAGTTTAGACTGTTTGCTTTGGCTTTTCCCTTCATTCACCACATTGGTTGCAATACCAGATTAGGAGAAAACTTTATTTAGGTGTTAGTTCAACAAAACACTCTGGCCCAGCTCCAGGTCTGGAAGAGCTTTTGGATTAATGGGAAGTTGGGAGTGTAAAGAAGGGAATGGAGTCAAAAATCTTGTTTGAGTCTGGTCTTTAATGTTTTTAAAGTGTAATCTTGTCCGCATTCAGCAACAGTGAAAGTTAAGCATGTGCTTAAGTGCTTTGCCAAGCATGGAGGGGATGATTTATACTGGTAAAGTGGAAACTTAATAGGATCCACTTTGCTGATCACAGCTATAAGTAGGATTTCATAGACGAGTTGGCTACTGTTGTGCTTTGTAGCTCAGTTCAGGCTCTGAAGATGGCCCAAACCTATAGCTGGGGTGTGTGGACAGCTGTGCAGGATGAGCAGATGAAGAAAATAAGAGTTCTTCTGTATCTGGGATGTTGTATTTGTTTAGTTCTTGTCCACTAGAGCATCCTTGTTCCTGTGGATCATGTTCCCATGCTCTTGTAGTTGGCACATTTTCCTCATGTCCAAGCTGAGTGAGTGACTGTGAAAAATGGTTCTGGCTTAGCTTTATGGTTTAACATTGTGGTTATGAGAGATCCTCAAGGTAAACAGAAATGAGGTGGCTGTATAAAGACATGCAAATGAATTCAAAGGCTTAGGGTGAAAATATATTCTCCATGAATGAATCAAAACAAATCATCGAGAGTGGTGGCTTTTATTGCCACATGTCTGACAGTGTTGGTGCCACTGTGCAAGCAGGGTTAGAGTCCTTTGAGGATGCCTGCAAGAGGTTCTTGAAAGCAAAACCTCAGTGCTCTCTGCAAACTGGGTTAGTGTATGCCATCAGGTTCATCTAAATTTTTTTCGCAGCTTGCTGACAGGCAGGAAGCTGGGGGTGCAGGCAGTAAGAAGGCTTTCCCAGGGGCTCAGTTGTGACATCTGAGTCTGCAAGTCCACACCTGGGAGGGCAGTGAGTCCCAGGTGGGCCTGCAGTGTCCAACTCGACATTGTACAGCTGCTGCCTTTGGGGAGAGTGGAAGAGGGGCTCCGTTAGGAGCATAGGAGCAAAGCATCTTGCCAGCTGCATACACAGGGAGGTCTACTGAGTCCATGAGGATTCCTGTGTAAATAGTGACAGAGTCTGGTTAAACTATCAAATAAATGTCTACAGAGGGTAAAAAAATAATAAAGGAACTATCCTTCCTGTATCTATACACATGTTGTCTAACTGTTCATTTGGGTCTGAGCAAGTGCTTGTTGCAATTTTTCTGTTTGTTTTCATGGGGTTTAGATTGGGTTTTTTGTAATGCAGGATCAGATTAAAGTTTGTGGAATTGCAGCTACAGTTCAGGAAAGCTCGCACTTAACTACATAAAAGCTATGAGAGACCATTGTCGAAAGGTACTAGGTGCCCTGATGTAACATAGGCAAGTTGTTTCTCTCAGGAGCTCTGTGAGACTGTGTCTTAAGGTTGGGCTAAAATAGTGCAACTGTTTATTAAAATATAATAAAGGTGGACAAGGGAGAAGAAATAGTTCAGCCTTATTTCAGGCACACAGGATAGTCAGATTGTTCAGCACAGGACTTACAGAGAAGTAGTTAAGTATGTCTCTAAAGAGGTGGGAAGCTAGATTTTACTGCTTTGCAGAACCAACTCCTGTTCAGCTAAACACCATCAGATCACACGTGGTGAGCTCTTCTGTGAAGATCAGTCCTTTAACTCCACCTGGACTAACTTGGCTTTTGGGTTGCTGTGTGACTGGCAGTTCACGCTGGCCTGGTGAGGCTTCCCCGCCGTTTACTCTGATCATTTCCTTGGCACCTGCTGGGGGCACCACACATGAGACTGTGAGCACCTTGCAAAACAAGGCTATTTCTTCATTTACCTGTGATGTGCAATGTAGATCTGACTGTTAATAGCTGAAAACAACAGTCACACAAAGAGGCAATACCCCAGTTTATGGATTACTCACGATATTTGGAATGTGTATACACATAAGCGTGTGTGCAGGTATGCGAGATAACTAAAATATCTTTACATGAATAGCATTTCCTGCATTTGACATTAATCTGCATTTTTTCTCTCTGCCACATGATGGGGATAACGGTGTAAGATACATAAACAGCGCTGCATGGGTCATGCACTTCAAAGAAAGAAGTTTACTTGGCTGTTTAAGGTAATTGTTCCCTTAGTGTTGGATTTGCACTAGCCTTGACAGAATAATTTTCTCACAGTATCTGTGGGATGTTTTGTTTAAAGCAGAATTTGGTTTCATGTCTTGTTCTATTGGGGGGTTTTTGTTTTGTTTTTAATTTTGGTTTGGTTTCGGTTTTTGCCCCCACAAAAGGCAAGTATGCAGGACTACCCTTACCAAATCATCCAGGCTGTCGATGCAGCAACACACCAAAGTGCATATGTAGTAATAAATTCAAAGGAATTCACTTAGTTTGCATTGACTTAATTGGGACTTTATGTTGTACTTACATGTTCACAGTTTGGGGTCAGATACAGCCACCTGTTGGGCTGTTGTGTCCACTTCTGCGGAAACAGGGACTTCACAGCAGTTCCTGCTTGAGAAGTTAATAAGCACGTGTCCTAGATCCTGCTCTCACCATGAGTTGGAGTCAGTGCATCCAGGGAAGGGCACGATAAGATCCAAATTATTTGATCCCGGTGTTGTATGCTAGAACCCTTGCAATCTGCTCTCTCCTCTATCCAAGGAGCATAAGTCCTGATCCAAAAGCTATCAAAGCCACGTGTGCAAATTTCCCAGTGATTTCGGTGCACTTTCGATCAGGCTCATGTGCAAAGGCAGAGATTGATTTTCCCATGTATTTTTTTCAGAAATCTCCTGGTGAGAGATGTGTTTAATTTTTATGGTGAGAACTGTTGTATTTGTGATCATAATGTAGTAACAAGACATTTGTAATGAAACTGCTGTAGGTTGAAATACATCCAGGGAAGAGAGGAACACGTGTTTCTTTCCAGGCTGTTATTTTTTTGTGGCTGTTACTTTGAGGACATGAGTTCTTATGTTGATGTCAATGCAATTATAGCTGCACTGTTGTCAAGTTTCTTTGATTGAATATTTGCTGGGTGAAGTAATACTGTCACCCCTCTCCACAGATCCACCTACCTTAAGATTCAAACATGCTGCTACTTTAATTCCTTGTGCTCAGGTCCTTGTCTTAAAAAATCGTCATTTGAGGAACTGTTCGACTGCAAATCTGGCAGTCCAGTGTCTGCCTATAATTTTTTTTCTTTGATTAGACTTTAAAAGTTTGTATTTAGAGGCTCTCCCTTGAATAAAGCATTATATTTACATTTAAAATATTACATGTATGTATAACACACATGAAAATGCCTTCAAAATTAGGGAATAGACAGGGTGCCCAGACAGCAGCACATAAACTTGCATGTGCTTGTGTCTGCGTACCCACGTATTGGTGTAATATCTTCTCCAAATGTTAGGTTTTCTCCTCAGAAGGCTTTTTCCAGAAATGCCACACTCCATGCTCTAGGGTTCTGCTCCTCTGTTTTTTTTCATGAGAACAAAGATTGGTCCTTCATGGTCCTAAACTCAATGCATGTGCATGACTTAAAGGCATTACCTACCAATAAATAGGAGATTAGCTGCGGCTTGTGTATTTCCTGATCAGTTCAGTTTTTTTCAGATGGCTCGTTGTTATCCCGTTTCCTTTAACGATGGGACACTTTAATGAGTTTGCCATCTGACATACATCTGCTTCCTGTTAAACAATACCTTCATTCTTCTAGAGCTGCTAAACTCATCTTTCATCCTACAAGATTTTTATCTGTGCCCTGAAAACAGCATGTACGAGTTGATGTCAGCATATTCATAATCTTGTTGAGGGGGTTTTATTGATATTTTTTGAGAAGGGACAGTGAAATGGGCTTCTCCTTTACTGTTTGTTTGCTGGAGAATGGGAGAACATGGATATTATTTGTCTAATTAGGGGCCAATCAGTCCAGCTTCTGTTTGAAGTCCAATAGGATCAAGTTCTATGGCTATCATTATACAATTTGTACTAGTTATTCTATCCTGTCAGCCAGAGAAGGGGCTGGTGTGAAAGGGAGCGATTTTGAGGGCTGTTAATGTTGTTTCATTGAGGAAAGAGCCTTCAGTGGCTTAGTGATGGTTTGTCTCACGTGTGTGCAAAATTAGTGCTCTGTGATCATCAGGCTCTCTTAAATCAATCCAGCTTGCATTGAGTTTGTGCATCTGCCTCAGTGCCTCTTTTTTTTCCCCATGTTTTGGGAACACAGAGTCATGCCGGATCTCTGACCGTGTCTTTCCCTTTGCTGCTCAATGCTGCTCCCCCAGAAAAACTTTTCCTTTCTTTTTGGGTTTTTTTTTTTCTTTCTTTCTTTTTTTTCTTCTGTTAGAGGGAAACTGGATAAAATTCTCCTGTTCTTATCTGTCTCTACATAATGTCTTTTATATCTTGCTTTTGTAGTGAGTGTGCAGTGCTGTTTAAAAGAAGATCTTGTATGCAATGTTTTGCCACACAAGTCCAAAGGACATCGATGAGAATAGCCTGTAGCTGAATTAAACAACCAATGGGGCACATACTATTTTGTCATAGAAAGGAATTTGCTTCTAAATATTTGTATATTCCAGGTGACAAGTGGAAATACTTAGGGTTTAGAGAGCTGGGGAAATAGTGGAAGCAAAGTGCAGTATTTATTTGAGGGTTAGTGGATGCTTGAATCAGAATAATGACTGTAATTTTTTAGGAATTTTGTATTTCTTCCCACTTGTAGCTTGCATTTGTTCCCCAGCTCACAGAGGGTTAATGTTACTTGCTTGAAAATGAGGGTATTGCTGATTACCTGAGGTGAGTGCTGGTACATGATCTGAAACCTTTGTTTTAATTATACTCTTGGCAGTGTTGGGACCTGTGTTTCTGCCACCCTAGCTGCCGTTCTTTTGCCTCTGGCAGTGCCGCAGAGCCGATGGTTCCAACTGAAGAGATGTGAAAAGTTGTTTGTTACAAGTGCAACTTCATAGTTCTTCCTCTGATGACCCAGCTTCTCATGGGGTTCCACCTGTCTCTGGCTTCATGCAGTCTTAGAGGAGTTGCTGCATGTGAACTGGATCTTTCTCTGTGTCTGCTAAGGGATGGAACCACAAGGCGGTTTTCTCTGGTCATTGTTATTCTAGCATTGTTACACCTGCCTGAAGAGTTTTGCTTTTAAGTGCATCAGTGTTTATTAACAAAGCTCTCCATCATTTATTTAATGTTGAGACTCATCCAGTCTTTCACCAGACTCAAGCCTTTCATCCCCAGGAGCTGCAGGAACACAGCTGATGGCTTTGAAAGCCTTTCATTTATGTTAGGATTACAAATTACCCTTATTGGGTTCATTCTGGAGTCTGCAGTTTATCAAGAAGGATCTGGGAGGCAGTATTAATTGAAGCTTTGCAAGAAGTTAGGTTTACTTTGTCAGCTTTGGGGTGTTCCATGGATTGTGGCTGTGCTGAGCTCCTGTATACCTTCACCTTCAGTCAGGATTGTGGGAAGCTACAGGTCTTCACAGTGGTGTGTATTGCTGTGACCTCTGATGTGACCAGGGCAGAGGTTTAATTCATGTCATGCTGTCTTTTCAAATCTCATTGTCAGGAAAGTATATTTATAGCTGGACCATCAGTTTATTGTTATGCAGATGTATTGGGCAAGTGTGTGAAGAATTATAGGAGTACAAGAGACTGAAGCAGGTTTACTGTCATTATTAATAGAAATGTTTGGTGTTAACCTCAGTGGGCAGACAGAGTGTTTTATTGTACCTGTAACTGAAACCTATATGAAAAGAACCATCTTTTATAAAGAAGCTGATTAAAAAAAAAAGGAATGTAGGAGACTTGTGTAAAGGGAAGATTGTTCTGAAATCTGTGGGGTTTGTACCCTTAGAAAACAGTCTGGTTTATGATACTCAGAGGTGGTTTATTAGAATTTTCTTAGCAGTTACAATGGAGAGGGCACAGTTTTACACCTGCAGCTCAGACGCTGTGGTGGAGTATTCCTTGTAAATACCAATTTCAGTGGTGGTAAGTTCTTTCTGAGCTTCATTGAAGTGCATGCAAGTGACAGGCTAGGTGTGAGTTTGAGAACTGCTCCATGACAGCTGCCATACATTCTCCCTGAAGTCCACAGATATTCTTGCTGTTGGCCTTTATGAGAGTTGGACTGTCGAAATCCTCATCATAGCTGTTGGCTTTTCTCCCATTGCTGTTAATGAAGGGAGCAGCAGAGGTATGGGGAGAGCAGTTTCTGGAACGTTGGTGCAGTTTCAGGGACATGGAGGAAGCTCTTACAAGGTGAGCCTGTTCCTCCTCTGGCTGTTTATGCCAATCCCTCCTTCAGTATTTACTCTAACATTTGTAAAAACAGCTCTGGAGAGCAGAGCCCGCTGAACTGGAGTCTGAAAACCTGAATAAACAAACATGTGCCACAGATTAGTAAGAACATCTGTAGGTTTTATATTGTTTTGAGAACACATACCACATAGTTTTTCATTTCTTATGCTTTTCTAGTCTCTCCCTTTCTTTCTGTCTCTCTCTTCTTCTTTTTAAATCTATTCTTAATAAAGGTTGGAGGTAAAAAGCACAGCTGGACTATGCATGACATGCCACTGTTTAATTTCTAGCTCGGAGGATGAGAAGAAGAGTAGTTTTATTGTATCCTAGAAGAGAATAAAGGCACATGCAAATTCCAGCCATGGACATCTGTTTCCTCTTTGTGTGAAAGAATTCTCATATTTGGAAGGGAATCCCAGTTCTGAAGGGGCTGATGAGGGTTTTTTTTTTCTTTGGTTCTCCCCCCGCTCCTTCAGCCTTGCTCTACTCACTCCCTGGCTGCAGCATTTCTTTTGGGACATCAGCTTGCAATTTAGCATCAGATATTGAACGGGGGAGTTTTGAATTGCTTTAAATGTTGTGCTGTAGTATTATTAAGCTCCTCCTTAAATTTCTTTTATTTAATTAAAGAGCGTTTGGTGGGAGGACTTTTGCTCTGCCATCAATCTTGCCAGTAGTTTCTTTAGAAGCAACATGTGCACATCTTGCTCTGTCTATGAAGTGCAAGTATTGCTAGAAGTAATTTATTTTTAATAATTTAAAAAATCTTTCTGTATCAGAGAAATTAAGCAGACCTGTAGAAATAGTGTGCAATGTTCATTACATGAAGTTTGGCATCAGGTGCTGGGGATGACAGTGGCCAAAGTCAATGCTAATTTCACTAACCTGTAAAACATTTTGAATAATGATTTACAGCTGTCTGGGTCTTTAAACTTTTTTTGGTGGTGGTGTTGTTAGACTTGACTGTGTTGAACAAACAGCACAGTTATCTAACATCAAGCCAGACATGAGAACTGGTACTCTCTGTCTATTTTATATTAATGTCAAATGAGAGGTTGGCAGAGCTCACCAGGGTTTCATATTTGCTGGCAGAAAGCTACTCACATGTGTGGACCACATTTTTATTGTTGCCTTAGCCTATTTCAGGCATAAATATTGTTGCCTGGCAGGGTGTGATTCTGTTCATTGCTGAAAAGCTTGTCTTTTAAAAAGCAAAATATGCAGAGGAATGAAATGCTGTAAATGTTCAAATTAAGAAGCATCCCCAGACTGCGAGATTTTGTTGCGTCTGTTGTGGTGGAAGAATAAAAGGCGATAAGCAATGGCTTTTCATTGTTGTATTAGTTACCCTTGCAGAACTATTTCTTTTTGCATATATTAATCCTGCTTTTGGGCACGAGCTGCTTAGTCTGGTCTCTTAGGAAAACAAAGCTTATGCAAACAGGGTGTATGTGCAGGGAGCACAGAGCAGACTGCGCAGCCCTGGGACACCATGGCCACAGAAATGGGGTGGAAAAGCAAAGGCTACAAAGATAAATGGAAGTTCTTATAAGTTTCTTGAAAATATATGTGTGAGTGGAGTATGAAAGTGGTTAAGGAGTTTGAGGGAAGGCTTGCAACAGGAACTGACCTTCCAACACGGGTTGTGCTGGAGGTCCCTGTGGCAAGAAAATCACTTGGCCTGGCTAGGAAATTATTTGGCTTCAGAGAGTGTGATGACAAAACCCAAATCTGCCAGAAGCCAAACTCCCTTATGTTTCAGTACCCATGAAATGGCTCTTGTGGGTTTTGTTTTTAAGTCAGGATGTTGTCAAACAGGCTCCAATGAGCACTGTAAGAAATGGGGGACATCTCACGAGGATCTTCTTAGTGTGGGCAAAGCTGCTGCTGTGCTTGATTCAGTTGGTGGTTCTTCCTAGTTTGTTTGGGGTTTGCATTTTCAAACTCTATTGAAGTGTGACTTAAAGGCTGTTTAAGCCTTTATCCTGCAGGTGTGTTGGGAAGCAGGGAGCCCAGCAGTGGTGTGGATCCCACTGACGTACATTGAAATCTTCCTAGGCATTTTGGAAACCTGTGCATGACAGCATCTTGTGGGACCAACAGGGCAAAGTGAAACCAATAATCCCCATCCAGGTCTGGTCCCTGCCGAGTGGGACACGGAAAGCAAACACCAGTAATGCAGAAAATCAAGCAACAATCATGAACAAATTTCTTCGTTGATTGAAATGCTTCTATCTAGGAGATAAAAAGGGGTTTATGTCAAAAGCTTCCCTTGTTGTCTTATTAACAGCTGCATAATTTTATCACTCATTCATGCGTATAAAAAAGCAAATCTTGGAGACGGTATTTGAAAGCTTGTTTTGTTTGGTGTGCAGCTGGATACAGAGCGTTTCCCTTCCTCTTTTTTTCACAAATTTGAAGCAAATGTAGTGGATATGGTTTCTTTTTTCTCCCTACTTTTTGACCTAGATAACAGAAGATTGTGTTGCTTTTCATTTTACATTGTAAAGAAATCGTGCCACTTAACTCCAATTCAGCAATGATGCAGCAACATGTGAAGATATATGTATCTTCTCATAAATGTATTACCACACATTACTGTCAAATAGCTGAACTTTTTTTCAGTCAGTACGAAAAACAAAATTTAATTGCTACACTAGAGTTTCAAGGCCCTGATAAATAAGAGCCATGTCTGACCTTTATTGTGGGGCTCTGAGATGCCACCAGGGATATTGCTCATTGTTCAAGATGACAAACTTCCTCTGAGATTTCAGTTTGTCAGCTCGATGTACAGCAGTGACATTGATTTCTTCTCACTGCCATTTCCCGCCTGAATAGATAGCAAATTATCTGTGGCAGGTGTCTGTCAAGCTTCGTTTTGCCCAGCAGATTAACTTAATAGACTCATCTATTAATCATTAGTTGCAACACAGTGAAGTAGACAATACTCTAACTCTTACAATGTTGAATGGATGTACCAGTTCAGATTCCTTTGTGTAGCTTGAATTTGGTCTTAATAAGTGGTTCATATCTCTGTAGTGAATATCTTTAACCTAACATTAGTGATGAAAGAAAGAACAAATAGTTCTGTATTAGTTAAGTGGACCCATTTTGAGCATGTACTACTCTTCATGGCCAAAGGTGCATAAGTGTTTTCTGAGGCTAACAGAATTAGGCACAAACTACAAAATCAGCCTCCTTAAGGGGGAAAGCAAATCTGACATGCACCTTGCTTGGGAAAGGAAGGTAAAGTTAGGAGAAGAAAATAGGTACTTGGAATGATATTTGAACCTGGGGCTGACCAGCTGTTGAAATAGAAGAGAGAACTGCAGAATCATTTAAGAAGGGGCAAAGCAGACCTGCAGATACAGCTGTAGGGCAGTTCTGGCACAGGCTAGTGTTTTCGCGGGACTTCCTTCCTCCAAGAAGTCTTAAGATAGAAACCCAGGCTGGAGAGACAGCAAAGGGAGAGTTGGTACCAGAAGTGGACGTTGGACAGGCTTGATCAGAGTGGTGAAGGAGGAGGAAGAGCTAGAAGAACTTGGTGAAGAGATTGGAAGAGAAGACGACAACAAGGAAAGGCAAAAACCTTGGAAAGTGATGTCTCTTGTTGCAAGGAGTCACTCAGCTCAAAGTGAAAACTGACTTACCACATGTGTTGGCCCTACACAACCTACAGAGCTGTAGAAGTCTGTTTGCTTTTCTCCCCTGTGTTATGAGAATTCTATAAAGGAGCTGAAATGCACAGGTACTGCTGGGGACAAATGGCTGCAAGAAAGAGCCTAGGTAGGCGCACAAGCTCTTCCTGGATAGAAGAATCTCTTGTTACAGGTGATGAGAAGAGAGCAACCTAACTTCTCCCATGGGTTTTAGTTGGGTTGTGATAGCTCTTCACAACCTGCTTTTAATTCTGAAGGGAGCTTGTTAATGTGAGATCACTGGGAGATGTCCAGGTAAGTTTCTGCAGCTGATGCCCGAACTGGAAAGCCCTGGTTTCAGCTCAGTATTTGTGAGAGTGTATTGCTGAAGATGTTTTCTTTTCAAACTGTGTTCCCGGACTTGGGAATGTGTTTCTTGAACCATCCTTCTGGGTTTCTTGGCTGAACGTCAAACCAGGAATGTCCCTGCACTAGATCATACTGCTTATTGCCCTTCTAGGCCACCCTGGTAACAATACATTAACCTCTCAGCAGGGAATGTGATAAACAAAGTAAAACTGCTTTAGTGAAACCAGTCATTTAATGGCAGCATACATAAAGTGTCCTTAAAGATTTGTAAATGTAATAAGCTACAGTCCACTGAGTAAACACTAACTGTTCCTAATTTAGCCAGTTGAGGAACATGCCAACCTAATTTGCTTTTGTAACATTGCGTTGTTTTTTGTTTTTTTTTCTTTTCCCACCTCTCCAGATTCCTTTCTCTCTTGTACAATTTCCCCTCTGGGAGTCCTTAAAGGTAAGTCCTTTTTAATGATAGAAATACAAGCTATACATTTCACAAAGGCTTTCTATGGTAATCTGCCTAACTTGATTATCACAATTCTGACCATATCCGAGAATCAGTATGTATGTACTAACCTACCTGTGCACGTGAAGATAATTTGCCTGAATATCTGAAAAACAACACAGAACATCTAACCACTAATATGTGGCATGCAGTCTAAATTTTACTCCCCAGCATACCAGAAATTTTATCTGCTGCCCTGCCTATTTTTACTGATTTAGAGTGGGAACCATCTTGTGTTGTGGTTCTTTTTTATTTTATTTTAATATCTTTTAGCATTTCACTCTTCAAGGTAACAGGTGGTTGCAAATGATACAGGAAAAACATTATTAAGCCTGGTTTTGTAGACGGGTAGAAGCTCTCGGTGCGTCACTGGCAAGCTATCTTTGATTGAATATATATACCTCATTTCAAAGGTCATTTAAAGAAGGTGTCAGTTGGATGATATTTTAATAATGCTGTTCTCTCACCAGCTGTTTTTTTGTTAATCCTAGACAGAGTGAAGATTTAGATTTTTTGAGCACAGAATTGGATTTGAGTCTTGTAACTTCTCTGTTCCTCTCTTTTTCTTGTAACTCACTGCAAAAGATGAAGGAAAGTCAGGGTTTTTCTGGTGCTTGGGTTGGAAGCACAGAAAATTATTGCAAGTTGTTAAAAGCATTGTAGCAAAATAGAAGATTTGTATGAGAGGAGCTAGAGAGAAAGTAATTTTCTTCTTGTTAAGGGTGCTGGACTTCTAAGGGAGCCTGGCACTGAAACCCAGACTGGGCAGGGATAATGGGAAGGATGAGAACTGGTGATGATCTTCGTTGCCCCTTGCTGCTTCTATGGAGGGAAGAGGGCTTGTCTTCTCCTTGGTCCATGTATGCTTGCTTGGGACAATTGCTCATTCTCTTGCTGTACGTCAATAGCTTGAGTTGTTCTGAAGGGATGAGCTCACAGTACGCATGTTTGCACTAGAACCTTCAGGGAGTCAAATATAAAAGGGAGTCCACAGGCAGGAGGAGCTTGAAATACATCAAGTTTTCACAACCCTGAACTGCGTTTTGCAGATGAATCCATGGGAACTTGATGAGCTTGGTCTGATGCAGTGTCTGGGTATCGTCCCATTGCGCAGGCTAGCTCGGACTGCCTTATTAGGAATCTGTTTCCCTGCCAGTGTCTAGGAATGGCTCTCTGTAAACTCTCAGGCAGTGATACTGGCCTGACCTGCTAATTGTTAGTGCAGCAGCCGTGTCTGGGAGCAAGAGGTGATAGTGCTTAAAGAGAAAAAGTGCAGTGTTCTTGCCAAAACCCACATAAACCAGCAACATAGTGTAGCTGTTTTCAGAATGTAAAGTTGTTTTAACTACTGTCTACATAGCTGTGACAATAAAATATATTGTTTAGATTGCAGCTTTAAAGAAGACAGTTTGACTTTAGCTAGCCACAGGAGTGAGTCACTTAGGATGAGACATCATGTTTAATCTAAAGAGGTCAGTGCAGATATGAAGAGAAATAAAACTGGATTGGTTTATTATATGGACTGGGTACATTATATTCTTCTGCCTCAGAAACTAAGAGCAGAAAATGGCAGAAATCAGTTTTGCATGCTTCAGTCACTTCGGCTCAGCACATGGAGAGAACGCAAGGTTTGTTATGTCAAAGCCAGGCAATGAAAGCAGAATACATTTTGTTTATCTGATTGCAGCTCTTAAAGTAAATTGCACTGGAAAGACAACAAAGGGAAAAAACCCACTACGGTCCCATCAACAGGCTGGATATGGTCAGTAGCATCTTTACAAGTATAATTCAGGGTAGGGCTTTTCAGGGTGCATGAGGGAGCATGAAGAGACAGTAATTATGAAGGAGTGCAAAGGACAAGAGACAAATGGCATGAAACTTGAATGTAGATGAGTTTACAGAAGTTGCTGGTTTGATAATGTTTGAGGAACTATTCTGTACTGCATTAATGGGATTCCTTGAGAAAGTAAATGCAGGAGCAGTTGTGTGTGATGTGTGTGGGTCATCTCACAAAGGAGAACAGAACAAGTGCTGTGACTGTATCATTTTTAAAACCATTAGTACAAAGTTACATAAGCTGATGGATGATAAACTCAATCTCATAATGCCCTGAACAAGCTAATCGCCATAAAAATGAGGAAAAATAGCTTTCCACTGTAAAAGACAGCTAGCAAGGCACATGGAAGAAGTTTCCCGTTCCTTCACATATGTGCTGGCTGGAGCCAGCAGGAGGGTGTTACGCTTAAAGAAGCCTAGTAAAGACTTGTAGGCAGTGAATCAGGTGTTTCTATATTCTATTTTCTTGATCTGCTTTGCTCCAAGCCATTATGGTTATTCTTTATGCTTCCAGCTGGCGTTAAACAGATAGTGTACATGCACACTTTTCTTCTGCCTGTGAATGTACGCCAACTGTCCTGTGTGAGAGTGAACTTTCATATCAATCCCTAAACTAAAGTAGAACAACAACGTTGTATAAATTACTGAGCTATAATAGTTACTTCCAGCATGTGTGCTGGAAAAGAGAGTATTGTGGTAATTAGCAAAGGAGAGATACTCCTTCAAAAACTGGCTTTTCTTGCAGTTAATCAGGTGAACACACTATTTAGAAATAGTCAATGGACTCATTCTGTAGATAGCAGAGACTCAAGAAGCAATCATAAGGAAATTACAATGATTTCATTAAAAATAAACCCTTTTTTTGGTTGTAGGTAGCATCCGCTGCTATATTGCGCACTTAATGGCCTTTACCTTCCCAATTCTTCAGTTTTCCATGTTTTTATTATTGATACAAAGCAAAGGAGAGAAAGAAATTGTGCTATCATTTATCAGATTTCAGGATAGATATTTTAATTCTCTACTAGGGTTAGTGCTTCTCTGTCTTATTAGCTCAAGCCTTACAGTTAAAACAGTTTTAAAGTGTTCTCAGAGCTGAGGAAAAGAAGGGGCATTTCAAATTTCATTCACCAGACCTTGGAGGGGATTTAATTACCACTGTGGCAGTTTGGGCAGGTTTAGGTTCTTTTAGGTGGGGCTAATGCTTCTGATCCCATCTCAAAGCCAGCTGGTCATGAAGAACGGCAGCAGAACATCCTCTTGTGCTTCCCAAATGCCAGCCAAGCACACTGCCTTCTGTATTAATTAAACTTTGGAATAACATTGTGAGATACAGTCCCCTTGTAAGCTGCCCTGGAACTTCCCTGGAGGTGTTTAAAAGATGAGGTGCTCAGGGACGTGATTTAGTAGCAGATAGGAATGGTTGGACTCGGTGATCCAAGATGTCTTTTCCAACCTGGTGATTCTATGATTCCAAGGTGCTTCTGTAACTTGCTTTGGAAAAACATTATGTGTGGTTTTCGTTGTGGGGATTTCAAGTTACAGAGCCTGTGTATTTGGCATGAAATTGTGGTGGGTTAGAGAGAGTCTGACACAGCTCCCTTGCTTTCACCAGGCTGCCAGGGGTCTGAGTCTCCACTCAGATGGCTGTAGCACTGTGGAGATCATCTCTTTTCTTTGATCTTCTTCCCTGCTCAGTTCAGGCATTTCAGTCAGCATATCTGAGCACCTACCAACAACACATAAATGATATATCATTCGTTTCAAGTTGCATTTCAATTCATATATTTTCTCTTTTAGATCTAACTGAGACTAAAGACAGCTTTATTTTCTGCTGTGGGGTCACTGCAGATTTTTTTTTTTTGACGAAATGGAGTCTAATCCCCCCAGAAATCAAGAGCCTCTGATTAGGTCTGAGTCCAGAAATGTCCTGTCAAAAATGCCCAGGTTTTATGTCTAAATGGAAATGGTCTGTTCCCTAAGAGAACAGTGCTGTGTGTGAGATAAACCTGTCTCAGGTGAAACAAGACTCGGTCCTCTTGGGTTTTATATTTCTGCACGTTGGCTGTGCTTCACAGCCCCTGAGAGTTACTCCAATGCAGCTGTACATGAAGAATGCTCTCTTTATAGACCAAATGTATTGTATGTCTGCAGAAAGGCTCTGGTAGCCAGCGAGGAGGGAAGGAACAGTCAGGACAGAAGGACATAGGTCTCAGATGAGTAGACTTGAAAAATAAGGGTTTTTTTTGTTCAGGTGGTTGGGTTGTTTTTTAAGGAGTGAGAACAAGCCTGCTATTCTGGGAACCTTTTGTCTTTTTCGTTAGACAGGTCCGATTCTGAGATGAGACACTTGGATTCTGCTAAGACGGGGTCAGACTGACTTCACCCTACAGGCTCTGTGTGCCCTTGCAGATGCAGCCTCTGTGGGAGGGCTGGCACAGATTGTGCTGCTCTGCTGGCCCAGGAAAGGATAAAAATCTTGGACTGACTGTGCTCAAGGTGATGTTCTGTCTGTTCTGGCAGTCAGTGGGGCCAGGATTTCCCTATTTGTCTCAGTGTTCTTAGATTTTCTGTGGCTATGGTGACCCCGTGTCTTTTTCTTCTCACTGTCTTTAACAATAAGATAATTTTCTCAAATCTGTAAGTCTCACAGATTAACGGGTGGTTTACAGAGAGACATTCGATTGGACCTTCAGAGGCAATAGCTAGAGACAGAGAACTGAGATACACGGGCAGGACTCTCTTGTGGGCTTTTATAATGGCCATGGTAGCCTGTGGTACTGCTGTAAGATGCTGAACCAGCAGAGGAATGCTTTGGTGGCTTCAGGAGAAGAGAGTAGTTTGAAGAGTACACAGAGGCACATTTCCACCCTGTGAAATGAGGGGCATTGTAGTAAAGAGAATGGGGAGAGTCCAGCCATTCCCTGTGAAGCTGAGCAGTAGCAGAAGCTTGGCTGGGTCAGAACCAAAGTTTCCCAAGTTGTCCATAAACTGGGTCCTGCCCACACGATGGGCTTACACTTCCTTAAGGGTCTTATTTTCTGTCAAGTTTCAGCTGTCACCCCAGGCACAAGGAGTTTGTGTTGAGAGGAACAGAGCTTAGGAAATCTGCTGGTGAGCTGGACTGTAGAGCTACATGAGACCATTGGCACTTGTACTCATTTGCTTATTTTCTTGACTCACCGTCTGGAGAGCTCCATTTCTGGTGGCTGGTATAGGCAGCACAGCATGTGAACAAGTGTGGTTTGAGGGTGGGCTCAGCTTTCCTGGTAGCTGTTGGTATACCTGGGAGAGACATACCTGGAAGCATGCAGTGCAAAGGCTGCTTGGTGAGTTTCTGTAGAGGGTGAGGACTTTCATCTTGGTTGGAGCTCATTGCACCTGATTTTTAAAGTTAATAAGAATGAGAAGTTTACAGAATGGTTCTGCACAGGCAGCTGGGGTTCTCAGCATTAATATGTGTTTATAACTCCACCATTGAAACAATAAACCACATGCTATTTCCCTCCTAAAATTTACAATCAAATCTGTTGCTGTTTAATAGGGTAAGTAGAAGATAGAGGAATGTAGCCAAACTGGGCCTAAAATGGTTTTCCCTGCTCTGTAGGTAGGTGACAGCTTTCCTTTTTTCCTGGAGAAGCAGTGTAGTATTTCTTTTCTGCTATGCTCAGCTGCATATAAGTCAAGAGTAAATGAAACCCAGGCCTGGCTTTAAACCCATTTCCTTGCAGCAGTGTAGTAAGTGTTCTACCATGCCTTGCTCCCTCTTTGAGTAACGATTGGGTTGATTTAGGGATTAAGTCCTCAACGTTAAATAACACTAACGTGTCTGCCATTTGCTTAGGTGCTGTATCAGGAAAACAGATTTCCAAGGCAGTGTTTCCAGGCATGATGTAACTTGCAGCCAATGTGGTGTGTGCATGCCATTCACATAACGGCTGCATTTTTCTCACAAAAGAACAATGTACCCAACAGCTGTTCAGCAAACAACCCTTGCTTTATTAATGTCACAATAAGTGTCATTCACACAGTCTTGAAGCACAGTCTAAGGAATGCTATACACCATCTGCACCAAAGAGGAAGAAACAAATGCAATCCTTACTTACAGCTCTGCAGACACATTTGAGAAAGTCAGATGGTCTTGGATCGTCAATGCAGCATTTAAAATGGCAGAAGTAAAACAGACTCGCGCAGTCTGTAGATACAGAGCCAGATTGTGATGCTCTTCGTCCTGCCTAGACCACAAGTTGTTCTCTAGAAGTCATGGTGCTTGGCCTTGATATCTGTAGACATTTAGTAGAATTCAGAAGTAATCAGTGTGAAGGGCTTACCATTTGATTCAGACACTTGCTTCTTGGTGAAAAACCTTGAAAGACTCATGTAATTCTTCCATGTAATTTATTCGTACAAGCCTGCATGAAGCATTTCCAACTTAGCAGGTAGTAGCGCTGCAGATGCTCAAGGAAAGTCATCCTAACTTCAGAGTGATTTTTCAGAAGGGCATTTTCCTCCCAAGGCACATATATGGCCCTTCATGCCATGGAAACTGAGCGTAGCTGGCATATTATGTTCTGTCCTGCCATGGGAACGCTGTTTTGAAGACATTTTCTCTAACCAGGCTTTTAGCACATCCATTTTGATTTACATCCAAATGGGTCACAGACATCAGTGTAGTATTATGTAGGGAGAAAAAAGGAATTAAATGCTTTTAACATGAAAAGTACACTGTTGCATGTAGGCCAACTTTTGTTCTTTCTCTCAATTTATCTAGGATTTGGGTGGGTTTGAAAGTAGGACCAGATTCAGCACAACTGGTCCTAGATGCAAGCACAACTCCATTAGTGCAAATGGAGTCTCAATGTTTATGTCAACAGCAAACTGAGATCATTGAATTTTTTCCCATGTTTGGGCTTACATGTGTCCTGCAAGATAATATACACATGTACTGCACATATGCTGTACATATGGACATAAAAATACACTGGGGAGGACGTTTGGCTCTTTGCTTTTTGACTTTATGTATAGAAACTGCAATCAGCTTATGAATGTTTTGCTTCTCCTGTAGCTAATGTGCCATGCATCTGTAAGGATCAGCCATGCAGAGTGCCACGTTGCAAGTAAAATAACTAGTAGCAAAGGGAAGGTTGAAAATTGCTTTCCTTTCCTCCAGGCCTGCACATGCACGCAAATCCCTGTGATTAATTCGGAGAAAATTTTCTCCCCTCTGTTATCATAAAATTGAACACTGTCTTGAACAGAGGGGTGCATAGAAATACTACAGATGCTTATCACTGGAGTGAATTGTAATATTTACTCAGCTGCAGGCCTCAAGTTTAGCGTATGCCATAAAGTCTTGCCTCTTACTGCCTGAAGAATAGCAAGGCCAAGGCAGAGTTGTCTCAGTTTCTGAGGTGCTTCCTGATGCATTTGGGGTGTTGGTCTGGTCATCAGGTTTAAGAGAGATAATCACCATAGCTTAGGTATCCTGAATAGAGACCGAGACTCATCTGTGCTGGGAGCACGAACCAGACAGATGATTTCTGCATTAAATTTTTACCCCAAACACATGGCCAAGGCAACAGGCATGCACAGAACTATGTGAACTGGTAAAATTAGTGGCCATCTGGAGCCCAGGTATCCTCGGTACATGAGGAGCTCATATTTGTGGGCACCATTTACTCCCCCCTCTATTTAAAGACAGTGGTTACCTTTTCTATTTTTGTTTTGGTGTTTTTTTTTTTTTTAGATTGAAAGGCCTTTAGTCTGTCCTAAGAGCAACTTTTCTGATGCACCTTCTGCTCAGCAAAATGAAGTGTCCTTGTATTCTTAGTATCAAAAGAGCTAAATAATGTTTGTGGTGAGAAGCAGAGGACACTGCCCGTGGGACAGAATGAAGTGGGACTGTTAGGAAGAAAAGTGAGTTCTGCCTGCATATAGAACATGACCCTTCTCTGTGAACATTATCCTTGTGAATAATTGGAAATCTGCATTCAGGCTTCCCACTGTGTCCCATCCCTTGAGGACACACCCGGTGTATTGCTTTACATGGTGCCGCCATGCACAGCGAGATTTACGTATATATCACAGAAAAGTGTTTACAAAAAAAATTAGCATGTGATTGAGCTGGGAAGCTGCAGAGGGCCCCAACTGTACGAGTTTCCATGCGCTTCAGCCAGAAGATTTATTTCCAATTTGTTATTCATAAGGGAAGAGCGAGAGATTGGGATGGGGTCCTTTGAAGTGGAAAACAAAGTCTTCTATTCAGACTTCAGCTTAATAGAATACACATGACACAGGCTTGGCATGGCGGCCTGCTTTCATGTAATGTGCTCCTTGTCATTTTGCTTTCCTAGGCTGTGAATACTAGTGGGAATGGGTATTGCCCTGGAAAAGTCTTGTTATCTCCTGCTGCCTTCTGCAGGAGCAGCACAGTGTAAGCAGGTAGGAGCCATTTGGNGCAGCCTGTTCCAATGCCCAATGACCCTTTCTTTGAAAAATTTTTCCTAATGTCCAGCCTGAACCTCCCCTGGCAGAACTTGAGGCTATTCCCTCTTGTCCTGTCCCCTGTCACTTGGGAGAAGAGGCAGGTCTAGGCACTGTATCACTACGAATAACCAGTGGTTCTGTCAGAAGTTGGTGGTTTGGGGATATGTGTATTTCTTTCTAGGATAAGGCCCCAGTTTTACAGTGATGTTGTGCCCATGAGCCTCTCATAGGTTCTGTACTTTGCCTTGTATTAGTAGTATTAAAGCCATACTCAGTGCAGCACAAAGACAAGTGTTTTTAAAGAACTTACAAGTCCAACATACTGCAGAGGTCTGTCAGTTAATGGGTTCGTGGGCTATGAGAGGAAATGTGTGACCTTCAGCATGTCAGCTTGGCCCACAGCCTGAGTTTGGTTAGAGGTAATTTGAACCAGACCCCTGCTGGTACTTTTGGCCCTGTGACACTTGTTCTTCTTGGCTTCCTCCAGGATGGTTCCTCGCACCCTGTTTCTCTTTCTCTTCTGCATGTTCAGGTTTGGAGCTCCGGGTGAATCACCAAAATCAGAGATGGAAAGAAATGCATGAAGTCATCTCATCCTGCCCTTGCCAGCGCAGGATTATTCCCAACAGTACAGTCTTGAGTGCCTTCTCTAGTCTATTTTTAAATGACTCAAAGGAGAGGGCTTTCCTCTCCTCCCCAGGGAGGCTGGCTCCACTGTTCAATAGACCTCACTGTTGGGGAATTTTCTTCCTGTTCTCCAGCCTCAATTCTCCTTTTCCCTAATTTAATTGAACTGTTCCTGGCTCCACCCTTCTAAACAATTTTCCGTATTACATGACTGTTGCAAATACCTGTTGTCAATTTGCAGGCACAAAGGATGGGAATTCATCACAATTTGCCTTGCTTGGCAAAGGGTCTTTGCGCAGAACTCTGCTGGGAAGCCAGAATTCATCAGAAAATACATTTCAGAGCTACACGCCAAGAAATAAGAATGACCTTTTCCTACTTCTTTGGACAATGCCATTAACATAAAACCCCATCATGACTGAGAATGGGCTGGGCTTCTGGCAAGGCTGTGAATGTCTGTATTAGTGTGTTGGTTTTCCTCTCAGTCCTCCAGCAGATATTCTGTACTGCTGTTTTGCATGACATAAATAAGTGTTCTGAGCTCTCAGGTTTTGTAGTAGATGGATAGATGTTTGGAGAATGTTTAATGAGAAAATACTGTAATACTGTTTTTATTGAGGCTCCAGCAGTTAAAGTTCTAAACCTTCACTTTCAGTTTGAGGTTTCTTAAGCATCTAAAGTGCTTTTAAAATGGGGTTTGAAGGTTGATCTTATGCTTTGACAATACTTAGATGCTTTGGAAGGTAGTGCTTTTTGTCTTAGGGGAAGTGTCCTTCATCCAGCAGGACTGACTTGGAAGAGATGTGTCCAAAGAGCGTAAGTTATTCTAGAAAAGCATCTTATGGATTCGAAGAATTATGAATGTTTATTTATTTATGAGATGAAAATCAGTTTCTGCTGTGGGTGACAGCAGAGTGGAAGATCGTGCTGAAAATACCAGGAAAAGAATGGCTGACATTAAAGAGACTGAAATCCCTTTAGTGCTTTCATACAACAGAGCTGCAGCTATTTAGCTGTGGCAGCATACCAAACAACATTGTGGCTGGCCATTGTTGCTTGAACAGTTTGATTCTTAAAACATTCAATTGAATTGCAACCAGCAGCCAAGTTGGAAGAAGCAAGTCTCAAGGACAGTGGGTTAAATGAAGTAAGCAAATAAGGAAAACGAGTTCTCATGCCCCGGTGGAGAGCGGCTGTATGGCAGACCAGGAACCTGAGAGCAATATCTCCACCTAGCACAGCTATCAGGTTACTTTCAGGAAAACTTTATCATATAGAAGCAATACAGCTTTAATAAGAATAAGACAGTGCCACAGCCATAAAATAAAACAACTGATTTATCTGCGGTAGCCCTCAGAAGGGCCATGGAGCCCATAGTTTTTTACTCAGCCCTGGTCATTGGATCATAAACCAGAAACGTCTCCTCTGGAGAACTTACAGTGTTGAGTATTTAAAAAAATGGGAAAGGGGGGATAAAGTAGGGTGTGGAGGAGAGAACAAAGTGACTGTGGCTGACAGAATAAAAAACATCCCAGCACACATTGGCCTTTGTTGCTGATACTGATCTGGCTCATCAGACTGTTTGACGTGATTCTTGATATGTGTTTTCTAGAAGGCGCTGTCCTTGTTGGTGTTTTCAAATGTGCACGTTTAAATGCTTCTGCAAGTTGAATGGATTGGAGCATGGTGTGTGGGAGCAGTGGAGAGAAGGGTGTGTGGTCCCTAATGATGCCAAGTGAAAAACAGAGACACACCTGCTTGGGGATGTAATGGGAGTGATAAGAGTAATTTCTTAACGATGGGGCTTTTTGGGGAGTATGAGGGGAAGGGTTGGTTTAGGAAATGTATAGGGGCAAACAGGACTTTTGTCTCTCCATGTTGGGGACTGTTTTTTTAAATGAGAGTGTTTGGTACATCTGGGCTGAACTGATACTGGTTCTTGCATGCCATCCCCCCACCCCGTTCAGTGTTCTGCTTTACACTGTTTTAGCTGCCAAAAAGAAAATAAATTCACAAAATATTTGCAAAGTTGCATGGCCACAGGCTTAAATACATACATATGAAATCCCTGAAAGCAATTTGCTTCAAGCCCTCCTCAGTTCCAGACGTCTTTCTCACTCCATCTGCTCGTTCAAGTACACAAGTTTCTTGGGAAAAATCACTTATTACATCACTGAAAAATGCCACAAAAATAGCTTTTCACTTAAGTTCCCATCCTCAGAGTTAACTCACATGGGGATCAGATAGATTCAAACATTTAATAACTTTTTATTTTCCTTTCTCTTTAAACACAGGATCTCTGGTCATGGAAGCAGGGTCACGTGGTGGATTCTTGGCAGTCGGCAGTCTGTGGAGCTTTTGCAGGTGCAAAGGATTATATGTTATACTGGGAAAGACTAAGGAAGAAAGGGAAAAATGTGCAAATCTATTAAGTATAGCAGGACAGCATTCCTTTGTAATTCAAGTTTGTTTAGAAGACAAGGGATCCAGTTGTTGTTTGGAAATAGGGAAGTCAGCAAAGGAAAGAGAAGGGGAGGGGGGAAAAAAAGACTCAAACAGGGTGTCTGTTTGAAAGACAACCAATTTGTTTTTGACAAATTTCTGCTATTTAAAAACCAGGGGGCTGTCAGTCAGGCTTTGCAATTATTTCAAAGTTGATTTGTAAAATCCTCATCCAGGAGAAACTTTGCTTGGGTGGGGGTTTGTGCAGCTGCCTGCTCTGAGCGCTTCCCCAGGGGCTGAAGTGATTGCAGCGAGAGGCCGTGATTCACCGTTCATGTGACAGCTCTGACAGCCATGTAGATTAACTAGAGTCAGGAGAGCAGAGGCTAGCACTCCACAGCCCCAAGGCAAAAACCTTCCACAGCAAAAAAAAACCCCGGAGGATGAAACATCTGGGCAATCTCCAGACACTAGAATGAGAATAAAGAGTGGCAGAATACAATACTACACTATTTATTACCGAACAAGCCAGAAGTTAATTGGATTCTTCAGTAGGCGTCTTGCTTGATTTTAGCCTACTGTAGTTGTTTCCAAAAAAAAAAAGAGAAAAAATCAATTAATGACTCATCAGTATAGCTGACAAGTTTGAGGGAGGAGAGACTCAACTGTCTTAATAGAAAAAACAGATTAGTAGTTAAAAGATGGATAGCCAGAGCTTTTCCCCAAGGAGCTAAAATACATTTTGAGATTCCAAACCAGAAACAGACTATGTGGAAAAAATAAATCCTATTTAAAGAGAAATTATAGCATTTATTGAAACAGAGATTATCAACAGCAAAGTTTGTTCTTTGATGACTTACAAACTCAGAGCCGTTACGTCATATGTATTTTTTTAAAAAAAATAATCTCTGTCAGGGGAATTGAAATATTAAAATAGCAGCAGAATTCCAGCGGAGACCAAGGCTTCATGTTGATGGGCACTGTAACTGCACAGCTGAGAACGGGTGCGTGGCTGTAAGTGCACACAGTTCAGTAGCTCTAGGGCATGTGAACTGAGGGACTGGTGTAGGCAGAATTGATTCCATTTTGGGGCAGAGGAAATGACCTCAAACTCCACCAGGGGAGGTTCAGGCTGGACAACAGAAAAAGGGTCACTGGGGACTGGAACAGGCTGCCCAGGGAGGTGGTTGAGTCACCACCCCTGGAGGCCTCTTAAAAGATGGGTGGATGAGGTGCTGGGGAACATGGTTTAATGGCTGATAGGTATGGTTGGACTCAATGATCCTGTGGGTCTTTACCAACCTAGTGTTTCTGTGATTCTCTGAGATATTGTAGATAATCTCTTGTGTTGTCCAGCTGTATTTTCTATGCTCATGTGATGGGAAGCTAGGGGGGTTATTCTGCTTAAAATTTAGTCTACTGTTGGGTTTTAGACTGACTTCATCAAATCTGTGGAAACAAGGTCAGAGCAATTGAAACAAATTGTTCATTTTCATTTTGAGACAAAACAAGCTACCAGACTAAAAATGCTTTAAAATGCAATCTGTATGTCTGCAGGTGTCATAGGGGATCATTAATTTAGCTCTGTTGATTTCTTTACAGTCAGATTGATACAAAAACTGTGTTCAGGCATGTTCAGATATCTGGAAAGGTTATCTGATTTACCCAAGGCCCTGTGGAGCAATTTCCTGAAGTCCAATTGGTGCCTCAATCGGAAATTTAGCCCAGTGCCTCCTTTTCCGTCTCTGTATTGTTTGATTCTAAGCAGTTGTGTTTGGACTTGCCACTGTTTGAGGGACGTTCAGTAATGTCTGCTAGCTTTCTAGCAGAAATATTGCAGAAGTAGCATCCAGAAGTACAGCTACATGTGAATGTTTTGCTGCCTTTTAACAGAATCTGGAAGACCTAATGCTTTGTGCTGGAGGAGGCACTGGGTCCTGTAGCAGCACAGAGAATTCCAGGTCCATGGTGGTGGTAAATGACACACTTCAGCCTGCCTGTCCTCATAGGTTTTATTCCCCAAGCACAAATCTTTGTAAATCTGGAGTCTTACTTTGCAGGTTGTGTTGTAATTGGTGATGATACATATTCTCTGATTGATCTTTACAGCTTCACTTCCTCCAGCCTGGTTTGTCATCTTTGTTTGTTCTTGCCCCATTCTCTTCTTTCCCCTAGCAATATTTGAAGCTTCCTTTCTCATGTATTGTTTGAGGACCTGCCTCAAAACTCAGGAGTTCAAACTGGTTTTGGCTTTTTTTTTTCACCCTTTTTCCATCTCTGTTGCCTTCCCTCTGCAGCTGTGTAACAGGCAGGACCTGTATCAATCTCATCTGATACTGCATCCCGTCTGTTTCAGCAAAAATATTTAGCCTTTTTGCTGAATGGAGGCAATGGAAAAATAATTTCCTGCTTTCTAAACTATGGATTCCACAGTAAAAAATTATTAACTACCTACATACAGCTTCAAACCAGAGAACAAAAACCAGGTCAAACTGTTCAGTCTTTTCTTTCCACTCCAGCAGAAAAAATATCGAAATCCCACTAGTACCCTATTAATAAGATAAGAAAGATTTGTGCATACAAGTTATTTAAAATTATCATTTTAAAAACCTCAGAAGGAGAATATAATCAAAAAAAACAACCTTTAAATGCAGCGATGCTGTCAGATGCCACATTGGCACTAGTGGGGAGGTGAAATCACACAGACATGCTTTTCTCCTGCTTTCTTTGCTTGAATTCAGTACTGTCTAAAAATATGTTAGAGGTCCTGAGGGGCAGGGTAATAAGCTGAAACAAACTGAAAGAAAAGCCCTGTTTGGCTTCCCTTTATGGCACACACACATGTGTGTTGGTTAGTTCCTAGCTAAATCATAATTGGTTATTTGGCGAAGACAGAACAAAGAGCAACAATATATTAAATTCCATCCCCAGTGCCTGTGCAATGGCAGTGATTTCAGCCAAAGTGCTGAGAGGCCCAACCCTTCCTTGTTGAGTGCACATGTGTAAGATGTGTGCATGCAATCCGTGGGCTTTTTATAGACACGAAATAGGCACGAGCATAACTACCAGAGATTTGGAATTCTCATCTGTTAATAATTTAATCCCTGGAGGCCTTGCCCAGCATTATCATCATCTCTGGTGCCTTAACTGGGGAAGATGTTTGGAGCAGTCAGGGAGTGAGAGAAGGCAGTATCTTAGCAGCCTATAGGGAGGAACACAAGGGTTTTGTATTTATTATATACATGATAATTTAAGCCTGAGGTTGCGTTTAAACCAAACTTCGGCTCATGATTGAGCTGTTTGGACAGTAGCCCAGATCTGGGCATGGATTTTGGCAGACTGAAAGCAAAGGAGGGCAACATCCCCATGCTACAGATGGATTGGGCATGATGGTGGTTGCCCTCCATGCTCAAGTATTCTTCGGGCTTAGGCTGCCTGGCTGGGCTGCTGTACCCCAGCCCTGTGCCATACCAGGGCAGGCTGGCCCAGAAGAGAGCTTCTGGGTGGGTTTCGTGTCTCCTCCATGGAGCTGGGCCAGTGGTAAGGACATCCTGCCATCAGGTATTAGCTGGTGGGAAAGGAGAGCACTGCCCTGAAGCAGTGAGGCAGCTCCAGCTTGTCAAAGAACTTGAGTGTCCATTTAATGTGATTTAAAATTCACATTAAAGACTCCTCCTTTCTCCCTAGGTAAAAAAAAAAAAAAAAAAAAAAGTGTCTTATCATTAATAATTAATGCTCTTTGGTGACAAAGTCACTGAGACTGGAGGTGCAAGGCTGGTGAATAACAAAGCACTAACAAGAGCTTTTTGCACATTAACGGGGAAGACTTCCCATCACTTTTGTTTTGATCTAATTGGGTCTGACAAGATTACGCACTGTGTCTAAAAGCCTCTTTAACTCTATAGGTCTGAATAAATTTTGAGTGGTTCTCAAGATTTCCCTGCAGTGCCTGCTTGGACCACGCTTCTAACCCTGAAGTGGTTAAATCACTGGAGCAGCAGTGCTTTGCCTCTTGGTATTTCTGCTGAAATCCAAAGAGGTTCTTCCTTGGGTCGCTTTGTTGTTTTATTGACAGGTGTTGTTCCCACAGTGATAAAGGGCCAGAATAAACTTCTCTTTAAAGAAATTTAGCATCAATAAAAGTGCAATTATGAACAGATTGAATGAAGAGTTCTGAAAAAGACTGATCTTGAAAATCAGTCAGTGTAAGAGGTTTAGCATTGGACCTGCGTGACTCATTTTTTTCAACCCAAGTTTGGGATTCAGTCCTGAATCAATCCGGGGTACCCTACAGCAGCCAGAACAGAAGATAGTAATGAAGCCAAGCAATAATATAGCTCAACCTGATTTTTTTCTTTGTTTACCTAAGGTGGGCTTATTCAAACAAGGACATTAGTCAAGCACAAGTTCCTATTGCTTGAAATGAACTTGACCTACCAAACTGGGCTGATGTCAGGATGCCATCAGATGACAGAAATTCAGAATTGTGAGGAGCCCCTGTGATGATCAGAAGGGTTCCTTGAGCCCTTTAGAAAGGATGAGGAGAAGCTAAACTGGTACATGGGGGGGGAAAAAAAGATACAAGGACTAAAGGAAAACTTCCCTTCTTCCCTTTGCTGGCTCCTATTTGAGGATTATGTGAAAGAATCTGTGAAACATTTTCCTACAGCAGCAGCAAAGTCTGCAGGCAGCCACTTTACCATGGACCTAAGGTTATGTATTGTTCTCAGGTGAAATATTTCACTCTGTTCTGATGTTTCTCAGTTTTTATTTGCATGTGGCAGCTAAAGGGGTAAGAAATGCCAGCAAGACCCTAGAGGGAATATCTTAAGTCTTCAAGATTTTTTTATTCTTATTGGCAAGTACAGGTAAATCATTCTCTGCAGTTGTCTGTCACTAGCACTTTCATCAAGAACTGGTTGCTGGGAAAGTGTGAGCAGCAGAGGGATTTTCTGTTTAACACCCTGAGCTTAGTAAAGTTTAGTTGCTCAGTTGACATATGAATATACAGTGTCCATTGTAAATTCTTGGGAGACAGATGATGAATTTTCCACTACTATATGAAGTTTTATTTTCCCAATAGAGGAGTTTGTCACTCTGCTAGGAGTATTAACAAGCGAAGAGCTTTCTCCCACATGCAAATCCACCTTTATGCCCAATTGCTGAACCTGAGTTGCCATCACATCCTTCTAGAGCAAGGGAGAAAGTAGCCTTCTCCAGGACAGAGCTGGTGAGTCTGTCTGGGCACAGACTGCCCACAAAGGTGTGTTCTGCTCTGTCGGCTCTGCAAAGAAGCTGGAATGATTAGGAATGTGAGGTTGGATGTGTCTGGGCCTTTCTTGCCCATCTGATACTTTGATACTTGCCTTTCTTTGTTGCTGACTAGTTGAGTAGGTTCGAGCCTTACGTGAATTCAGTGGCACCAAGAACAGACTAAGAGTCACTGAAATATCTGCTGGGCCTTACTGTGCCTAAGGCAGCACAGTGCACAGCCCTCCTGTGTTTGATGAGGGGGACTCTGGCTGCACTGTTTGTATCTTTTGTATTAACATGACTGGAAACAGTCATGTTGTAGGTTGCTCTGTCCAGTTCAAGTAACTGGGACTGAGCAGTACCTCCCTAGCACTGTAGCCTGTTCCTACATACCTGCGTGCTAATGTTGAAGAGGTCACTCTAAAATTTCCTTGGATGTTTAGGGTTAAGGCTGGAGCAAATTAATTTTGTCAGACTCACTATCTTCAATGAAATGCAATTCCTGACAAACGTTAGCTTTAATCTTGTGTTTTTCTTGAGCTTATACAAATTTGCATTTCATTTAGCCGCTTTCCTGCTGCTTGTTGTGCTTAAGAAGCATTTTATTGTTGCTGTGGTCATTCTAAATTGTTTGGTAAATCTGTAACAAATACTTCCCAGTGATGGAAAAAGAAACATTGAAATGCTAATAACAAAAGAGTCTGAAAAATCCAGATGTTAGTTGGGGATAAAATGAAAAACAATCAGCTTTGATTAAACGTTTTGGTTAAGAATTTGGGAACATCCTATTGAGCTAAAATGCGTTTTAATCACTCTACCAGCCAAGATTGAAGCTTCTGTTAGTAAAAAGCTTTTAGGAACAAATACATTAAAAAAAAATTACTGCACTCTAATTGGAGGAATAAGTTGGTCTGACTGAAATCATAGAATCACCGGGTTGGAAGAGTCCCACTGGATCATCGAGTCCAACCGTTCCTATTAATTACTAAACCATGTCCCTGAGGACCTA
>WAAB01024030.1:122616-312709 GCA_013389865.1 Piaya cayana | reverse complement strand
CCTGATACAGGCCTGACAGCCATGTGGTTCACTGTTTGATTTCATCTTGTTCCGTGGGCAAAGGAAGGGTTCCTACATCCAGACTTGTAAAGGCACTATTTTCCATGGAGATTATTTTTACTGTTCTAAAAATACATCACTGACATGAGTACCAATGTTTCTATCCAGACCATTCTCTCAAAGCCTTTGGGTCACTTACTCAAAAACTGGCTCACCATAAAAAGATTTTTGACCTTAAAGAAGGCCCATGAATTGGCTGGAATTTAGTTTAACTTGCTCACAGTTTCTGCTTTGGCTTCTTGAGTACAAACCATTTCTCAGCTTTTTTAGTGAGGCACCACTGCTAGAAAGCTTCCGTTAGAACGAACTTGCTGGGCGGACCTTACGAGAGCAGAAGTTGCTCCGAAACCAGGCATTTTGGGCTGTTTGCTAGCTCAGCTCACTTTTTATTCTTGTTTGATATTCAGTGGACAGTATATGCACCTTACTGTATCTCCTGAACTGTCATGAGATCTTCCTTAGTTAACTGTAAGAAATCAGCATAGGGTGCCAGCTGGCCCAGCCTCCTTTTTGATGTAAAGCAGAGGTGCAGTATGTTAAGACTAAGGTGGCTGAGAAAGAGATGCAGGTGAAAACACAAGCCAGCTGGGAAGATGGATTATTTAATTACTTTACACATTTTAGAAGAAATGCTTTTCCTCTCTCCCATCCCAAGAAGAGAGAGATCAATTTCTCTACATTCCATAAAACTTGGAACAGAAAATAGATTATTTTTAGCTTATTCCCTGGGTACTGTGTGGGCTTCAGTCTTTGGAGTGACTTTCTTCCCTGCTGTAACAGATACAGGGTTTATACAAGCTCTCAAGAAAAAAAAACGAGGAATAAGAAGGAAGAGATTTCAGAACAAGTCTCTCTCCTTTCCTCCCACCTTTCTTTCTTCACTTACTGCTGGTCTGCCACTTCATTTTAAATTTCCTTCACTTTGACTCTTCCTCAGCATGAATTACTTCCTTGAAATCTTGTGACCAGGGAAAGGAGAGGACGATTAGAGTTAATGTTAGGATGGAGAAATAGGGCAAAGGGAATAAGATTCTGGGGGAAAAAGTAACAAAGCTGGTGCCTAGATAGCACAAGAGGCCAGTGGGTTAAAATATGGAGACAGACACACGCATTTCTGGGGGAGACATGCTCATAGATAAGCTGAAGACGAGGTTGTTTGCTGATCTGTGCAAATGAGTAAGCATGTTCTTCCTTTCAAACTTGTCTCTAGCTGTTGGAAGTGGAAGCTATGGTCCTTACAACCTTCAAATATTATATATATGCACAGCATCCAAAACAAAAGGACAATAATCTCAATGGGCGTATTTGGATTTACATCTAACTAGTGTAGAACTGTTTTCCTTAAGTCAACACACAGGAATAAAACACTCTGTGTACAGACCTTCAACAAACGTACCTGGACTCTGACGTGAGGAAACATGCTGTAGGCATTAATAATGGAGCAGTGTTGACCACAGCCATGGGAATTATAGGCAGTGTGGCATTCATATTCACCCAACAATGTCTCACTTGTGTTTGGTATTTTAATTTGCTCAGGTGGATTTGCAGCTGCAGTCACCACACCTCTCGATGTAGCGAAGACAAGAATTATGTTGGCAAAGGTAAGAGCAAAGGATGCCAGCAGACACATGGGTGAGTGGCTTGTGTGGTTCCAGAGTTTCTCTGTGGTCATTACAGAATGAAATCCAGCACCCATATTAATATGATTTCTGCACTTATCCTCAGAGGCAGGATTAAATGTGAACAGGCACTGCCTGCACAACTAGTGAAATTGTTTTGTTCCTTTCCTCAAATTGCTGCACTGTTCCTTTCCCAAAGGAGCTGTCTGAAACGGACTTGTGCTTGTGCTAGACTTGCAGAGTCTCATGCAGCATCTTTAGGAGAAATACCTTGCAGGGTCAGATGCCCAAAGTTAAAATTCCCATCAGGGATTTATTCCTCTGTTGTTTTGAGAATTATTGGACTTGTGTGTGTGTCTTTTTTGAGGAGGGCTTGGCACTGGGTTTTCTCCTAAAATTCTAAGCTATAGAGATCTTGATGGCTTACATCAGCCAACCAAGGCATAAGGAGATTTGCTTTCAAAGATCAATAAGTAGCTAAATGGCTGCTAAGTCCGATGTTCCCTTCATCATCTTGCTGACCCAGAGCAGAGTTGTGCAGCTCCATATCTAGAAGTCCTCAGCAGGTAGTTACTCCTTCCTCTGCCTTGAAAGGAGCTGTATTGACAAAGGTTAGGCATTCTGGCATTCCTGTGGATGGTTTTTATCCTATTTCTTGTGTCCCTCAGGGTGGGGATATTTTTTGTTGATAACATCCACCTTCCCAGCAGAGCCATGCACATCTGTGCTCCCCACCTTGCTATGCTGTGTGTCTCTCATTGCTGGGTGTTGTACCTGCCGCAGCTTCTTTGCCCTTAGATGGTCTTGGTGATAGAACTGTAAGAACTGGGCTTTGTTTCTGTTTGCTGCTGTCCTGAGCAACCATGGTTGGTAAGGGAATGACAGTCCTTTGGGATGTTCTAAGACCATTCAAACAGCATCTTTACATTATTCATCTCAGACAGACTATATCGCACATGTACTTCAGTTGTCTGTAGTCCTGCTGTTTGTCTTTGGTTTTGCTCTCCAGGCAGTTTTCACATGTAATACACTACTCATCCTTTTATTTTATTTAAGTAAACCTCAAGGCTGCTGTCCTCTTGCACTGAGCAGCAGAGTCGCTTGTTGGTGCTTTGAGAGTGTGTTTCTGTTAACATCCTACTCTAGTGTCAGCTGCTGGATAGTAAAGCTGAGTGCAGTGCAGAAGGCAATAAAGTCCCAGTTCTGTAACTAACCAGCTATGTGACCTTGGAGTGATCATTTTATTCTTCTGTGCCTCAGTTTCTCTTTGCCTCATTCCTGGAGACAGGGAACTTTTTCTTGTGCCTGGGGGAAGAAAGTTGTTAAGATGTCACTAATGGCTGTAAAGCAGCACTAAGCAGGGACAGGGAACTCAGTAAATAACTAAACCTCTTTGCCAACAGTTTCCAATCTTTCTCTTTCTGTGCTGCAGGCTGGTTCCAGCACTGCTAGTGGGAATGTTCTAGCCGCCCTTGGAGGCATCTGGAGGACACAAGGCCTGTCAGGGTAAGGACGTACTGGAGAAGCACATCTCAAGTGTTGTGTCTCTGTGTGTGCTGGGGAGTGGGAGGGGATGGTCTGCTTATATTTAAATTCTGTCATACAGAAAATACTTCGAATTGCTGTGGCCAGGGAGCAGCTGTCAGGTAGGTAGGAACAAGAACGTCCCTCCAAGGAGGTCTGTTGTCCTTGCTTTAGCACAGGCTGGGAGCAGTGTCCAGGGAATAGCGCAGAAAAAGGGCGTTACTGGGAATTTATCCATGAGTTACTTTGTTTAATGGACTTTTCTCAGTGAACGTGTGCATTTGTGTTTTCTATCTGTTTAAGCTTTGGATGTGCACATTGTCTTATGGCAGTGATCACAGGCTGATTGACGTGTGTGAATTACCTTGTGTGAGAGGTCAGGGAAGGCCAGCATAGGAACCATGTGTCCCTGTGGACAGTCTTCTCCTCCTGGCAATTTCCTACTGATTTGAAAGCACCAGTAAGGTCTCTTCTGTTCCTTTATGATCACTGTTCTTACTGTGAAGTGAGATGGGTGCAGGCCATGCCAGTGTGGTGCCAGCAACAGGGACAAGCTGAAGCAGAAAGAAAGGGCCCGTGGGCTCCCTGACTTGTCCATCAAGCTTCCTGTTAGGTCTGGGCTTGAGCACATGCCTGGTGAGACACTTGTTCCAAAAATGCACATTTTCTGAGACAGGCTGGAGTGCGAAGAGTAAGTCAGAGCAACCGCAGAACAGCTCTCTGGCTGCTTTTCTCCTGTAACTGGGGTGTAGAAATGTTCTGGACTGTGGAAGTCTGGAACAATGTCAATGAAGTCTCTTGACTGCCTTGCTTTACCTAGTCCTGAGATGGAGAACTGCTCTCCTGACTGGGGAGTGCTGTTGTGAACAGAGTCCTCTGCTAGTGTTTGTAGGACATTTTGAGGTGTTATGGGCTTATTATGTTACTACTGTGTTTTAGACCCCTGCTTTGTTTATGCTACCTTGCCCTGTTTGAGTGCATGAGTTGTATGAGTTATTGGCCACTTGTCATGAATACACATCTCAAACAATTCCTCCAGTCCATGAGGTTCAGCCTTTGGTTCCTTCGGTAGGGCTTGTGTCCCACCTGCCCTTGGCCTGGAAGAGAAAGGGAAAGGTTTTTGGAGGCTTTTCACAGTAATTTCTCACAGGTTTTTAATCTGCTTGCTGTGGCCGACGCTGTTAGGGTGCTGTTTTAACATCTGTAAACTGCTGCTGAAAGCAGCATGCACATCACAGCTTTGCGGGAGATAAGTTTTCTCTTAACATCTGATCCCTGCTCGCGCGACTAATAAAAGTTCAATCTTCCTTCTCCACATGTGGGAAATAATTCAAAGCAAATTGCAGGAAGTTCCTGGACACCGATTCCAGGAAGGCATCCATCTGTGCCCCCCGGCAGCGCTCAGGGATGGCTTGTCTCAGGTTTGCTCTTTGAGATTATGAGGTGACCTGGCAGTTGGGTGAGTTTTTGGTCCTGCGCAGCTCAGTGGACGCCGGGGCATATTTTGAAAGGAACCAGGAGAAGTGAGGCCACGTCTGCTGCTGATGGCAGTTCTGCTCTGAAGGGTGTGAAGAGACATAGTTTGACTGGGGAAAGGGGGAAGTTTCCCTAACGGCAGAAAATAAAAATGTGTGCTTGTGTTCTTTTCAGGGTGTTTCAGCAGTGCCCTTTTCTAAACAACCCAAAATTAAGTTCTGCCTAAAGATAGTACCCGTGGAGTGGGACCAAAGGGAACACAATTGAATTGAAATCAAAACAATAAGCGATCTGGAGAATAAGTAATGTATAAAGGGGGCCAAGCTGCGTCAGCTGCAAGGAAAAGGAAGAAAGTCTTGGGAAAAATAAATGCAGAGGCTGCCATGCCTGCTGCCAATTATAAATCTATTAATCAAAAACAATAAAAATGTCAGGCTTTTTTGGCCAATTGCAACATGAAATGATTTATGGCTCCTCTAATAAATCTTGTACTTGAAGAGGAGGAATTCTGAGGGCAGAAAGACGCATTGCTTATTGCCACCTTATTAAAACCAGAGCACAGGGCTCAGCTTCCTGGTCTGCACCTAGTAAATCCAATCCCTCTGCTTCATGCCAAGAAATTTCACATCCCTTTCTGTCCAGGGAGAGCCAGGCCTGTGGCAAGAGGCAGGATAGGGATGCGGTGAGTGGATCCATGTGCCTCTTTGCTCTTGCCAGCAGGGTATACCAGCCATTCACATGAAAGCAGGTTTGCATCTTGTCCAGCTGCTTTTCACACAAGGAAGTGGTAGTGTTTGAAAGATGTGAATAGAGCTTCGCAGCTCACTGGTGAGAAAGACACGGGTTATTTGACTGATAAATCTGGTGAGAGGGCTTGTCCCAGCGTGTGTGTAGCTGGGGATGGAGCTGGTGGTTTGCACCAGGTGTCCAGTTCCTTAGCCGAGCTTCCCATCTGAGATGGACGTGGCACGATGGGCAATAACCACACCGCTCTCTGGAGCTGGATCTCACTGATGTGAGTGGTGAAAGCAGCTTCTGTACGCAAGGGAACTGGTTTTGCAGCCAAGCACACAGACAAGGCACTGACTTTGAACAGGAGTCCTGGTTATTCTCTATTGAGAAAGAATTTGCTTTGTGTTGCCAAGTACTGGCCCCAAACCATCACTTTTCTGTTGGGACCTTAGGACAAGGTGTATTGCTGGGCTAGGAACCCTGAAATTAAGAGTTACACCCTGGAGGGCAGGGTATTGTGGTGCTGGCAGGCTGGGAGGGCAGATGGTGCAGGTTTAACACCTGCAGCCAAGCTTCATCCTGGGATTTCAATTGGGATTCCTGGATTTGTGACTCCTGCTGAGCCGTTCCTCACACAGGTAGGAAGAGATGATACCTGTACCTGAAAGCCTGTGTCTGGTCTTTGCCGGTCACTGACAAACTGGGCATTTATTGGTGAGGAAAGGCAGGAGTGAGGCCCTCCAGCCCTTGGTGCAGGATCTGACTGGTAACAGGTAGAGTTTCTTAAGCAAAAGGAGAAGCCCAGACAGGGAGAGAGGAGTGGCAGGGTGCCAGGTGAAATCTGTGCCAATATATAGCAACTACAAATAGACAGCAGAGCTGTGCCCATGTGTGGTTTCTTATGGGGGTAGCAGAACAAACCCTGGCTGATCTCATCTGCTGGGGAGGACAAGTGCAGCCTGGGAAGGAGCAGTTTGGGTCAGGCCCATGACAGAGCTCAGCTCTCTGGGCTTGGGCAGCTCTGGAGCTGTTCAGCTTTGCCCTCCTGTGTTGGTCAGAGAGGCCGTGGGTGGAAGGTGGGAAACTGGGAAGAGCAGAGCTGGGGTTCTTGGAAGTGATGGTTGGTAATAGAGGTTGCCAAGGATGCAGCTTCTGGGTAACTCAGTTATCTGCCCCTGTTTGTGTAATAGCCGTGTCTCGAGGAGGCTGTTCTGTAAATGAACGTCTGCCACTGCTGCTGTAATGAGGCTGCCTGATTCGGCAGAAGGTTGGTACGCATTTCAGGACTGATGCTGTGTCATAGGTTTTACCCTATCAGCGTTCTGTCCATACATGCCTTGTACAAATTACTGTGTTTTAAAGCTGTCATTATGGTAATAGACCCAATTGCTGTCTAGTAAAGCCATAAAATGTTTCCATCTGCCTGTGTGCTCCAGGCTCCTTAATAAAGCTCATTACAACAAAAACTAGAGTTACCGCAGCCTGAGGTTTCCCCAGCACAGCCTGCTTAGCTGGGTGCAGGCAGAGCAGGTAGCTCCTAGGGGTGCACACATCTTCCATGCAGCCGCTCTCACTGGGAATGACACCTGGAACCACTCCTAGCAGGGACTGTGCAGCGTTCAGAAAAGGTTGAGGACCACAGCATCCCTGTGGAGCTCAGCCAGAGCGTGTGATAGATCAGCAGGGGGATGCCAGACAGATTTGAGCTTAATGTTTAATTCTTGCTTGCAATGAAGGAAGCCTGAAATCCTCTGGGAGGATACATTGGCCTGTCCTGAAGTTGTTAAACCAGCTATGAGTTTAGATGCATCGAGCAGTTGGCTTTGTACAGGTTTCCTGTTAACTTCCAAGAACTACTGGGATCAGGCACCTAAAAATCGTGGCGGCTGAACACACAGCCGCTCCTGCTCCCTGCTCAGTGGCTGTTACTGGGGATGAACCACTGCGGTGAGCAGGGCTCTCACTGCAGTGGGGCAGCTCCCGGCAGAGAGAGAGGGATTCCTCTGTCCAGGCTAGATGGAGGCAGCAGAGGTTGGGACGTTTCCCATCCACCTGCGTCCTTATGGGGATGTGTCTGAGCTCCTGTTTCTGCAACGTGGCCCATGGCCTCCTGCACCCTAGGAGTGTGGAGGGGTTAAAAATCACAGGCTTAGGAGTGCTCTGTTAGGGAAGCCCAGACAGGTTCCTTCACTGAGCAGTGGGATGAGATTTGAGAAACAAGCAAGAGTTTTTCTTGGCTTTGTCTTCCAAAGCCCTGCAGCCAGCCGTGCAGCATCCGCTCGTCCCTCATCCTCTGAAACCGCCTTTCCTTTGCCTTCAGCTTGTTCGCAGGTGTTGTCCCACGGATGGCAGCCATCAGCCTGGGAGGCTTCATCTTCCTGGGAACATATGAGAAGACTCGGCAGCTTCTGCTCTGAGCCAGCCTGGCCGGTCCAGCCGGTGGCCACTGAGGAGCTGGAGAAGCTGCTGAGCTGGAGGAGGAGTCCATCCAACCTTCCTTCTGCTGCTCCTCGCCGTGCCGGAGCAGCTGTTCAGCAGGCCGAGCGCCACTTTCACTGTTAAAGTGAAGTAAATCCTCCAATAATCCAATTTCCCAAACAAGAAATTTTCCTGCATGGAAAGTGAGTGAGGTCATAGTGAGAGTCGTGCCAAAAAAGTACTGTTTGGGGGGTAAACGGCTAATTACGGTGGCTGAGAAAGGCGTTATTGGAACTCCAGCAGGGGAAATGTTTTGCAAACCTCCAGATCGTGGGCTGAGCGGGGAGGCTGAAATAAAGCGAGTTTTCATCATTGAGTGGCACCTGCCTCGTAACACAGGGAAGGGTTTTTCTGCTCGGGGAAGGGGCCGATAGAGTTACAGCCTGCTGCCCTCCAACAGCACTGAAAGTATTCCAGGTTGGGACAGCTCTTTGTAAAAGACAATAATCCATTTGTTTCTGATTGGAGCCCTATTTTTGAAAGTTTATATTCCTGTTTATCCCTACAGGTGCTCTGCAAGCATTCCTGTGTGGGAGCCAGTGCAGCTTTGTTAATTAGACTCACATTTCTCCACTAAAAGCATGAGCTTGTATTATATTACAGCTGTGCTTGTGCAGAGAGATGCGGCCCTGCCTTCTTTTGGTCTTCCTCCCTCAGCAGCTGAAGGAACAGGAGGCTGGAAATGCTGAAGCCCAAGGAGGGAGGCTGGGAAGGCAAAGCAGGGAGAGCGGGCAAGTTCTGCTGACAGACAGGTGGATCCTGAGGGCTCTCGGGGTGCTGCAAACCTGCACTGTTGCTCTGCTCTTAGGAAATGGAAGCTGGAGTGGCCAAAGTGGTGCAGGGATGAGTTGGGTGAAAAGGTCTTATTGAAGTTAATTTAAAAGATCAGGAGAGCCTGGATGGGAGGAATTGGCCAAGTTTACACCAGCAACTCAGTTAGATGCTGCTTGGAAATGGGTGTTTGTGTTGGGACACCAGGGTGGGCAGGGCTGAGCTGCTGCAGTGAGCATCTTTGGCACGCACTGAAGCTCCTCAGTGGGATGATGGCTGGGTTGGGTGGCAGCAGCTCCTACATTTGCCCTGGGCTCAGCCGGGATGCTTGTTGGTGAGGATGAGGAGGATGGCTCTGTGCTGGGATGCACTGCAGCACTAGTGCCAGTGATCGGATGCAAAAGCCTGACTAGTGCAGCCACAGCAGCACCGAGGCCGTCGGCTTCAGCCCTGTGCACCGGTGCTAATAGATGTAGTAGCCATGGTGCAGTGATTCCCTGATGTGCTGTAGTGAAGGATGTTGAGGCTCTGGAGCGAGTCCAGAGAAGAGCGACAAAGCTGGTGAAGGGGCTGGAGAACAGGCCTTATGAGGAATGTCTGAGAGAGCTGGGGGTGTTCAGCCTGGAGGAGGCTGAGGGGAGACCTCATTGCTCTCTACAACTACCTGAAAGGAGGTTGTGGAGAGGAGGGAACTGGCCTCTTCTCCCAAGTGACAGGGGACAGGACAAGGGGGGGTGACCTCAATCTCCTCCAGGGGAGGTTCAGGCTGGACATTAGGAAAAAAATTTTCACAGAAAGGGTCATTGGGCACTGGCAGAGGCTGCCCGGGGAGGGGGTTGAGTCACCATTCGTGGAGGTGCTTAAGGCACGGGTGGACAAGGCGCTGAGGGACATGGTTTAGTGACTGATGGGAATAGTTGGACTCGATGATCCGGTGGGTCTCTTCCAACCTGGTTATTCTATGATTCTATGATTCTAATTTAGCAGTGAGGTTGTTCCCTCCATTCGGACATTGTCGTACAGGTGGAGGGAGCGTGGGCTGAGGAGGAGCCAATGCCAAACCAGGTCTGTGGGAGTGAATGGGAGGCATGGGCATTTCAGTTAAAAATGGGGAGTTGCAGCCAAATCCCATATTGCCTGGTCAATGCTTCCAGTTTCCACAGCACAAGTGTAGCTGTGCTTCCTGGTACTTTCAGGGGTGACTCTTTTATGAAGCTCTATATAGAGACCAGAACCAATCTAGGGGCTTTAGATTGGATATTTATTACTGTCTTATATTTTCTATTAAAGCTCTTTAAACATGAAAAGAGGGTTAGCACTGCACTTGGTGCATTTAATTATTTGAGCTGAAAATAATCATTGGGTCCAAATAGTGCATTTTTGTTGGCTTTATTTAATATTTGCATAATCAGATTTTGTCATCACTGTGGTGGTTTTTGTTAAAAACCTCTCAATCCAGACCCCAAACAACTCCCCAGATTGTTTTGGCCAAGCTAATTGGGGTGGGGAGCGCTGACAGCCCAAGTGCTTCCCCTTCCTGTGCCAGTGGAGCATCTCCAAACCCTGGACCACCACGAGGACAAGGTCAGTCATGAGCAGCACCAGGCAGGTGAGAATTGTGGTGGGCAGCGGCTGTGCCACACACTCCGATCTGTCTGATCCTGCTGAAAATGACACTGTAGGGGCGGAAAGACCTAAAAACGTGGGCTTCCTGTCACCCCCACTACCTGTTTGTTTGAGTTTTAGCTATGTTTTATTCCAACTTTACCAAAAGTTGAAAATATTTATTTTAGCCCAGTAAAGTGGAATAACCAGTCTTGAATCTCGGACCAGGCCCAGCCTCTTAAAGGCTCAGTCTTTTCCATTATAAAAAAATCTAATTCCTGTGTGTGTTAACGGATTTATCAGAGCAGGCTCTGAAAATCCACTTTATGCCCAAAGTTCTAATTTGGAGGAGGAGGTACTGTAATTTTTTTTCTTAAAGATTTAGAACCTGAATTGAGATTTTAAGTTAAAGCAAGAATCTGAGCTTATCTCCAATGCTGCCAGAGAGGGCGGGTTGGGGTTTGAGAAAGACATAAATGTCCTCAACTGCAGCTGAGCCTGGTGCCATCTTGACCCATTTTCCTTGCATCCTTACAGACGTGCACAGCCCATCTCTCTGGTTTCAGTGCAGAGATCACCAGATACTTAAGCCAAGGTGATGTACTAGTAATGTTCCTTATTGTATCTTAGAGTACAGCCCCTGAATTCCACCTCAGCCCCAGATTAGGCTCATGCTGACCCACAGTCTCTAATGTTGAAGCTGTGGGTCTTGTTTCAGGAGTGCATATTTTGGCAGTTGATCTGCGTTTTCATCAGAGAAAGACAGAAAAGAGCGTAGCAATGGATTAGAATTTTATTTAATTTTCCACTAAAACTCCCAAAAGCTCACTCTCAACAAAACCGCTTTGATATTATAAATGAACCTTTATTAAAGACACTTCAATGCCGTTTGTTAGACACTTCAATATCTTACATGTTTTTCAATGTACAACATTGTACCAAATTTTCTAATAAATAAATAACTTTGTACACAAAAGTAATACTTCCTCTTTCACATTGCCTCTTAGAAGCAGCAAATTCACATATTTAGTGGAAGTCATAACATTAGGCAGTTAACTTTATTCGAAAACGTTACTTTCACTTGTTAATGTGGCAAAGATGCTTTGTGTCTGCAGTGGTGATGACGCTTCCGCCAGCAAAATGAGTCAACTCAGTTATTCCCATTATCCCTGTGTCGCCAGTTCCACAGTTTTCTCCCTGCAAGTCAGTTCCCCAGCATCCTTCTCCTTCAGTAAATGGAACATCATGCTCGGTTAACAATTTTCTAACATCCCTTTTCTCTGCTTTGAGTAAACTTGGCACTGAGCATCACCAGGCACCTGCCTCAAAGTGCAAACGTGGCCATAGTCAGGAACCGATAGGGAGGTGCCTGGCTGGGCTCTGCCCTGCAATGTCAGTGCTGCCCACAGCAAAACTCCCCCTGGGCTGCTGGGTGACAGAGGGAGGTCTGACTCCTCCTTGGCAGATCCCCAAGTGATGGATCTGAATGGAAAATTAACTGTTTGTGTCCTTATTTGAGCCGCAGCACTAGCAAAGCTGGATCCCTGCCAGAGTGGGCTTCAGTGGAACTGGCATTTGAGTTGCTTCTAAGGAAAAAGGTAATAACTCTCCCTAGTAAACCTTCCCCTTAAGTAGTCATCACCAGAGTGAGCAAATTTGTGTTAGCTGAACTCAAACTACAAATAACTGGAAGGGATTCCTCCATCCACAGGTACCAACACCAATGGAAAGCAGCCTTTCTGTAAATGAAAAGTTCTGTAGTGAAGTTAGAAGTGACAGCAAGAGATCTGTGTGACCACGGTGGGTATTTCTTGCCCTCCTGCCCATTCATGGATCAACTTAAAAGACCATATAAAAATACTTGGGATGTTTCCATTTAACAGAGGACTTCCAGCCATAAATACACCTTCTCCCTTCTAAACGAGAGTATTTCTGCATGGCCCACAGCTGCTGCGCAGAGCAGCAGTCAGTGGAGGGGGGGATGTTAATACAAAGGCTCTGAGCTGCAGATGGGGTCCTGGTGTTGACAGGAAAGCCTCCTCTTGGGTTGCAGGGAGAAAGTTCAAAGTCTGAGTTAACAGTGCAGCTGTCAGCTTAGGAGTGGGATTATAGTGTTATCAGAACGGCTCTTTTCCAGAAGAGAGGTTGGAGGGAGGGGGTGTTAAGATGTGTTACACTGGCACGGGTTATTCCTTCTAAACTGTGTATTGTTACAGAACTTCAGAATGATGGGGGTCAGAAGGGACCTCCAATGCTCATCCAGTCCTACTGCCTGCTAAAGCAGGGTCACCTCGAGCAGATTGCACAGGAACATCTCCAGGCAGGGTTAGAATATCTCCAGAGACAGAGACTACCCAGCCTCCTGAGCAGCCTGTTGCAGTGCTCCAGCACACTTACAGGAAAGCAGCTTTCCCTTGTGTTCAGATGGAGCTTCCCATGCTCCAGTATGTGCCCAGTGGTTCCCTTGTCCTGTCACTGTGCTCTGCTGAAGACTCTGGCCCCAACTTCTTGACCCCTGCCCTTTAGATATTGATCTGCACTGATAAGGTTCCCTCTCAAGTCTTCTCCAGGCTAAGCAGTCTCTCAGCCTTTCCTCCCTGGCTCACTGGGGTCACTTTGGTGTTCACCAGAACCTCCCAGGTTCTTCTCCGCAGAGCTGCTTTCCAGTAGGTCAACCCCTGACCTGTCCTGGTGCTGGGGGCTGTTCCTCCTGAGGCGCTGAAGCCTACGCTCGCCTTTGTTGAACTTTATAAGGTTCCTCTCCGCCCCGCTCTTAGGCTTGTCTGTGTCTCTCTGAATGGCTGCACAGCCTTCTGGTGTATCCACCACTGCTCCCAGTTTTGTGTCACCAGCAAACGTGCTGAGGGTGGGCACTGTCCCCTCACCAAGGTGTTCATGAAGATGTTGGACAAGACCAGGCCCAGCGTTGACCAGCACCACTGGCCACAAGCTTCTATGTGCACTGTATGCAGGTAAAGCTGCACCCACCTGGGCAGGGAAGCACCTGCAGATGGCTGTACAGGTGCTGGAACAACATCTGTGGGTGTGTAGCACCTCCACTGTCACGCTGTGAGCAGTGCCCTGTACTGCACGGGTTAGTTATGTCAGTAACGACTGCTCACAAGAGCCTGTTTGGTTGGTTCAGGACTCAGCTCTGCTGCAGAATCAGGCCTTGCCTTGTGTGTGGCCACTCTTAAGCTATCACCCAGGCATGGCTCAAATCCTAGTTTTTATGCAGTTTTGGAAAGTAATGGAATTTAAGTTCTCCCCCAAAAGAGAAAAAATCGAGTTGCCATTAACTTCTCACTGCTTGGTTTCTCCCTATAAACTTCATTTGACACAGTTGAAGATCGCTGTTTACATGTGTTAAGTGCAATAAATTTCAAAGGGGAAGGAAATTTGTGCTAAGTAACCCAATTGATACTTGATTTAAAGGAACTTCCATTGAAAAGAGGACGATCCCTTCGGAACAGTCTGGCTTTTTAAAGTTCTGCTTATGCATTTAAGGCACCAGAATTATTTCTCTCACAGAGTTTAACAGCAACCTGATACTGAAAACAATATTGCCAAAATTGTAAAATTTCACTCAGTTTTCCATGCACTAAAGATTAAAATAGCCTCTGTAAAAGATATATATATATATTTATATATATTTTTTATATATATGAAAACTCTTATGTACAATTGTATCAAATACTTTTCTTTTTACACAATAACCCCTTGCATTTATGTGCTTCATATGCAAGTCAATTTTTGAACGCTTCATACTTCTCAGGGAAGTTTTAAACTATGTACATACAGATGACGCTCGAACAGGAGTTTGTTCCCCATACAAGCTTGTTTCTCATACCTCAGCTGTTTGCCCTTGACAGGTCATCAGTTCAAGATTTGAGGTAGAAGTAAGTAGCCTATATTCTCTGTGCAAAAAAAAATATAACCAATAATAGCATGTTTGTTAATTTGCACATGGCAGCCTGTCCTCAGTCCAGCAACCAGTTTGTGGCTTCAGCTCCTGAACAGTGTCGCACGGCTGAGGCACAAAGCTGTTGGACAGGAGAGCCTGCTTCACTGCTGCTTCGCTCTGCAAATCCAGTAGTGTTGGGGAGATTTCAGGAAGCACATTCAGTTGCTTTAAAGACCCTCCTGCCGGTGAAGCTCTCACCAAGTTAAGGTTGTTGAGCTCTGAAGGCTTTGCTGCTGCTTGTGAAGAGCCTGCAAAAACCCAAAAACCAGGGTGGTTAGTTGATAGTTAGGCCTGCCAGTGCTCCTCATAAAACCAGCCTTGCGCTGCTGTCATTCACGCCTTTGCGCCAGTTAAAAATGCTGATGGGAGAACACATTGCTCTGATACAGGTATTATACTGCACCTGGGGAGACAAAGACATCCCCAAGGAAACACCTACCCTGTTTGTCTGCAAGCAGCAGGCTGGTTGTGCTCGCAGGTCTTATTCTGTCATGGTTGCTGGGGTAGAGGGTCCCGTCTGTTTCCATCCTCGTGCTGCCAGCAATCCCGTTGCACGGCTGAGGAGGAAGAAGGCTGGTGCCTGCACCCCTCTTCCTGTTTTGTTCATTGCTGCTCAGTGCGTTTGGGTAGGTATTATCCATAGTCTTAAGGCTCTCGGAGTAGAAATCTGACTCCTCGGGATAAACGTGGATGTTGATGCTGTCCGTGCTGCCGCTGCAGTCGGTGCACACGACCGGCAGGCCGTAGCCTTGAAGGGAAGAAGGGAAAAGAGCACAAAGATGAACCAGCTGGATGTTGTCAGCCCTGAGGCACACAGCTTGCGGAAGGAAAGGCAGCTCTGTTTAGTACATCTCTCCCTCAGCAGGGTGGGAATCTCACTACATAACATGGACACTTCTGGAGTTTATACAGCCCTGCTACCCACCTGTGGTTTTCAGAACTCTACTGCCATCACCTAAGGTCGTCCCAATTAACAGGTTTAGTGGGTTGGGTTTTTTTTCACTCCAAAGAAGTTGCAACTTTCTTTTTACACATAAATCATGTATTTATTTCCTTTTACAGACTTTCCAGTCAAGGTAGAAAGCAGAACTTCCCTGTCCCTGCTTTAAAATACCTAGTTACTTTCTTCTGTGCTGGTGCTTTACAGGCATCGCTGTCAACTCATAGTGTTATGGCAAGATATTTTTTATTGTTAGTGGTATTAACAGATGAGAAAACTTCAGAGAAGCAGGCAGGAAGGAGTTTCTAAATGTTTAAAGTTATTTTCCTTAGTGCACTTGGCAACTTTCTATTATTAAACTTCACAGTTTCTCCTGGATGTAAGATTTGTTTCACTGGGAGTTTTTCTGTGGCTGTTACAATACACCATGAGAAGAGAAAACACACCCTAAAGCTAGAAAAGCAGGAGTGTAAAACCGAAGAAACTGGCAAAGAACAGAGGCAGGCATACCGCCCAAAACACCCTTTAGATTTTGAAAATTGAAAGAAAACCTCAGCTTTGAAGCTGACAGACCCTTTAAAGAGGATGAGAAACTTTAAACACCTTCTGTTTGAAATTGGTGTCGTGTTTTAGGAACAGCTCAAATCAAAATACTGATCAGCCAGCTGGAAGGAATAGTGATCGGGAGCTTCACCCTGCCTCCTTCTGCTAGTTTCTTGAATTCAAACTCTCCAAGCTTGGTAGTGGAGCAAAGCAAGCAGGAGAAAGTAACTCTACCGTGCTCACACCTGAGAATCATTCTGGGCCTTTATTTTTTGAAGGCAACAATTTCTTGTCTTAATGCTCACTGACTTGGAAGGCTTTCTGATCTGTACAAACACAAAATACCTTTCCGAATTAATGAGTTTTGTACCTGTATTATCTGGAACAAGCATTCCATCAGCCGTGTCTTCAGTTTTCCAAGTATCTTTATTATAGCCGATACACAGCTTTGGCTGTCTGCAACCTACAGTGGGAGCTTCAACATCTGGACACCTTCCAGAATCAGTCTGACACATACCTGTAACAAACGAACCATCTGGCTAAAGATTACAACCATCTGCTCTCAGTTAAATGACTTGTTAAGTCTTATTTCTAACCATAAAAGCTGCAAAAGGGAGAAAAAATAGCAATGGAGATAATAGATCATCAAAAGATAATGTTTAACAGAATGCACGCTGTACACTCTCAGGAGAATCTTGGTTCAGGACACTAACTTTTCCTTTCTAACGTGCCACATTTAAATACTGTAAAATCCCAACATTTAATTTCTAAGCCTGAAGGGAGGGACAGGCAATGCTAATGTATTTTCTAGTAGAGCGTCACTATGGTTAACTCTGGTGCCAAAAATCTAATCCAAAATTAGCAAAAAAATAGTCCTTCGGGCTTGACTGAGCAATTTCTGAAGCAGCCTGCTTGTATGAACACTTATTACTGGGAGAGCAGAGCTTTGTGAAGTGAGACAGATCCTTGTTCTGCATAAATGCAGTAGCTGGAGAATTACATTATGAAGATCTTTCAGATAACTCACAACAAGCGCCGAGGTACTTTGTACTGTGATTCTACCTCCTCGTACCAAGTTAAGATACAGCATCAGAGAAAGAATAATCAAAGGGGTTCTCACCGTTGCTGTCGATGTGCCCATTAGGCTGTTGGCTCTCTACTCTGACAACCGTTTCCTGCCGGTCAGAGAGCGTCCCTTGTGAAGACAAGTAGCTTGGCACGTCAGGAGGCACGATGGTCTCATCTAGAGCAACGGGAGCAGAGAAACGTCAGCTCCCAGTAGGATACAGAGGCTTCTGTTTGCAAAGGCCTGCAAAATCATGTTTTCAAAAGGCATAGAGGACCAGATCTATAACTGGTATTTTCTGCAGATGCAATGGAAAAACTGAACAGCCTACACATTCCATCTCCTCAGAAGCTCTGGTTTTACAAAGCTTAAAGCTGTGGCATACAGTACTGACGATGCCATTTTGTATGTTTGCATTTGCCATGGCTAGTAAATGTATGTGGAGGTGAAATGGTCTCTTCAGAACATGTAAATTCTTCCTTTTTCCCTGACATTCAGACTACATCACTTCATTTAAGTCCTCTGTCCCTTAAAGTCCCAGGTAACAAACCCCAGGTAACAGACTTACAGAGAACAGGGTCTTCAATTTCCTTAAGCAGGCAAGTAAGCCTAAACCCCTTACCTGTCCTTGTCTACCTGTATCTTATATTGGGCAATTTCATCTTCTCCCCCCATCACACAAACCCAAGTGAAACCCAGTTAATCATGCTAAGCACCAAGCCCTAGATTTTCAGGAAGAAAAAGGGGAAAGACTATCCCACTGACACATCACACTGCTCATATGGTACCCAAGGCTTCCCACTTAGCCTGTGGATTTAAAATCCTATGTCACAGTATACCTGAAGTTAAGGGTAATATGGGTAATACAGGAAGGTTACAAATTCCAGCAGGGCAGTGAAGCCATAGTCTGCTTCTTCCCTACTTCTATTCAGAGGATGCACAGTGCTGAGGGCAGGACAGTTTATTCTCACTGCCACACTCTTTTCAGCACCAAATGACCCCCATTACGTATCAGGAGGAAGCAAAACCCACTCTTTTTCCCCTAACAGGTGAGGGATACTCCTCAACAGCGAGGCTACAATAGCTCTCCCAGGCAACATGGAAAGAGAGATTCCAGCTTCAAAGTCTAGTTTTTCAAATTTCGAATACAAAGTCGTTGAAAATAGACTCCCAAGAAAGAAGACGGGTTCTCAGCATCATGGACGTTATTCAAACTGTCTCTAGAATTATCATGTATGGTCATGGAAAATCAAAGTAGCAAAGCAATGGCTGAAAGTACTGCCAAGTAGAAAAGGCCTTTCTGAAGAGCAAGCCAAGGGGAGAAATGCAGCTCTGAACATGCTTCAACAGCAAATGAAAGCTGATCCCAGCTTTGTGAGCCAAGAGAACTACTGAGATAAGTCAACTGCTTTTCCAGTGTGACTGTGTAACTACCTGTCATGCCAATTCAGCCTCAGAGGGAAGTCTGACAGCATGGAATGTTAGAGAAAGCCCTAGCAAGAGACTACAGCTACCTGTGTTGGTGACACTGTATTCTTCACTCTTCTTCCTGGTTTGGTAGATGATGCAGACCCAGACCAGAGAGGTGAGCACGATGCTACACACCACGGCGATGGTGATGATCCCCACAGTAGTACGGTCCTTCCTGCAGCCAAGAGACTGTAAGACGCTCACATGGCTGTGCGCACGCTCTGTCCCCGCCGTGTTGGACATTTCACAGGTGTATTTCCCAGCATCCTCCAAGACAACGTTCCTCACAATTAGCAGCTGGTTGCCGGAGGTAAAGTGATGCCTTTCAGTCACAATCAGGGGCTGGTCACCTTTCAGCCAGGTAATGCGGGGAGCTGGGCTCCCTGCAGCTTTGCACTGAAGAGCCACAGTCTCACCTACAGACACTACATGGTCTTCCAGGGGGTGGATCAAAGATGGTGTCTCTGCAGGAGAATAAAAATAGAAATTAATTCTGGGGGATAGTATAACAACCGATTTCTTGTAACAGTACTGAACTTAACTGATGTTCCTGCAGATAAATGTATAGCAATGCACTATGTGGCCAGGTACCCAAGAGTATGGTGTCTGCAAACCATGGCAGATCTAACAATCGTCACAACCAAGGCCTTCCTTGTAACCAGCTGGTGTTAGGTCTTCCAAACAAAGAAACTCTCAAGGACAAGGGGCAATGGGTGACACACATGAATTATTTCACAGGGCATTTCATGGGAGTGCAATTCTCTTTTGAAGTCATTTTCCCAGAGAGGAAATAGGGTGGCTGGAGGGGCTTCCTTGGCACAAGGAGGAAATGTGACTCTTGGGCTCCTTTAGGAGAAGAACATTAGAATTAGAAGGGCATTTTTTGTTGGTTGATGAAAGCATAAAAGAGTGAAACAAACCAAATGCAGAGCATTGCCTCTTTTTTCTGTATCTGCAACTGCTGAAGAGCTTTAACAGCAATTCCCTCCAGCTCCCTCTGCTTGAACACTTTGTCTCTTGGGGCACTGAGGCATCTTACCCAGTACAGTCAGGTTGGCACTTGCAAGCACAGACCCTGCAGAGTTCTGTGCTGTGCAGCTGTAGACCCCCGTGTCTTCTATCTTTACATTAGTAATGAAGAAGACGTCGTCATCAGGCATGACGTGCATGCGACGTTCTCGAGCCGCAGGGAAGTCTGTGCCCCCATCTTTCTGCCAGGCGATCTGTGGAGGGGGGTGTCCTTCAGCCGCACACTCCAGCCGTACCATGGTCCCTGTCCGGATGGTGAGGTTGCGGGGAGTTTTGATAAATGAGGGCAACACTGATTGAGAAAAACAGGGAAAAGGGATGAGCAATTCCATGGGGAAAACACCATCTTCTGAGCAGTTCTAACTTTTTCCTTCCCAGGCAGGAGATGGAAATGATAACTACCCATAGGCAAGAGCATGGCAAGCTGCTTTTCCAGGATATATCAAAACTGCTGGGGACTGACCCTGTGTTTCTACTGCATGTACCTGTCCACAGTGTCCGAGGCCCCCCTCACTTGGGATCATCAGAGCTGGAAAAGCTGATTTTCTTCTGTGATTAATGTGAAAATAAATCCATTATCTCTCCTACAGAGAACCTGCAATCACTACAGTCCCTCTTCTTTGTATCATCTTGTATTTTCATTCACCCTTTTCATTGGGCAAAGACTTGATCAGGACAGCCATATAGAGATGGCCAAAACCACTGAGAATGTGCTGAACTGCTTGGATGGATGGAAGCCACCACAAGCATGGCATGTGCTCCTCACATTGTATTTCTCAGCATCCACTGAGATGCAAGGAGCTGGTGTAAAGAGGTTAGGAGCTCCTCACCATCAGGAATGGACTCTCAGGAGTAACTGTGTTCTCTGAGTGTGTCTCAGAGAATTTTACTATCTCAGGCTAAGGAAAGAGAAAGCAGCTCCATACTCACCATTAACAGTGAGTTTGGCCTTGTTGGAGTAGGTAGATCCAAAGTGGTTGCTGATGATACACTGGTAACGCCCTTCGTTGGCAAAGGTGACGTGCCGGAGGTGCAGAATGGTCGTGTACTCCATCACCTCGCCATCCTTTGCCCGCACATGGGTGAAGTTCTCGATCTCAGCATTGTGCAGCATCTCGTTGTCTTTCTTCCACGCAAATCTCATAGGGGAGCTGCTACTGCTGGCAGCCGAGCAAGTGAAACGGATGTCCTTCCCTAGAACAGCCACCGTTGTCTCTGGCTGAACAATGATCTGCGGCTTGGGGAAATCATCTAGGAGAAAACAGCAGGCATAGTTAGTTCTGTGCTGTGAGGAGAGACAGGAGCAAGCAAAGAAATAAGCAGCACGTTAGTGGATTCATTACTGCTTTTACATCCACTGTTGTCTACACCAGCAACGCGGTTTGCTCGTGCACTGCACCTTTGGGATTGCATCTACGGCTCAAGACAGGTTGCACACAACTGAGCAGCTGGTCTAAGCTCGGGCTTTCCTTCCTCTGGTTCCTTCTGCAAGCAGAGGACTGAGATGGTCATTCAGTGACCTTAAACACCTAGAAGCAGCTTAGCTCTCTTCAATGCAGCTGAACCTCAGAGAGATACCATGGTCTAAAGAAAATATCCTTCCTTGTACAACCCATACACGAAGAGCAGGTCTGAACTTAAAACTTCACCTCCAGGCCTGCATTAGCATGAAGCTGGAGGGCTGAGCAAGAGGACACTTAGAGGGCTCAAATGCCACCTCTTGGGATAAACGCTTACAAGCAAGGCCACTGCAGCACGCACGGTCAAAGCAGAAGCAGCTGTATTTGCCTGTCACCCATCTAGGGGAGAAAGATTTGCACACTCTCTCTGCCCCTAAGATTGTTGGTTTTAGCAAGGTTCCAAGCAGATTCATTTATTAGGTTTCTACAAATGGTGTAATATAATATTTGACTAAGTTTTAATTAAGCAGCCAGGCCTCTGGAACCAGGAGTACTAGTGCCTGGAGGACTTGGCAGGCTCTGCAGAAGCAAAGCTGTCTTCGCTTTGTGCTGTTGCTGTGGGGATGGAGCCTTCACAATCTCTTCTTCCAGATGAACACAGTGAGGCTCCCAGACTCATGCCAACAGAGGCCACCTAGGCAGAACCCTTCCACCCTGGGATCGAGTGACACGGGATGGCAGCTGGAACAAAGCTGTGTTCAATACCAGTCATGCATCCAACTTAGTTCAACAGTGTTTTCAAAAGCTCATTTTTCCTTCATTGAACAGCCATGTGCAGCTCCACCCAGGATCCCCCACGCAGGGTTTGGCTCCCCAGACCAGGCCTTCACTTTGCCCCAAAGCTAGATGCATAAGCAGCTCTCCTTTGGCCGCCTCTGACCATTTACACTTCTTTGCTTTACAAGCGAGGTTTTTTGTGTGTGCTGGGTATTAAGTAAAGTTGCTTTGCAACCACAGCTCAGGTGCAAAGTCAGCTACAGTGTTGGGGTGGAAGAACAGCAGTAGGTGCTGCTTATAAGGAAAAACAGCTGTGGGACTAAAAAAAAAAATTCTAATTCAACTGTTGGCTATTGGTTAGTTCAAGTGTCACGCCTTACTGGCCCCCAAAAAAAGAACTGTGATGGAGACACCCTCCTCTGCTATTTTTTTTAATCCTTTGCTATTTCCAAGAAGGAAAAAAGATGAGCAAAGAACACAAAGCCACAGGAGAAGCTCAAAACACTATAGAGTGAAAAAAATTATAGCTTCAGTCTCGGTAGAATCAAACAGAGGGGACAGGGGAAGACTGCAGTTCCATTTGGAAGTGGAACAAGCATTAGCCCCGTTTGATTTAATACTCAGGGAGCCCAGTGAGGAATACACTTGATGCAAGCAATGCGCTGTGTGGTTTTGGTGGGAAATAAATTGTAGCCAATGACAAATTTTTAAAATGCAGGCTTGGGCTTCCTTTGATCCCAATGAATAACAAAACAAAACAGAAACCCTCTCGTAATAACATGCTAGTAGTCAAAGAAAATGTTTCCCAAGTGAGTCCTACCCTTCATGCAACCTCAAAACACATAGGCAAGACTTACCACACACAAAATTTTCTGGCAGGATGGCAAAAATGCTCCTGCTCTTTAGTGACTCAGGATGGGCGCAGGTGGCCACCACAGAGGACTGCAGCTCTTTCTCAGCTAACCACTGGGGCAACCATTTCAGCTGGCAATCGCAGAGGAAGCTGTCGCTGTTTATGTGGCTGCAGGGAAACAAAACCAACACAAGCCTGCTGTGAGTCCCTCAGGGAGAGAAGGCTGGAAAGCTTGCAGTACTTTCATGCTAGACACACTCCTCCCTCACACCCAGCATGGGTGGAAGGAAAAAAAAATAGGACAGCAGGGTTGTCCTTGAGGCACTAGTGATATTAAATACACATTTAAACAGCATTTCATCTCCACATAGAGCAACCCTCTCCTGTACTCCAGTGACACTCCATAGCACTTTGCATTTATCACCGAGCTTCCAGAGTGATCCCCAGGAAGAGATGAGCAATGCCATACCTGGCTTAAGTGAGAGAAAGTGGGCCAGAGCACCTACAAAGCTGACGTGCAGAGGAGACACACATGAACAGTACAACCCATCCTGCTCATATCTAATTACCACACTACCTCCCTCCCTGCCTCTGAGTTTGAGCATCCTTAGTGGGGACTGAATTCAGGACTTAATTACTGAACAGTGAGAGGATGCCAAGTTCCTGCTCTAAGAACTTTAGTTCCCTCAGTGGGCAACACCAGAGGAATACATAGAGAGGCCCCTGCCTGCCTTCTGTAAGGTACAAATTCACATACAAGCCAAAAAACAACTAAGTGATTTCTTGCTCCACAGACACTGCACTAGCCCACAGTGCAGCAATGCACTGACAGCAGATTAAATATTTATGGAGAAGAGGAGAAAAGGAAACCGGGCAAGACTGGAAACAGTGTCCAATAACAGCACGGAGCCCCAGCCTGGAGCACAAGCAGCAGCTCTGATAACACATCCGTATTTTTACACCAGGAGGCTGGATGACAAGTGGATCCAGTTCAAACGGTGCTTATCACTGAAATGTCAATACTGTATGCGAACCCTAAATGCAGGCCCAACAAAGGAGCAGCTGCGCTGCTGGGAATTAAATCAATGGCAGCGTCAGAGGAGAGATGGCTAACAGGACCGCAGTTGGACTTCCTGAGCAGAGATGAATAATTGCACAGATGTGAACCTGCTGGAAGAACCTGTTCCAATGATCTAATTTCACTGACTATTACATGCAAGATGTTTCCGTAACATCCACTCATGTGTAAAAATACCTTGCAGAGGAGGACAGAGGGGATAAGGAAATAAATGAGCAGTAATGTGGATAACACCCCATTGGAAACAATGTGCTACTTCTCACGTCCCGGACAAGAAGTATCCCTGATTCCTTAATGGTGCATACAGTCCAATTACTTACAGCTGCCGCAGGCTCTTCATCTTAGCAAAAGCATCTGCTTGAATCGAGTGGATGGCGTTATCCCCAAGGTTCCTGCAGAACACAACAATGACAATGTGAGCAAATGGGATGCTATGGCCGTGTCAAAACAAGTCTCTCCAGATACAAGCAATGACTCCAGCAACAGGTGATTCGGTAGCTCCTGTTAAGGTCATATCCACATGCAGCTCATAGAAATGGCTTTCTAAAAAACACTTTAATATTTAAAGTATTGCTCAACAAAACTCGACCAGTGAAATTACTGGAATAAATCACTATGTCATCCCGTACCCCACCTTCTCACTACATTTTCTCAGTCTCCGCTACCTCTATCATCCATAGCTGAGAAATTCCTCAGCCTCCTTGATAACCAAAGATAGTCAGGAATGTCCTATCCCAGGCTAGACCTTCAGCAAACATAAAGAAAGCAAATACTTCCACTAAACGGCATCTGGACAAGTTATTTGAAAGTGACTTTGAGAGGAACATTGCAATGTTTCCATAAGAAGGTGTTCTTAAAAGCTTCCCTGAAAACAACTGCTAATGAAAAAAATTCACTTGGCCTCTGAAAAATGACACTGTCAGATTTCAGGCTTAAGTTTACCAAGTGAAGTGTAGGACAGACAAGCCCTGCCTGCAGAGGAAAATCTCAGTAGAGCATTAGTGAGGGAACCATTATCTGTGAACATACCCTAAGTCAGGCAGCCCTAACCCTTCAATATGCTCTCAATGGTCGTAACATTGCATACGACTAACAGCCAGTAAAACATCCAGAGCAAAATCATATATTCTTTAACTTGTCTTAATTCAGCAAGGAAGTTATTCATGAATCTCTGCTGGAGTCATCAGCCTTGGGACATGAAAAAAAAAAATTGCACAGCGGCAGCCAAAATTTACTTCTTGTGAATCGCTCTGAGGCAGTTGTGCTGAACAGGGCTGTTGGGTGCCTGCACCGTAGGCAGTATTTGCAGCATGTGTCACTGCCACAGCTAGAAGGAAGTTGGGGCAAGGAAGAGGAGAGAGGGCTACATCTGAAATAGCGTATTTTCATTGCTAACAGCCTACAGAGAAGCAATGTGCAAGGCAAAGAGATATTTATCCATGAACAAATCAAAAAAATTAAGAGCATGCAGATTTGCCATATGTTCTGTAACTTTGTTCCTGGCACAAAAAAAGGCTAAAGTTGAGGCGGACTTATAATGAGAAGGAAGCAGGTGGCCCCCACAAATGGACTGGCTTCTCAGTTTACAAAGACGCTATTAAATTGCTAGCAGATCCCTGAAGCAGCTACTTTTGGCAGACCCCCCTTCCCGAACTCCGAGGCATGGTGGGTTACTCACAGGTGCTCCAGGGCCTCCAACCCTGAGAACGCTTTCTTGGCCACCGACTTGATCTTGTTTCCAAACAGAGTCCTGCAGTTTCCAAACATTCAGTGCCAGATAAAGAGAAAGAAAATGGGGAGAGGGGGCAGAAAAAGAAGGAACACAATTAGTGTGGCTTTATCTGATATACATGTTCAGTGTAAGTCCTAGGAAATCTGAACTGCATGGAGATTAAGAGGGTTGAAGTACACTCGCTTTCCCACTCCTGAAATTAAATCCTTTTATCTGTATTTGAATTTAATAGCGATGACAGCACAAAAGGGAATGTTCCATATCACATAAAAAGGGAGGTCTGCCCCAGTGCTTGGAAACCAGCTTGCTGAGTAACAGAAGGTCCCCTCTATTCTTTGCAGGCTGGCTGCAGACAGGATTAAGTGCAATGACAGTTTAACAAGATTCGGGTCTCTCCCTACAACACTTTTCATTTCTGACTTCCTCCCTGATAGCAAAAGTGTGATTATTTATGCACTGCTGCTTGGGCTGACCAGACATCCACACACAAGGGGTAAGGGCTGTCTCTTCACTGCGCATTCACACAGCAGCTAACTGAAGTACAAGGCAATAAATAATAGCTATGCGGTATTTTCAAGAGGCAAAAGGACGAAGAGAAGAGGTAATGCAGAGAGCTGAGGAGCACACTTGCTTGCACCTGTGAGAGAACATTCCTCCAAATCAGCAGACAGTGCTACACAGCAGCAAGAGGGGTACCATGAGCAAGCAACAGCCACTGGAATGATCACAGCCCAGCTGCTCTCTGCAAAGTAACAGCTCGCTATAAATACTGACCAGTGGCGATTGGCCAGGGACAGGCTTCATGCAACACAGATAAGTCTCCTCAGCTGTTTAATAAAATATCAACTGATGTCATTAATTAGGAAATGCTTTCCTTCCCCAGGTTCTCTCTGCCACGGCTTTATCTTCCAGGTGCACCTTTTATCACTGCCCGCTCCACATGGTGTCCAATGCAAGTCAGCACTAACACCACCTCAGGTACAAAACTGGCACATACGGAGCTACATTTGATGAAGGTTTCCTTCAACATTTTTCTTTCAATGTAGGTTGTAACCTATATTTGCACCCTTAAAAGGCTCTAAAATGATGACGTTCCCACTGCTTGCTTGCTGCTGGCTGGGGAATACGATGGAGCATGTGCTGTCACTCAGAAAGCCCAGTTTTTGTGTGGATGAAAGCAGTGGGTGCCACGCTCGGTAGAAAGTAAAAAGGGGGCTCATCATATTGACTGTTACGACAGGGAAGACTAAGACTATATCACAGCCCGTCCTTGTGGTTTGTTGCCTTTGGAGGCAATTAGGGTGCCTGTCACCAGGCAACAATCAATCACCCTGACATTGGTATGGCAGGTGAGCCACCACTCTAATTCTTGAGTAGGCAGAGGTGAGAATAGAGACAGCAATCACAGGCTCCAGATACTGCAACCTGCTTTATTGGCAGTGCTGTTCTAAATGCCTGCAGTGAACTTTCCTGAGCTCCTTGCTGCAGTACCCAAACCAGAGTATCAGACATTCTATTTACTGCATGGGAGTGTGTGTGGCTTTTTGGTCTGGGTGAAATACCCCAAGCACCGAAGGATGTGTGTGATCATGTGTACCGTCGTTTGCTCAAAGGGACACTATTAACAAAGGCTTTGTAAAATCCATTAGAATAATTAATACAGTAAATTATTTACTATATGCAAACTCTGGTCGTAGGGCTGCACCCATACACACTAATTTCTGAAAACATATTTCTAAATGAGGGTGTTATGCTGAGTTTGGGTTTGATAACTGGAGATCTCTATTTATTGTTTACAGTGGCTCTTGGACTTTGAAAATTGGAGATACAGATTATATCTGTTTACTTACCTGTGCAGAGATAAGCAGTACATCGGGGATATGAATGTGCAATGTACACACCACTTCATAGAATCATAGAATAACCAGGTTGGAAGAGACCCACTGGATCATCGAGTCCAACCATTCCTATCAAACACTAAACCATGTCCCTCAGCACCTCATCCACCTGTGCCTTAAACACCTCCAGGGAAGGTGAATCAACCACCTCCCTGGGCAGCCTGTTCCAGTGCCCAATGACCCTTTCTGTGAAGATTTTTTTCCTAATGTCCAGCCTACATCTCCCCTGGCAGAGCTTGAGGCCATTCCCTCTCGTCCCGTCCCCTGTCACTCGGGAGAAGAGGCCAGCTCCCTCCTCCTCCCTCCTTGTACCCATGCACACAATTTTATGGGCATAGACATGAAAAATACATAATACTGATAATAATGCCATGCCCCAGCAAATTCACTAAAATCATTATACCTTTCAAACCTCAACTAACCATTTCTCCAGTTTCTATATATTTTCAACCCAGCGGCCCCCTTCAAAGGGCTGTGGCACGCTGGAATGCAAAGGCAGCAGGTCTGCAGCTCCACAATTAGACTGCCTGCCTGCTGCAGTCCAGACCGCTCCGCTGTCAGCAGAGCTGGGCGCAAGCATGCTCTCCCGGTGATTGCATAAGTGTAATTACACGCTAGGCACGCAATTCATTAGAAAGCAGCATTTTCTCCTCCAGCCAGTTTTGCACCTGCAGGAAGATCTCAGTCACTGAGTGAGCCATCAAAAAACCGGTTACATTTAGCAGCTTGAATAATTAGGAAACTCGTTGCTCCCCAGCGATTCCACTGACGCTTTTTATGCTTCGGTGCTTCTTGACTCCCTCTTTCTTGAAGCAACATTTTAATTTAGGCCTGTGCTCTCCAGCCCAGAGAGCTTCATATATAATTCAGAGAAGGCTAAAGTGACTGGCCTCCCCACCTCTCACAGTTTAACACCTTCATTTCAGCCAACAACCCTCTCAGCGCTAAATCCTTTCAGAGGCTAATCTGTGCCAGATCAAAGGGGAATGGCTTTTAAGGCAATCTCCACAGAGCTGAGGTGATTATTAATTCATTGGAAGGTCTCCTCTGAAGTGCCCATTTATTTTTTTGTATGCTAATGCATTTAAAGCCCATTGACAGTTTAAACACAGGCCCTAAATCACCCAGTGAAATGTTTGCCATAGAAGACTGATATTTTCTTTATGAAAAAACTCCTGCCAGCAAGAAGGATACTTGCTTCAGCCTTAGATGAAATTACAAGTTTGCGATTTGTGTGCTTATTGAGCTAAAACAGAACTGAGTGGATCCCTTTAAAAGTGACCACTCCAGGGTGTCCCCAAAATGTCTCAGGAAATATAATGAAATAATCTCACGTTTGGAGGGTTTTTCTAGCCTTATACTCTGACAATGAACAATCCTAGTAACCTGTCCGTCCCACGGTAGGTTCACTCTGTTAGGTAATCAAACCACTCCTGTCTGCCCCAAGGCCAACCTGATCCACAAGCTATTCCAGGCTATGAAATTCGCTGCAATCACCCCACAAACCACGGGCACCTGTCCTTCCCTATGTTTCACCAGATTCAGAACTGGCCCAAGTCCATGTGCAACAAAAGACAGAGGTCAACCACATGAAAAATGATGCAAGGACTTGCGCAAGCCCTTGCCGCATCCTTTGCTACTGGCAGACAAACCTCATCACCTTCTAAAGCTATTCAATTGTGCTGGATAATAAACAGCAAATCAGGCCAGTGCTATTTCACGGAAGCGATAGCTGCTCTGCCCAGAGCTCCAAACAACAACTCTCACCACACTGCAGGCTGCCTCTGCTCCCTTCCTTCCTCCTCCTGCTCCTCGCTGTACCTCCTGGCCTCCGCTTGACCCCAACTCATCAGTCCTCAGTTCTCTTGGCTGCTGAATCAATCCCTTTGCTGAACTATTTCCCTCAATGCTGTGTCCTCTGGCTTTTTCACCTCTCTCTCATTATCTGCATCCAGCATTTCTAATATAACCCACTCCTGCTCTCATGCCAGTGGCCGTGTTCAAAGGATGCCCAAGAGTGGGCATTCCACCAGGACTGCACTCTCTCCACTCTTTTCCACCTCCACCTTCTCTCTCTTGTCAAAGCAGCACTATAGACTCAATCCTACAGCCTGCAAATACCTCTGGACAAAGCATCTGCTCCCACTACCCTTTCTAGCCACAAAACGCTTTCACTGGTTTCTTCAGACAAACCAAAAACTGCAACAGCAGCCAAGGAGACTCCCACCTGCCACATCTGCTCCTCTCCCTTTCTTCTAGCAACTCATAGGAACCTTTTCAGACTCCACACACACAGTGATTTCTACTGTGATTTTTCTTCCACATTTCTGTTTCCCAGCCCATTCTGTTTCCCGTAAGTCCCTCTCTGCCTTCTACCTCACTTTACTTGCAGTTACAGCTTGGTTCCCTTCTCCTTTGATCCAGTGACTCCCCTCAACAATGATCAAATGCCACCTATATCTGTGACTTCATATTTTTCTTCTCTAAGCACTACGTCCCCATGAATCCTGCCACATCTCCTCCCTCTCCCCTAGGAGTCTCTAATGAGAGCACGACAATATACCGCCTGCCAGGATTCATTCCAGCCATCTGCTATCCATCGAGGTACTTTTACTGCACCTCTGGCTGTGCCATCTCAGCATCAGAGACAGCGTGATGGGGGGTGCTGAGAACTTAAACAAAGGCAAGAGGTAATGATTAGAAAGACTCTTGATTTGTCACAAGCCATCAGAGACTCCTCTGACAGGGCTGATTTACTGAGCTGATTTCAAATGGAATACGAACAAGTACAGAGCAATGTGAAAACACTTGCGAAGGCCAAGCAAGCTATAAACATTTGCAAGGCGCATGCTTGCTTTAGGTCTCTTTTTATCTCTTTAAGAGCCTATGCCCCATGGTGCTTTTTATTGTCGCTGCACATGGAAGCAAGCCCAAAAGATCACTCTCAGACAGAGTATCCCACAGAAACGAATCCTGTTTCAATCCCCTGTTGTAACAGGAAATGGGGTGATTTTTCTCTTCTGTTTATTGTTCTTTGCTGCATCAATCAGTGCTTCGCTGAAGACTGAGAGGGGTCTTTTTTTGTTGCTGTTTGCTTTTAGAAGCGAGGAACAGTTGTGCCGAATCTTACAGATGAAAACCACTAAGATTTCTCTCTCCTGTATCTCTGAACTACAATATGTAGAGCACTAAAGCATCATTGCTTTAGAAAGAGTATAATCACTTCATACCTGCTTAGAAACATAAGTGCTTGATAACCACATCTGCATGCTTGTAGTGAGCCTGCAAAACTACTACATTTCAGATTTTCTACTGATCTTCATTTTGTTCCAAAGGGAGGAAGGAAGGCCATTTTGGAGGAGAGAGACCCTGCCCCACACAGGCACACAACACAACTGCTTTGCAGAACTTCAAACTCAGAGATACTCACAGCTTGCTTAGGCTTTCGAGGCCGGTAAAGGCTCCATTGGTATCTTCTATTGTGCCCGAGATGTCATTGTGGTCCAGTTCCCTGGGGAGAGGACAAGAGAGAGCTCGTTATCAGTGTCTTAGACTTAGACCTCAGCTCATCGTTAAAAACAAACAAAATAAAGTCTGAGAAAGCCACGTGAAGAGCTTCCCATTTTCTCCTGCCAGTTTTCAGAAAGAGCAGAGTCCTGCAGCAATGCAGCACTAATCCCTTTTCCTGCACTGGCCCATGTCGAGATGGGGCATTCCAAAAAGAGCCCTGGCTTTTTCCTAGTTGAAGCTCTTTGTTTCTGACACAGCAGCAGTAGCAGACAGCTACTTCTTAACAAGTAGGTTTGAGTCCTTCTCTAATTCTGTGCATCCAAAGATAAGGAGGAAAAAGAAAATAAAGTCCCGAAACTAAACTGCAAGAAACAGCTGTCCTTCAATGCTGCTGTCATGAATTAGGGTAAGTTTGGCTATTCCAAAGCATACATTTATTTGTCTATACCTACATCTTGGGAAGATGACCTGGTGTATTTGCTATGAAGCGACATTTTTTTCTGGCAATGAACTTGAAATCTCCACAAAGGGAAGCACTACCCTTGCCACACAAGCCTAACTCTCTGTATAACCACTTCTTAAAAAAAATATTAGTAAGAATTCCTTTTTCAGAGTTAGCTTCTTTTGGCTTTCAAATTGACCATCAATTACAAGAGCCAAAGACGTCTGAAGAAAAACAAGCACACAGAACAAACAAAGAGACCCACAAAAGCTGTTTAAACAGCCTATTTAAAAATCCTTCCCTTCTAGCTTTAATTCCAGCGAGCAATGAATACCCAGCAACACAGACTGAAATTCATCATTTCCAATGTTAAATAAAAAGAAAGAATAAATAAATAGGCTGTGTTGGTTCTGTTACATCACTCTGATTTAAGACCTAGCAAAACCCAACACCAAAGCAAACATCACCACCCAGATAACCCCCCGACCCACAGGTGCTCCTTTCGCACCTTTTGAAGATTATTATCAGAACATTTCCAGTTTAAAAATATTAAGATAAAAAAAAAAAACCAAAAAAAACCAAAGTCCCCTGCATTTGGCAGCATTCCAGGCACAGGCAGCACAAAAGCACAACCTCCCACAAGAAGAGGGAAATGTTAAAAACCCCACAGTTTCCACATTGGCACAATTTTCCCCAAGCAGGATGAGGCCGAGACTTTTGCTCTCCATACCTAAGCTGCCTGCAGACTTTGCTTGTTTCTCAGCTTTCAAACTTGTAAACTGAAGATGTGAAAGGAGAAGGCCAAAAGCCACAACTCCTGACTCCTGTTTCTTGGCTCACTTTGGTGTGAGACCCAAAAATTCCGTGTCCCTAGGGAACGCTTGCCTTAGCCAGCACTGCTGTGGATGTCAGGGTGATCTGTGGGTCGGTCTATGCCAAAGGGAAAGATAAAAACTCAATATCCCTGTGGAGCGTGGGTGAACATAACCCTGTGGTGGTGTAAGAGACAAGTCCTGGAGAGATGCTTTGATGTGCTGACATTTTCAAAGCTATCTAAGTGGGGTAGGAGCATATATATCCTCCTGAAGCAAAGTTTCTGCATTTCCCCTACAGCTGCCAAGCCAATGCCCATTATCCTGCTTGTTTTTAAAGGGCAAATCCCTGCTCAGACATTTCTCCCCTTCAATTCCACCACGGGCTACCGGTCTTTGGACCAGCAAACCCTTTCCCATGGCAGAGACAGACAAGAGGGAACAGTCTGTAGGAGCTCTCTGACACACGCTTTTATTAATTGACTGCCACACATTGTGTTTTCTTGAAAAAGGAAAAGAAAACGGTATTGCTTGTTCATCCAGAGGCAACTCAAAGGTTTAGTGTTAGAAAGGAGGAATAAAAACCTTTTTAACAAATGACTGAAAATAGAGAGAAAGGAAAAAAAGAGTGGGGTATTTTGGCCTGGCTCTCTTTGTATTCAAGCTCCTCTCCCAGCCCCTGTTGCCAATTTCCTATTCTTTCTGGCTGGCTGAGCTTGAATGCTTGCAGCCTTGTTAATCATTGTGCTCCGAGGTCTCTGGGCCTGACCTCTATTTGAATAGCTCCACATTTCAGCAGTTTCACACCCACCAAAGGCTCCTCAACAATAGGCCATAATTAAAGCATGCTCGGGTCTTTTTCACCAGGTGCAGGACCCAATAGGCCTTCTTCTTTATTAAATTAGAGCTAGCTCACACACTCCCTCTTTGCCTCCCCCCTCTGCCCTAAAGTAAAAGAGGCTCCATATTCACTGCAGAGCAAAGATAACTGCCAGCTCCCCTTCCCCTCCATTTTTCTTTGGGAACCTTTAGTTCCGGTCTTGACAGCTGCCCCAGAGAGGTCCCTTCTGAATGCCCAGTGGCTGAAAGGCTTTGGCTGAAGTTTAGAGAAAGGAAAAAAAGCAAACAAAACCCAAACTCACTTTCCAGTCACTTCCTTCACTGTGAACTTTACAATAAAGGGAGAGAGTAAGATGCAAAAAGTACTGTAAAGAGGAGAGATCTTTCTGTTCCCATTTCCTTTCAATTACTCAGGCCACAATGGGCTTCTGAAGAGGAATAAAAGTATCAAAGTGTGATTTTTCCTTTTGAAGGAAGAATTAAACCAGTCTGCTGATCTCAACCAGCCTGGGAGCTTGAATAGGGCTATAACACAGGCTCCAGAACATCGTGCTGTGCCAGATGAAGGTGCTGAGCCTGCAGCCTCTAGAGAGAGGAGAGCAAGCAGCAGCTCACAGGTATGAACGCAGGAGATGGAGTCAATACAGCCGCAAGAATGGACAATTAAAAGAACTGAATTCCCTACCTTACAGTGTTTCTAAGGCAGATCCAGATGTACTTCAATCAAATGCAGTTCTTGGGCTTAACAGTGTGTAATTGTGCAATTCTATAGCTGGCATTCCGAGAGGAGGTCAGACGGATCTGCCTAATGGTCTCTACTGGCCCTAAAATCCTAGAAGTTGCTATCCAGACAGGCAAGCTCATTTCCAGTGCCACATTTCCAAGTATAATGTTCAAATGAAAGTCTCTGGCAAATGGCCATAACCACCACTGAAGGATCATTTTGCAATTCAGTATCAGGGCACATTAAACTTGCCTCCTGATAGCATGGCAATCCTTTTGTTATTCAGGGGTTACCATAAAAATTGGAACAAGAGAACCTTTCATCACTCAAGGGAGTCCTGTTCTTCACTAAAGAAGATGACTTCTGTTTACTCTTATGGTACCTGCAGCAGCCTCCTGCTCCCCTGATTAAACCCAAGAGTGGATAAAGCTTCACGTTACGTTTCTGGTATAAACAGATCTCAAGCCCAACTCTTGAATTAATTTGTCGTTGTTATTTTACTTTTTCTTCTCAACACCATCTTAGCCCACGATTATTATTTGATTAAGAAAAAGAAGTAGCAGCACATAAAAACACATTCGCATGTCTAAGAGGATATTGAAATTTCCAGTGAAAGCAACTGCAAAGTAGAACAGCCTGGTAGAACACAAACTGTGGGGAAAAAACAGGTGTTAAGTGACAAAAGCTGGGGGCAACTTACAGTACACGTAGGTTTTTGAGTCCCTTGAAGGCACCTTCTGCAATATGATTGATGGAATTGTGGCTCAGTCGTAGTACGTGCAGTCCCCCAAGGTCTGCTAAGCTTCCCTCATCCAGCCTGGTTAGGTTGTTGTAAGACAGTATTCTGTGGAAAAAAAAACCAACAGCCCTTGTCAATCCAAACAGTATTTTCCAAACTTCTGTGTCAACCAGCACCTGCCTCCTACAACCACCTTACAGGAGGCGATGTGTACTGGGTGGATACAGAACAGCTCGATTAGGAAACAAGACTGCAGTCTGCAACTATTCCCACAAGACACCCATGGAGCAGCCTGGATGACCGTAAGAGAGCAGGAGGCATTTGCTACCCAGCTACAGTGAAGTCTTCTGTATAGGCAACAGAGAGAGGCTCCTCCAGAGGAGAAAGCAAGCAATAGCCTAACAGGCATGCTGGCAGTTATGGAGGAAGAAGTGACTGTCTTTCAGTTTAGGGTCTAGGAGTACCACCCCTCCTCAGTCCCCAGGTGCGTAAGTAACACTCAGGTATCAGTCCCGGTTGTGGTTCAAAACTCACTCCCAATTCGACTCCTGCTGTGGCTTAGAGGGAAAAGCCGTTCCCTCCTTCCCCACACCCTGCAAGGTGGAGAGTGATGTCAAACAAATGGATTTTGAAGTTCACACACGCTCTTGGCAGGGTCCAGACTTCTGTATTCAGGAGGTGTCTTATCGTTCTGCACTTGTGCACAGCAAGCCCCAGGCGTCTGGGTGTGGGTGTCTCCACAGCCCGCTCCACCCCAGTCGAAAGCCAGAAGCATTTCACCACAAGGCAATTGAATGCTTCCTTTCATGCACACGAAGGAGGTATCTGTTGTAAACCAGCTGCCTTCCCTCCCGCTCCCCATAGTCAAGGCGCGTACAGCCTGCTTGAAATCTTCTCCACTTCCAAGAAGGAACTGGAGGGTTGTTTTTTTCCCCTAGTTTTCCATCAGTCTCTTCCCCTTGTCTGTATTTCTTCTGGTTTCGCAGATCTTTTTTAAGCGCTACTCTTGTTGCAATTTGGAAGCTAGTAGGAAGCTGTTCTCTCCCAGGTAGGGTGCAGATGAGGCTTCAGCAATTTGACACGGAGGGCAGGGCATGGGAAGATACAAGCCCTTGCAGACTCCTCACACGTACCTAAGTACCTTCTACACAAGCAGTAAAGCCACAGCATTGCTGATGTTGAAGGTCAGCTTGGCTCATCCAAATGAGAGACCTCCTGGGGTAGCAGCAGGCAGTCACCGGTCACTGATCCTCAGCCTGAAGCATCCACCCACAGCTCCCTGATGCAAGTATATTCCTCCTGATCTATGGATGTCACTGAAGCTGGGTAAGCCCTGCAGGGCTACCGGCAGCTAAGTGAGACCAGCAAGAGCTTCAGCTTTAAGCTGCCTCCACACCAACATGTGGGGTATGAAATGGCAATCATCCACAGGCCGCTACTCAGGTTTATCTCTCTACAAAGCACAGCTGAACGGGATTTTTGGAAATACCTCAGTGACTTGGAAGCACAAGTCACTTCAAAAGATGTGAGGGTTTGGGCAGCTAAACATATCAAAAAGTGGAGTTATGCAGCTTTGAACAAGCCCTGAAATCCGTCATTGTACAGACAAGAAGAAAAAAAAAATCTCACTGAGTTCCAAACCTCCAAATTCCTCTTCTAGTACTGCCTGTTAATGAGTCTGCTTAAAAATGTGTCTAAGGCTTGCATGAGAGTCACTGCAAAGCCAAAACCTAAGTCAAAACAGACACATACTCTGAAGCACCGAGCATGTCATTTACTTGGCAAACGAGCTGTCTATCTTTTCGTGGTGTGAGTGGGCAGAGGGCAAGCTTTGGAAAAAAATCAGCAAAGATTAATGAGTTTGAAGAAGGCATGGGACAACATACTTTCATTTCTAAAGAAGTTGTAGTGTTAGTTATGAAGAACTGGAATCTAGTCAAAATTATGTCCTCACCTGCGATTAAAGAATTTGGCTTTAAAAAAAGTGTTCAAAAGTAATCAGAGAAAAAAAATAGTTCCTTTTGATTCTACACCGAAGAGTTCCTGCCACAACTGGTGAAGGCATGTTCCCCTCCGTTTGTCCTGACATCACCCCAAGATGGACGAACAGCCGCAGTCTTTAGAGGGCTCTCTCAATAGCTGCAACCAGATGGAAGGTTTCAGGAGCCGACACACCTGGCAGTGGCTTCCTTCAACACCTATGGGCCCTGCTTCCTGCCAACTGGACGGGCCAGTTTGCAAAACAATCCATTCCCCTCCGCAGTAGTTTGGATTATGTGGGATGAGAGAAGTCAGCGGGTCTCTGCTGCTTCCCCTACCTTCTCATCTCTCTACCAGTGAGAAATCACTGGAACAAACAAGTGGAAGTGTTTCTGGCCTGGCGAGGACACAGGAGAGCAGCACTCAGAGTATCACGCCAACAGTGACACATAAAGGGGTTAAACCAGAAACCTATTGTGCAGCTGGGGCTCCTGCTGCCAGCAAGTTCTGGACCAGGTACATCTAATGCATTTCATTCCCATTGACCAAATGTAAGTAAAAAGTTAAAAGACCCAGCAGCCAAGTCATCATTTACCTCTGATGAAATGCTGTGCTCCCACTGTGGATTTTTCCATGATGTCGATGACCTAGCACCTGACTAGTGAATACAATCAGCCCCTTTTCATGCCCATAACAAGGCAAGAGCTCTCCTTCCTTGTTAGTTCTTACGTCAGACCAGAGCTCTGGGGTCACATTTTTTCCCAAATGAAGGAGAGACGTTTCATCCTTCAGATGACCAACTCCGTCCTCAGTGCAGATAAGCAGTGGTCTGGACACCTCTTTCTTGAGTCAGGGACTTTAAAAATCATTCCCTGCACAACCAGAGATGATGTTTTCCAATAACCGAAACCCAGCGGATTTAGCAATAGGGAGGTTGAGCAAGGATCTTTTATTAAGGAATGGAAAGTACTCATTCAAAGAAGTGCACAGAGGCAGCCTAGATGTATCTAGTGCTTCCTTTCCTCACCCTTCAATTTCAGAGCAGACCTCTCCTACAAGTACTCCCTTGGCTGTGAGAGTTTCAGTTAGGAGTTTCTGATGGCTCCTTGCAGCAGCCTTACCCTGAAGGCAACACCTGCAAGACCTTGTAGTATTTTGCAGGGATATGTGCTAACACCCATATAATCACCTTTTGAATCTCAGCAATCGTCGTCTCTGGCCTCACACTCTAGCACAATCCTGTCTGTCAGGCCAAGCACACCCCAGTGACTCCTACTACCTCACACCACTAGACATTTTCCAAATCTACCCCATTCTGCTCCACAGCAAGCGAGTCCTGCACTGGGTTTCTGCAGTTAATGCAGAGAATAGCTCATAAGCCAGGACAGCTCACTGCAAGAACTACCTGTTGGGAAGAGATCCCAATCCATACGTGGCAAATAAAGTAGTCTGTATAACATGCAACCCTATCTAAATCTGGAGGTTTGCAAATACTGTGTAAGGGAGTAACGACAAGCACGGTTGTCCCTGAAAGAGTTCTGATATTAGGTCTCCAAAATGCAGACGGGGCCCACCCAACCCTTCTGAACGCAGGCTGAAATAAAGCTTGAAGATGGGCACCAGACATTGAATCCCTGAGAGCAGAAAGCTCCCAGAGCTGTGCTACTAACAGAGCGCTGAGATCTGAATTCAGCTAGCTCAGGGCTCCAGCTGTGACTGCTCTAGGAAGGCAGACTCTCCCCTTTCTTGATGTTTCAGATTTAAGCAGACCACAGATGGAGCACGGTGCCAATCCTGATCTGCTGCCTTGATGACTTCTCCATTGACACTGCCTTTTTCTGGCAGACTATCACTTGAGGACTTGCACGTGAAGGAACTGTAGCTCTCTACAACAGAGTGTCAAGCAAAGGAGCCCTTCAGGAATGGGCAGTTTCACAACAATTTGAAAAACTAGGTAAATAAACAATCACATATGTATTTAACTAAAACCAAACCAAAAATATTTCCTTGTACCCCCCCAAAAATGATCCGCATCTTAACGAATAATTTGGGATCAAAAGAATATCACAGCTGGTCACTGGGATAACATGTTAATTCTACAGCTTCTAAACTTAAAGGAAAGATGTGTGCCATGGCCACATATATCTGAATCCACATCCCAAAAGATTAGGGTCTCACTAGTGTGTAGGCAGATACTGACCTTTGGTCTGAGTTCAGAGTGAGGCCTCTGAAAGCAGGAAGCTGCTTTACCATACTGCTTTTTGATGGATAGAAGAATCCCTAACAATGTTGAGCAGATTTCTGAGCACCAAGCAGAGTGAATTACAGTTCCGCTAATCACATGTGCCAAGTTATCCAAAGAAAAAAGCGAATTTTTCCACAGTCCCACCGAGGGGATGACAGCTACTTCTGTAAATACTGCAAGCATCCACATGTGTGTCTTCAAAAAGGCATTAAGCAGTGCCACAGACCCAAAAGTCACCTTTGTGGGGCTGTCCTCAGCAGTAAGGTTTTCTTTCATTTATCAAAAAGACAGTATTCACAGCTGGAAATCTCAGGGGAGCAAAGTCAATGCATATACTTTTCAACAACTGAGCCCTACAGGAAGGGTAAAGTGTAAACAGGAGAAACAAGGAGAACTGCCTCTAAAGGGCCAAATCTCTGCTGGCTAAAGACATGATTGTTCTTTGTAAATACAGAGGATAAAGCAAACCTTCCTTCAGGCTGTACAGTCATTATATGGCAAGCGGTGCATGTCTCGTAACTAGCTGGCTAAAAAGCACTGGCACGCTGCAGATCACAAACTCTCTAGGTCTTTTGGCACTGTACAGTTTTAGTGGGTTATAGTCTTTGTTTCTGGTGTATATTTTAATCAGGTGCTCTGAAGGTCACGTCATCATGAATAACTAGGGCATCACTTAGGAGGTTGTATTTCTACAGACAGATACAACAGGAGCTGAACACCATGCAGCTGAGAAAAATCCTTACTCCCCTTTCCTGCCAACATTATATCGTATCAAACCCTGCCTAACCAACCACAACAGAAATCGACTTACAGCTCATGCAGCTTCTGACAGAAGCTCCAGCCATCAGGGTTGATGCGGGATATGGAGTTGTTACTGAGGTAAAGCTGGTGCAGAGATGAAAGACCATAGAGAGAGCCACTGTTCACTTCTGTCAGGCTGTTGTACTCCAGGTGGCTGTGGAGAAAAATCAGAAGGAACCGACACATAAGCAGCACCGCTCGAACGCTGAAGAACTTTCAATAAGAATTGGGAATTTAGCCACTCCTACACACCCTTCTGCTGACCCATGTGGAAATAGGCATGGGTGGACATTTGCAAGTGAAGGACAGAAATTCAATGACAACACAAGGGAAATGCCCTGAATGATCTGTGACTGCAAAAGCACCTTCCACTGCAAGGAAGCTGGGCTTAAAGCATCCCATTCAAGCCTGTATTTGCAGACTCTGAGTTGTGTGACAGCAACATTCAGAAACATGCTGCCCTGATCACTTGTGAGCTTGCAAACTGACATGAAAGCCAGTCATGTTGGAAGTTTCAAGCATTTCTTTGCAATGACTATTCCATTTGTTCTCTTGTATGGAAAGAACACATCACTGAGAGAGAACAGCTTGGTTTCTAGGTATCCCAAGAGGCAGAATAATCAAATCTACAACTCATAGTTTCCACGTATCAGTTAAAACAAATTTGCAGAAGCCAGATAAGGTTTTATTTAGAGACCAACTGAGATCTTACTGAATGTTCAGTCAAACTTACAAAGGAACACTGCCACAGCAAAAAACCCATGCCTTTTTTATTGAACATCCGGTAAAGCAATGAGCTTTAGTAAACTGTGGATGAACTAAACAGAGGGTGCTGTAGCATGGCAGAGCTCTCTGCATGCAGGGCACAGAAAGAAGCATGAGGAATGGCACAGGTGCCCACAAACCTCCAATGGAAGTTACTTGCTAAAATGCAGAGAAGGGCACGCTAGCAGGTGGAGTCTAGGCTGTTTAAAAGAAAAGAACCCATCTGTCCAACTTACAGAACTTGCATCTTGGCTAGGCCCCAGAAAGCCCCATCAGTCAATTTGCTAATGTTGTTGCGCTGGAGTTTCAGGATTTCCAAGCTGTCCAGTCCCTGGAACGTCAGGCCTTCAATCAAGCGGATGCGATTCCGGTTCAGCTCCCTAGAATCACCAAGGCCATGCAAGTTTATTAAATCCCAGTCCTTTCTCACGAAATCAGCTGTACAGCATACAATGGGGACAGCAATGCCAACAACTCCTCTGTCAACGGTTCCCAGGAGAGAGCAGAGGCACACCGGAAACTTTCAATCCCAGAGCTAGCCTGGGAAGTCAGCTGGGTGCGATCATTTAAATAAACTCACCCTGGACAGACTTTCACTATAGAGAAATAACGACAGTGCAGCAATTTCTCTTCATCTGTTCTCTCTGCATTTCTTTTAAGCCATTTATCCTTTTCATCAATTTTCACACTTCATCTTCTCTCAAGCAGAGGCACAGTTTGAACCAATACAGATAAACATCAGCATTATTTCCCTTAAAACTGTTGTTTTTACAGGACTTGTAATCGCCCAGTAAAAACGTGCTCTGAAACAAGTGGGTGCCATGAGAACTGTGAGCCTAAGTGGAAATTTTATGGTTATGTTTAAAAGGAAAGCTTTCAGTTCCCCTGACAAATTTCATATTTTTCTATTATAAGAAACTAATAAAGAGTGAAACAAATTGTTTCCAATAACTAGGCACTCAGTATTTTGTGTATACAAAGACCTCCAACTTAGTTCATTAAATTTCTTTTTCCTTTTTATTCCCTGGATGGGGAGGGAAATTTTGGAAATGCTTTTTTTCCACACAGCAATATGAACATCATCACAGCACACTTCACCAAGCCATATCAAACAGTCCTATGGATTACTAGGCCTAGTTATACCAGATGAAAACCCAGTTCCTTAAAGTCAGTGGAAAACTTCATCCACACAATACACTAAAGACAAGAGCTTTTAAAACGGTCACCTTTTTTCACATATAAGACTAACCTAAGGGTATTTCCCCACTTAAGAGTTTTTGTTGAAGAAAATGGTGGAGGTTGCAATATCAGAACTTGTTTTGGAAAAGATGTGGAAATTGTAGATACTTTAAGCTTACTTTTTAACTGCCTAAAAAAATAACACTGAACTTGCACTCAAGCTGAGTGTAATTAAGTCAAGTAAGCCATTGAAAAGTTTGCAGGCCTAAAGACTCTTGCCCTGCACTTCCTAGGCTATTAGTGAACTACGTTTTGCCAGAAAAAGAACTGTATACAAATTCTACAACACATCAAGTCTGTGTAACTTACAATTCATTCATGTTTATCTACACAGTTAAACAACCAGCTATAAGGATTACCAGTTACTCCAACTTTCAGTGAAAACCGTGTTGCCAAACAGATTTGAGTTACCCTCCTTTTTATTACAGTTTTGCACATGATACAGATGAATGCAGTGGATTACAAGCTCTCAGTCAATGGACAGCAACATCCAGCTGAGAGGTAACACTTCTAAGATGCGTGCACACTGTTCAATTCCAAACTGGCTATAAATCCTATATGTATGCAAGCACAAATGCATACCCATTCCTTAGACACATCCTGGCTTAAGGATTTGTCTCTCAGTCAAGAGGCTGCCATTTAGAGGTGTGAGTTCCAACAGCTTTTGTGGACTTTATGTTAACAGACAGAGGTTGACCTTTTGCCTATCAAATTTGATGGAAAGGTTCCAAATGCGCCTCAGGCTGGACCCATTTCTCCAACAGCAACAGAAGGGAAAAGCTAAACCATGAGTGCTACTATTTTACACATAAAGCATATTTATAGCTGCAGATGTCTCTGCATCCTCATGCAGCTCCTGCTATACACAAAGCAGGCAGTACAACAACGATATGTGTGTTATCTAGAGTGCAATTTTCTCTGTCCAAATATCACTGCACAGTTTAACAACCTTCCGTCATTGCTTTTTTATTGCCACATAAAGATACCTGTGTGGTCTTGAAAAACTAACATAGTAGCTGAGCTCTGTCACTCGCAAAAGAAACTTCTTCCAAACCCCTCTTGTGCCACAGACACCAGCAGCATTCAAGCAAACAGATTTGTTACGTTGTCAAGTGCACAAGACGCTGATGTCTGCTGAAGCATTCCTCCCTTCCCACCTGATCAGAAGACCTTAAAAGCCAATAGTTAAAATACAAAAAGGACTTTTTCTCAACGTGTTTTACTAGGTGCTGGCAGAGGACTACTGCACAGTGTATTCTAAGTTTTATAGATAGCAGGTGAGGAATAGTGACATTTGGTGTGTATATCCTCGGGGACATTTTGTCTCCATAAAGTATGGCTGAGTTTAATTAAAGTGCACATTTCTACTCACAGTTGCGTTAGCCTGGGTAGCCTGAACGCCTTGACAGGAAGCTGAGTGATCCTGTTTTTACTCAGACGAAGTGTTAGCAGGGACCGTGACAGACTATCAAAAGCACCGGGCTCCAGGGTGCTGATCCTGTTGTTCCCCAGGTACCTGCAATAAATCACAGCAGAAAAATGAACAGTCCTGTCAGAAATCTCCTTTTAGCATTTGGTTGGTCTGCAGACAGGCTGGTGAAGTTACAGAGGTGGCATCAAATCAGCTGGATTTCAGGCTGCACAAAGGTCACAGCGCCTTCCCCAGAGCCATGTAACTAACATGAAGAAGTGCTGCACGCTTCTCAAGAGCTCGTGGTACCCTCCTACTTCAACAAGGCAATCTGGAGTGCAAGCCAGAAACTGGAGAATATTCCAGTGCAGGATGACCATTCATTCCCCATTTTCCCCTCAGAATCTGCCCAAGGACTCTTTCTTACTCAGATTCACAAAAGCTCTTTTTACAGGACAACAGGTAAACATCAGTCAAAATACTACTCTCCTATCTTCACACAACTAGAGGCAGGAACTTCAGTGCAAACTTTAATGCAAACAGATTATCTGTTTACACCTCTTCAAAGGCACCTAAACCAGATTATTTTCCATGTCCTTGAACAGGAAAACATCTCTATTCAGAGGGTGTTACTCTGCTTAACCCCTGGTTTTCTTCAAATAACCAATGATGAATGATGAAATAGTCATTCCCCTCCCTTCTTCTGGATGCTCACAGGCTGATGTGGGAAACAGCATAAATACTTCCCACTGGGGAACAGACACAGGTCTGCTGCTGACAGTTCTTCTGACTCCTAGGTTTCTAGCTGTGAAGACACCCACGCCTGAAAGATGTAGGATGCCTTTTCTCCCTTGCAACATTCCCATGCAAGACCATTAATAATAATCTGCATTCTTTTCAGATACAACAGAAACAAAAGAAGACAGAGTTCAAAAAATAACCTGACAGCATGGACAATGTGCTGCCTTCTAATTCTCTTTCGCACTTAAAAACCTGATGAGTAACCCCATACTTTTTGCGTTTGTTCCCTCTCCTCCTTTTAAAGAAGATTTGAGGCCTTTTTCTCTGCTGTGGTAACTCAACAAAAGCTGTTCCCAAAAAGAAAAACTCACAGCTCCTTTATGTGAAGTCCCTGTGGAAAGCAGCCGTTTCGGATTTCCGTGATGTCATTGAAACTCAGGTCCAATGTTTCCAGGGTAATGTAGGGCTTCAGTTGACTTGCTTCAATGCTGCGGATCCTGTTGTGATGCCTGAAACAGTGAGAAGGAGAAATGGAGACAATTCAGTTCTCTCAGAAAAAAACAGAAACAACATTGGAGGCTGCAGCAGGCCCACAGGTTGGTCTCTGAATTCACACAGTCAGACTTGCGGTGCTTCTTCAACAGTTGTCTGAAGAGAAACCCACACCAGACAGAGATCTTCCCTAATCCCCACGCTGTTCCTGTGGCTACAGACTAGTTCATAGGTACCTGCAACCTTCCAGATGCTTTTTCTTGTATGGTACAAAACTTTTCCCTTCTACAGAATTACTAACTCCATTCCTCAGTTTTCATCCAGTAATTTGGGCTCTGTCTCCTACAAGCCTGCACTTTCAGAATGGATTTGTTACATGCAAGAATTGTAGGGCTGGATTTTAATCCAGCAGGCACAGAGTACTGATCAATGGTTTAAGTAACCTGCCAATATAGCAGACGGGATTTTCAGAGCAGGAAACAGAGAGATAAATATGATCTCAGCAAAAGTTACAAAACTTCCTTAACTTCTAAGGGCTCTTCTGAAAACTCCCAGCTTTGGACTATGTTACAATGACCTGTAAGGCATAGACACACTGTAAGAGGGCTTGAAAATGTTCTTGCAACATTTCCTCATCTTTTGCTGCCTTTGTCCCACCGTGCAATGAGGACAACTCTGCAGTGCCAGTGCTCTGCTCAAGCACCAAATGCAGGATCAGAGCTTGTAACAATCACTGCATTTGCTGCCTTACTGGTACCAAGCTAAAGGACTCTAATGTTTTTCTTTAGAGAAGGTACTGCAAGCCGTCCTCAGGGTTTCCGCAATCATCCAGACCCCATCTGTACTCAGAAAGTTCTACCCAAATAGCCCCACAAGTCCTTTCCCCTGACTTCTTTATGGCCTGAATCAGTACAGAGAACAGTAACCAATTAAAAAAATACATTGCGCATTAGTCACAAGAAGTAGAGCACATGCCTGATGTGAATTTAGACCAGTCACTGATATTACTGGCAAAGCTGTGAGTAAGGCACTCCAAACAGAGAAGCTCACCAGACACTTGAGAACTTGCTGAATAATAAGAGATAGCAGAGAGGGTTCAGACAAGTACTGCGTCTTAATCTGGCCGGCTACCCACTGAGTAACCTGAAGAGGAGACAGCAGCCAGTGAAAGCACTCTTGAATGCAAAGCGAGACGTCCCAGCTCTCCCAACAAAGCATCAGCTCTTTGAAACAAAAAACTGACGGGTAAGCCAACCACAGCCTTCCAGGCATTGAAACTGAGTGCCTGGGAGCCCATCTTCCCCAGCCTTCACCTCCACTTCAGGCTCTTCCAAGGGTTCAGACAAGCCCCTTTCAAAAAAGCCCTCTCCTCTCAAAAGAAAATACAAATAGCACATAGCAAGGGACCTGCTTCCAGCACTGCAATCTGCTCCTTTACCCGCCCTGTGATTAAAACCAGATTGTTTCACCACCACATTTGCTGCTGTCTGTAACAGGAAGAGGGTAAAAACTGCATCCACAGAAATATTTGCTTTCTGAAGACTCACCCTTTAAACAGCCAACACATGATCCTTGCTTACACTGGGGAAACATTTGCAAAAATGCTGCTTTGACTAAACAGCTTAAATGCTACTTAATTAATTCAGTGCAGGCTCACAAATCATTAAGGACAAATTTTACACCACTTTAGCAATGTGCTGCTAACGTGTTACAAAGAGGCATCAGGAAAATTAAAGGAAAGTCATTAACCTATGTTCCCTAACTGGTTATTCCATGGGTTACATGCACACAGCTCTCTGCAACCACAAACTGCATAAAAGGCAACGATCTGGCTACTATCCAAGTGAGCAATATTCATTTACAGCCAAGAATAAAGACTGAATTTTCACATTCACGGCACACAGTGGAATAGAGGTCCAGTGAATTTATGCTAACACTATGACTAAAATACAGGAAAAGTCACTCTACCCAGAATTTTGTCATCTCAAATTGAACACACGGGTGAGGGGAATTTCCTTTCCTCAAAGACTAGGTGGGTTTTTTTTTCTGCAAGTACCTGATTATTAGAATCAGCAAGTTCAAAAATGTCAATCTTTTTTCCTTCTCAAAATGAATCCATTAAAATGTGTGTGTGACTGATTCGGGAAAGAACCTCAACGCAGACATAAGTGAAAGAAAAACCCAAGCATGTTTTCTGTGGCTCCCCTGAAGCCAGAGCTGCAAGTTCAACTCTGATCTCATCTAGGCTGTGATGGCTGCCACGAATCTGGCTGTAAATTAACAGGAAATGAAGGCTTCTACAAATGAACGTGAAGAATCTATAAATTACCTGACAATTCCTGCGCAGAGCAGCTAAGTCTGCAAGGGAATGAGAGCACAGAGTGAGTTGGATATGAAGTGCTCTTCAGAAGCCAATGTTATTTTTCTGGAGTATGAATATTTCTGCGCTTTAGTTGTTCAACGTATATCCAATCTGCCTGCCTGCTCGATATCCCAGCCCATCCAGAGGAGAGATTTTAGAGAGACTACAGAGAAGTACAATTTTGCTTGAGCCATGTTCACTGTTTCCAGGTGACTTCTGTTTGTCTCTTGCTTTTCATGCACTACACCTGGCAGATTAGATGGATGCGCTATTTCATAGAGGGGGGAAAAAAAGCTCCTTTCTCTCCCTCCCTCTGCCTCCTTCAAACGTGGTCTGACTCCAAATGTAGTTCTCAGCTCCAAACACTATCCCTGTCCAGTCCCAGCTGGGGAATGTCAGACAGTTTGCTGCGAAGTACTGCACTTCAAACAAAACCAGCCCGGCTGACTTTTCCTATACACAGCATGTGAGATGAATGCAACATTATCCAAACCTTTTACTAGCTTGATCAGATTTTATTTTTCATTCTTTCAGGAAGAGCTGAAATATTATTTAACCCTTCCTGTTAATACTTCGATTCTTTCAGCCTTTGTTCCAAATCTCATCATAAAGGTGTTTTACAGAAAGAAAATCACAGTGACGTTATGACTTTGCCTTGCACCCTTCGCAAGTTTGCAGATGACACTAGGCCATGTGGAAGTGTGGATCTGCTGGAGGGTAGGGAGGCTCCAAAAGGGATCTGAACAGGCTGGGCCACTGGGCTGAGACCAACAGCATGAGGTTTAACAAGGTCAAATGCCAGGTCCTGTACTTGGGGCACAACAACCCTATGCAGAGCTACAGACTAGGGGAAGAGCAGCTGGAAAGCTGCTGGAAGAGAAGGACCTGGGGGTGTTGGTTGACAGAGACTGAACGTGAGCCAGCAGTGGCCTAGGTGCCCAAGAGGGCCAATAGCATCCTGGCTTGTATCAGAAACGGTGTGACCAGCAGGTCCAGGGAGGTTATTCTCCCTCTGTACTTGGCCCTGGTGAGACTGCTCCTCGAATCCTGTGTTCAGTTCTAGGCCCCTCACCACAAGAAGGAAGTCGAGGCTTTGGACCTCTTCTCCCAGCTCCCAGGGGACAGGTCAAGGGGTAACGGCCTCAAGCTCCACCAGGGGAGGTTCAGACTAGATATCACAAAGAAATTTTTCACAGAAAAGGTCATTGGGCACTGGAACAGGCTGCCCAGGGAGGTGGTTGAGTCACCCTCCCTGGAGGTGTTTAAAAGATGGGTAGATGAGGTGCTCAGGGACGTGTTTTAAGGGCAGATAGGAATAGTTGGACTCTATGATGCAAGGTCGTTTCCAATCTGGTGATTCTACAATTCTATATCAGATTTTAGTACCAATTACTGAAACCAGATTTTGAAGCACAAACCATTGGTGCTTCCACAACCAACCTGCCTCCAGGTGTTATTTTCTTCTCCCCAGTCCTTAGGTATCACAGCTTAGAAACAGCTTTCTCTGTCCACTTCAGCCAGCATTATCTCAAGAACATACAATCACAGGGCTTCAATGTGAGATTAAGCAATGAGAGCCTGAAGCAAGAGCCAAATCTCTTTGTTTCTATTCCCAGTTTTGGCACTGAAACATCTGCCTTGGGCAAGCTTCTTAACCCATCTCTGGGTTTACCAATGAGTATGAGAATGTACTACCAGACTAGGATGATGTGGGGCTGTCTTTACTGAAGACTAAGAATTTGGAGTGAAAGCAGCCAAGCAAAAAAGAAACCATAGAAACTAAGGAGCTCATACCCATCCAGGTGGGCTTGCTCACAAATATGGGATGTTCTGGCTAAAATAGCTGATATTCTCAGCTCATATTCAACCTCATTCCTGAAGATATCTGATTTGCATCTAAAGCAGATCTTGAACTGTAGCTTCTTACTCATGAACTGAGATAACTTCAAGCTAGCAATGGATTACTGTTATATTATGAGCATCATACATATGGCACTTGTTCAGGAACTGCTTTGCCCTCAGGTCAGCACCCGTCACAGCTGCAAAGAAAGGAAGGAGAGCCAAGGAAGCCAGCCCTCCAGCCACTGCCTCTTACCCTGCTGCACCCCCCATGAACATCCCAGGGCTCTACAGGCTCTTAGCCCTTTCACTTTGCGCTACTTTTGAATAGACCGCTCAGGATTACATGAGATTTGGATTAACTTCAGTCAGCTCTTTGCTGAACTAAGCCCATCAGGACCACGTCAGAGAGCAAATGCACTTTCTGTGCTCCTCCAGGCTGCTGTGAGACAGAAAAACAAGCAAAACATTCCTACAAAGCCAAAGTGTGTTTGGGTTTGCTCTAAGTTGAGAGGGAAATGAAGGGGGTGACAGGAAAACAACAGGCAGCGCAAAGTCAAAAGCTTGCAGCACTTCCAGGAACTTCAGCTTGTCTTATAGAGGTAAAGTTACACTTTGGCCCCTGTGGGTTTCCTTGTTCAACAAGTCTTCGTGAATATTTATTTAATAAACAGGGTGTGAAACATTTTCCACTAGACCTAATGGGAGAAGAATTCACCTTCCCTTTGCAGCCTGTCTGTTCTTTAGAGAACACTGATCAGTTTAATTTAGACTGTGGCTTCAAAACTACTTGCGTGAAAGCGATGCAGAGAGCAGTGAAAAACGCACACTTCTGTTGTTTGAGCCACATTCACTTCCCCTCAGCACCTGCCTATTAGAAACCTGACAGCAGAAAATCAAAGCAAGCAGACCCTCAGATGGGAATGGACATGGGGCTGTGGTTCAACAGATTTAAATGCAATCAGCACCAAACCTCCTGGTTTGGACAAAGCTTGAATTAAGGCTGCTGGGAGTCTGCAGTGCAAATGTTTGGAGTGAAGCGAGTCTAAAGGCAGGGAGAAGTCACACGCTTGGCCTTCATGTCGTGTCAGCTTACAGGGCTGGCTGGGCTCACCAAAAAAAAGGCAAGCCGTAATACAGCAAACCTATTAACCCAACACCTGTTATAGGCATCAAAAATAAAATCAAGCTTCAAAAGAGAGGCTCTGCACCTCGGGTTGGGTTCTATTAATATGCGATCACATTTTTAAAATTAGCATACGGGGAAGATCACAAGATTAGAAACAGAAAGATTAAAGAAATCAGGGTTTGGTTAATGTTTCTGCATTAAATACGTATTGAAGAAACCAAATGCTAGAGCCAGGAGTTATGGGGTTTGCTACTGAAGGAGAGGGAAGGTTTGGTGTCAGAGATGGACCGTGCAAAGAGGAGATCAAAAGTAAGGGGAGATGGACCACTGTGACTAACCGATGCCAGGAATTACCTGCCCTCCTTTCCAAGGCAGAGAAGATGGAGATTTTATACTAATGCTCCTGGAAATACTAGAGAAGATTCAAAACATGGGTTTCTGCACTTTTCCTGACAAGGAAGAAGGGCAACTGCTAATGTGGAAGATGTGTTTGTGTTTACAACAGCAGCAACATAAACGTTTGTGTGTTCTGGTCACACACATTATAATCAATAACTGAAGCTCTATCCCACACACTTCTTTTTAACATAAGGGAAGAATGAGAACAGCCTTGTGAACTGGACATCAGCTTTGACTCAAAGCCAGTCCAGTTTAATCGATGCACAACTGTTGGTTGATTTTAACATGGTATTCATAAAAAGATTTTTGCTCCCAAAGACTTCTATTTCTGAAAAATTGATCTGCTGTACTTGTAAAAGATCTGCTTTGAAGTACTGAAGCTACCTCTGCAGCAAGAAGTGATGCAAACTGGACATGCTGGAAATCTGTTGCTGAAAATGTATAAGCTCTCATCCTTTCCCACTGCCCTGGGAAAGCCCATCTCACTGTCTGACACTTTGCACTATTATGTCAACCTTGCCACAATAATCCACACGGCTCAAGATTTTGTACTATTACAAGAATGTATGCTATTATCCAGCACAACATGCACTTTATTTCTTACGGGAACAGCCCCACTGTCCTTTCAGAGCACAGCTGCACTGTCCAGGCAGGAAGCAAGGATGCAAGGATGCATGCAAGCAGCCCCCACTTTTCTCAGATGCTCTGAATCACACTTTCCCTGAAGAATCCTGGCCAATTCCCAGGCTGCTGCAAAGACAGCTCTGTTTGTTCAGGTGCTGGCTGCACACACAAGAGCAGAGCAGTGGCAGGCTAAGCAGCCACTGCATTTCAGGGTCAGCTACAAAAAAAACCCAAAAAACCAACCAAAAAACAAAAAAAACCCACAAACCAAAAAAAACCCAACAAAAGCCTTTCCAAAATGCAGCAAAGAAAATATATGACCATTTCACACTACGTTCATTTAAACCTGTCCTATGTAAGTGTAAATCAAGCACAGGGCTCATCCAGCTGTATGAAGCTACAGCATAAAGTCTAAAGACACTGCTCTATCTACTAAACATCAGCTTCAAAACCAATATATTTCAGGAGGCTTTCATTCATCAGATTTTGTTCTTGCCTTGTGGTGGTGGTTTAGGATGGATAAACATGAATCAAACTACCCCTGGCTATACAGAGGCTAGAACAGACAAGTGGTTCAAGAAAGTCTAGTTTTATTAAATGAGAGAAGAAAAAAAAAGGCAGCCCTTTATGATGAAGTAACTGCATTTCTGTTTCAGTCCAGGGACATTTGGAGTCAGAAGTAGGAGGCTATCTAGGAGACAGCATTTGCTCATTCATCCCTGTGGACCTGGGAGCAGCAGCCACCTGCAAGTCAAGCCAGTGACATTACAAAGGGCTGGGTTATGAACTCTTTATTCCCACAAGGAAACTATTACTCACACAAATAACTCCACTGCAGTCAACAGGACTGTTCACGTGAGACCAGTGTGACTCAAGGGCTATGTTTCCTCTGTCTGTTAGGGGCTATTCTGTGGCTGTTCACAGGATGAAACTCTTGCCTCTCACACAGATGTGCTGCAACTGTTGACCATGGTGTAGCCCAAGCACAGCCTCAGGTACCTGAATATAAGCAGACATTATCCTACTGCCAGGTACATTTTCATAGCTCTTTCAAGAACGCAGCCACACAGATAAGAGTTAGGTAGAGATCAAGGACACTGTTTACAAGCTGGCTTTCAGAGCAAGTGGACATCACCAAGGGTGTGGATTTGATGAACTTTCATTAAGGGCTTTAGTTGGGTTCATATTAACTGCATGAAGGAAATCCTTATTTCCTAACGTAACAAAAAAAGTCATATCCAGTAAGATACATATTCTTATGGCACTTCAACTTTCTGATTTATTAGAGGGCCTTATACTATGTGTTAGACCCACTGAGGTAAGTGATGTAAGTTTTAAAAGCTCTCTCCACTCCTTTGATCTGCGTTTACTCTCACTAGGCTTTTTTTTTACTTGCCACCATATGATTTCGGATATTTTTTGCAATATGCAACTTCCTAAACCTTTGGCATTCAGTCCCACTAGTTGAGTAAAATCTGCGGGACAGGCAGAATTAGAAGTTAGTCATCTTTAAAACAGAAGCTGTCTTATCTCCTCAGCAAATTACACAACCTGTTATAACATGAAAGCAAATTAAGATTCCTGCAGACAAGACAGTCTGTTACAGGCACAGTTCCCCCCACCAGCAACAGGGTGGTTTAAGAAGAGCAGAGTTTTTGCTCTCTTCTGGTTACACTGCATGTTTCATAAAAGGTTGTACTCCACAGAGACTTTTAAAATGAGGGATTCACACAGGGCACAGAGCCATTAAAAGGCTGTGCAAAGTATCTTTCATTGTCCATCACAGCCTTTCTGTAAGCAGCTTTCCTGGATTTTTTGTGAATTCAATACCAGAAAACAACCTTGCCTCCCTACATGCAGCTCTATCTCAGGTCATCTCAGCGATTAACTTCAGAGTCACTGTGTGCATCCCTCAGTGGGATCCTGCACTTGCTAGTACCAGGGCCAGGAGTCTTTAGCAGGGGCTACTCAACTTGTAACAGTTTGGCCAGTTCTCTGGAACAAGGGAGGGAGACCACCTTTGAGCCACTTAGAATAATCAGTGCTGGGTTTGAAACAGTGTAGCTGTGAACACCCATAGCTGTGCTTTGTCTTTCAGCCCCTTCTCCAGCTCTCAGTCCAAACCACTGCTCTTGCCCCTTTCCACCTTCTCACATTCCCTGACCTCACAGTCTGGAGCAAGCACTGGGGAAGCCTACAAAGGAGAGGAAAGGCCTGGCACTGATGAGTGCTGAACTCTGCTAAGGAGAACTTTCCTATGGGAATAGTGTCATACAAGGTAAGTGGCAGTTTTCATGCAAGAATGCAGGAAACCACAAAGTTCTGCATGGGCTGAACGTGGTCACGGGGCTCAGCAGTGTATCTTTGAGCACCAGCATTTGAAAGAGATCATTCAATTGTTGGCAGACAACAATCAGGTCAGTGTTTCTATGTTCTGCATCTCCTGTCTTTGGTCTGCAACTCTCTTGCTCTCACATTGACTTTTCCTCTTGCACATTTACCTCAAGGGCTGCTTTCTGCTGCAGACACATGCCAGCCAAATTCAACTTGCAATCATAAACTAAATGCATAAGCTATGACAAAGTCCAGCTTCACCTGCACTGGTTTGCAGCTCTGATGAGTTCCTGCTATCCACAGCCCCACACTTGCATAGTGTCCAGCACAGGGAGCCACTCCATGTCAGGGCTGCTGCCCAGACCCCACATCCTTATCACTGGCCTCAAAGATGATTCAAGTTTGTGACAAGGAGGAACAGAGAACCAAGAATCAGATCCAACCCAGGCATCAATTTAACTAGCCCACAGCAGAGGCTGAGCAACTATTCTGTCCCACTCCAAAGCAGAGACAGCAGCCTCTTCTCATTTTAATCGAAGAGAAGTTTTGTGCTTCTAATCAAAGAAGGCAATGTTTTCATTTGAAAGCCAATAGGGTCCAGGATCACAGGGCCTACAGACACTATCATCCTTAAATCCTGATGCTGATTTTAGCTTTGCTTTGTGTAATAAATGATCAAAGTAAGGAAGATCCACCACAGCCTAGTGAGCGCATGTGTTTTGTGGGTGGCTTTGTTTTGCTTTTGTCTCTCCGCAGGAGTGAGGAGGGGAAAATATACAAACAGAGAAGCAATTTAAGTGCAAACCAAATGTAATGACTCTGCCCATGATGCTGGGACATTAATCCAAACTGTAATCACAAGCAGACTTCTTGATAGCATGCACTGCTTCTGCCTGAAAGCCGTGATACGGCAGAGGGGCTTTTCCCACCTTTGACAGGAGCACAATGAGAATGGGTGGATCTGACCACACAAGAGCTCTGTGCCTCTGATGCTTAGGCAGGTGAAAAAAGGACACCACACTCAAGTTTGGTCTGGAAAGCAAACGTGTTAAGTCTCATGGAACTTGCAGCCAAAATTGCTACAAGTCTTCCCCCTTGAAGGCAGCAGTCGGAGAAATATTTTTGACTGGCCAGTCAAACGCCTGTTAACACTCTAGAGACACAGATAGGCTGGCTGGTTAGTCTGTTCCAACATGACACACACTTGTGCTCTGTTGAAAGGGCTTATCTGGCTTGTCAGCAAGGCCGCCAGAAAAGGGAGAGCCTCTGGGCTAAGACTGTGCAGTCTGTAAGAAGGAAAAGCAATGGTCAAATTAGCAAAAAAAAAAAAAAAAAGCTCCTCTTAACAAGTCTGTCATCAATACAGCATGCCAAGTCAGAATGATGGTTTCAGGAAACTGTGGAGCAAGGTGTCAAAATCCAGGGAACAGAATATTCAAGCTCTGGAGCAGAATTGCTGTTGTGCTAAGCCAGGCAGGTATAAAACATCTGTTCAAGCCTCCCTAGAGCAGACCTTGTACAACCATTTTAACCATTACCAATGCTAAGCATTTACCACCACTTAACCAATATGTTCAAGCTTCTTTAAGACCATTTACATCTTCAGCTCCTCTTATTTTGAAAAAGAGGACAGCTGTCTCAAGAACGTGATCTGTAGGGAAGAACACTGTCTTGGGAAAGCACCAAAAGGTGCTCCTTTTCCAGGGCACCTGAAAAATTAAGAGTTCAATCTCTTTCCCTGGCTGTTTATGCTACTCACCTCTGTTCAGCAACTGCTTCAATGCAATGTGATGGCCTGTAATGGCTGGACTTGATCTCAAAGTCTTTTCCAACCTAGGAATTCTATGATATGGACCGGACAGAAGAAAGTATTTTATGTCTAAAAACCAATAAGCCTTTTATAGATTCTTTCTTTTACCATCAACTCTTAATTGATCCCTCTCCCCAACTTATCTTCTTCCGCTTGGATCTCAGCACTAGAGCAGTTGTCTCTTCATTCATATGGCCCTGCACTCTTGTTTCATTTTCCAGCTGTCTTTGCTATTTTCCCTGATGCGCAATTGAACATTAAATGGTTTGACAGGCAGAACACGTACTCACCTGACCACTTATTCTCAATCAATATTCAAGTGGAATTCCTGTTAACAAGAAGGAGCTATGCACACACTTGAAAGGGACAGGGGCCTCTTCAGTGATCACTTCATCTAAAGGTAGCACTAATCACTGTCTTGTCTACCCCAACCAACAACCAGATTTTCCACCTGATATACCCCTAAAAGCAGGGTTGGTTTTGCAAGAGTAAGTTCAGAACTTCTGACATGATATTGGTTGTTCATCTCCACTATTAATCAGGGAATTTAACATGAAATAAAAATCAGAAAATCCAATACAGCTTTTTAATCATCTACAAATGAGCTTTCTAGAATTGTTTTTAATAATCTTTTCCAACCTAGACCTGTCAGATGACATTTTAGTGAACCCTATTTACACTAGTGTTTCTTTACTCTGAATTACACACTATTCCTAATGATGCCAGTGGAAGCAACGATCGAAGTGCTAAGCACCGTTAAGATCACAAGGTAAATGGCAAAACTGATGTTGTACTCGCTGGGCTTTGAACCACATGGGCAAGATTCATTTAACACCACTGATGAAACAGTTTTAGCCTTGTTATATGCAGAAGAACTAAAAGACACTGCTTGTTCACAAGCCTTCCAGGATGCCTGAAGGTAAACAAAATTGAGAGATTTTGAAAATGCTTTACAGCACTGTACTTAAAAAACCAAACCAAAACAAAAAAAACAACTCCATCTTCAATCCCAGTTCTTACTGCTTGCTAGGCAACTGTTTGATGCTCTGAGCAATAATGACTAGTCTAACAACGAGCATAAACTAAAGACTAACAACAAGGACCAGACTGGACGTTCTCTGTAGGAAGGTAAGCACAGAAACAGTAACATTTACTAATAGTTTCCTGATATTATTCAATTTTGTTCAAAAACTGAATCAGCCAAGTTTTAAGAGAGAAAGATAAGTAAAGAATTCTACCCAGAAATAATTTTAAGTTACTTTTGTTGCAACTGCAACTCTGCTTTTACTCACTCCTGAGTAAATTAAATCACCATTACTAGCAGTTTTTAGGCAGGAAGCTCCAATAGTCTAAAAAAACTTTCAACTCAGCAAGTTATTTATGTTTGAAATCTGCTCAGCCTATGAAGACTAACAAAGGAATTGCTTTTGTAGACAAGTGCTTTATTTGCCATATGCTATTAAACGAGACAGTCAATCTACCACAGATATTAATAGTAGCGAGTTTGGGCTATTCTAAGGCTCAAATATGAGGCTATTTTCCATATTGACCTTAACAAAAGATCATGGTCTCAAATGACCTCCACTACTAATCTAGGCTTGATCTACAGAGAGACAGAACATGGAAACCACCCTGTGCATTGTACACAACAGGCACCTGCCCTGGGACAACCTACCAGAAGACACTTTATATCCATCAGTTACATCTGTCCTTGGGCAATGTCTGCTCTTCAGTTCAGAGGATGCAGGCCTATGAAATTGGAATTTACTGAGTCTGGGGGCGTAAAGAATGTGGGACATGCACAAGAGTGAGAATGTTCCAACTGCTAACCTTGTGCTCCATCCCACAAGATAGTTTGTGTCCTCTACTTCCTTCAGAACAAATACTAGCCTAGCACCTCCTGCTAAGCAGCACATAGATGCCAGGGCAGACCCAGCCCAATCCTCTATCACAGAAGCAGCTGCCAAGGCTGCACAAAGCAGTTACACTCAAGACGTAACTGGTATTCTATGAGCTGCCACCAACTTAGACTATCTTTTTCCTCCGGCCAATTGTAACACTGTTATTTGTGCCCAGATTGCTTTTTGATGCTCTTTTGTTGCATCTGAGGACTATGTGCTTTACTACCATTGCTTTTCTAAAAAAAGTAGTTACTCACTTCCCTGGAATAGCCTCAGATCCTTTGCCATTTCCATGTGCTCACATTAGATCTGAAAGCTTGAAGAGGACATGCAAATGATTACAAGAGTTCCAACAGGCCAAAAAAGAAATCAAAAATCCTGGTGTTTGGAAGGACACGATTGATGAGAATTTCCTCCACTGGGAAATGCTCTTGCAGTCTTTGGCCTCAAACACTAGCAGGCTTTACACTCCAGAGCCTTACTATGAACTCTGAGCAAAACAAACAGGAGAGGCGGGTTTCAGAATATCCTATGCCTGTACTTTGCTTGTATACTGAACAGCCTGACTGCCAGCATTCTTTCTATTCACCTCTCCACATCAATTCAAAAATAGAAGCTGAGTATTGTAGCCTGTAGCATGGACCAAACCCTCAGAAAGCAACTTGCTCTCTCCAGCCTCTGAGGAGAACTGCCTGGAGGCAAAAACTCTGGAGAATTGGTCCCTGCAGATATTATACCATAAAAGAACTGATGCAAGCAGGGGCTGGGGGTGAATCTGCTCCCATGATGAACCTAAACCTGAGTATATCACTTACTTAGAGAAAGTTTTCTTTGTTTGTGCAAGTAATTATGCAGCATAGCAGACAGTGTGGTTTCCTGAGCTTCCCAAGACACGTCCTGCACACAAGGAGAGCCTGCTGACTCCAACCGGACCCTGCACATGGTTGTGCCTGAGTCATCTGGATTTTGTGCTTATGAGTACAAAACCGCTTGCTGTGACCCAGATGGAATTAACAGAGTATTCTCCTTATTTTTAATTGTTAGATCATCCTTTTTAAACTCCAGCAAAAGATGACTTGCAGACTAAGTCTCCTGGGGGTCAAGGCAGTTGTTTTGTTTGTACAGCAATTAGCACAGCAGGATCCCAAGCCACAAATGGCCTCCAAGGCTACATCTACACTATCATGTTAGCTCAAACCTCAATTCTTCATTTAAGCCCAAACTTCCCAACTATCAACACCACCTACACAGAGTTTTATGCTCTGGCCTAGTCAGGAACATTAAGTGAGCTCACACCTCATGTAGAGGCCAGCTCAGGATTGAGCTGTGCTCTGTAAACAGCACAGATGCAGCAGTTTCAAGTCCTTTCCTCTAAGAAGGTCACCCAGAGAGGACACTGTGGGCAGGAACCAGAGGCTGCAGCTCTCCTGATAATCAGATGAGTCTTCACCATCTTAACTTGAAAGTCAAAGACCAATTGGAGTTGCACATCACAACACCAGCTCAGCTCCTGGGAGAAGCCTGTGGAGATGAAGGTCTATTTGCTAGATCACATTTGGATCAGCAGAGTAGTGACTGCTAGCATTGTTCTAGCTAACACAGCAGTACATATTTGCCCTAGGTGAAAGCAAAACAGCAGCTCAAAGAATCTAATGGACCACACGGATCTTCACACAGAGACTCTGCAAATCCTATTTGGCAGCACTAGTGAAACAGTGCTAACAACACTAAAATAACAGTTCCTTTTCCAAGCTTTCACTAAGAAACCATGAGGCAACAGCTCCAGGAGGATCAATAATATGGCCCAAGTTCTGCCACATTAAGGATTTCCAAGACCAGTCAACTCTAATGCAGTACAAATGTCTAATGAGGTACAATGAAAATGAAATCCAAAGCCAGACAAGAAACACAGGTCACATTACTAACAACACAACTAATTTCACTAGAATTATAACCAAATCCCCAGCCCTTGGAGGAAAAGCTCTCCATGAAACCATGCAATAAATTGAAATGTTCCCCCTGATGCAGAAGCCATGAGCTGCAGTCTTTGTCCTGTCTTGCCCCCAACAACCAGATGGAATACCATGAAGTGCCTTCCTTTTCACAAGGACCATGCTGCCCCAATCAACATCTGATCTTACCAGTCCTTTCAAGCAGGCTCAGCATGTTGCCTGCCACTCTGTTTCAAATTCTCCATGCATTTAGTTTTCAAATTTTACACAAAATATTTTGCCTGTGGCAGAGTAGATAACTTACCCTTCTATTAGCCCTCTCTGTTTAATTACAGTTTAATGTGAATTGATCTTTACATTAATGAGCCTGTAAAGAAGATTGATTTTCTTCAAGAGACTTTTATGCTCAGTTTGGCAGCAGAGTAGTGCTATTGATTTCGCTTTCCACAGTAAATACACTGCAGAGTGTCACTCCAGCCTCAGCTAATCCTATTTCACACTCTTTTGCTCTAAAAATCCCTATTCTGACTTCCTTGTTATCTGTGCTTATTCAGAGCAAGATCATGGGGCCAAAGCATCTCAAACAGCTTTGCCTGTTGCTAACATAGAGCTGGCTGCCATGGGTCACTATTCCCTTTGTTCCTAAATGGCTAGGGGCTTAAAAGACTTGCACTGAAAGAAATGAAAGTTATTTTTAAGTGTTTAATCTGTTAACTTCCCTAATGCCTAGCCAGCTAAGGAGGTGGCATAGTGTGTGCTCTGTTTACCAGACTTGCTTCAGAGGTCTAGTTAGCAGGCTCTCCACTGAGCTCTACAGCTGCGTAACAGCCTGTGCTGGTGTGTCTGCACTGGTGGATGCTGACAGAATCAGGCTAGTCACCTCAGACCCAGGGCAGAGGACAAGGATCCACCTCCATTATTCTGTGTGGACACCCCAAAAGTCCTCCAGGATGCATTTACTCACATGAAGGTAGATGAAACAGTGACAGACAATAAGGGCTGAGCTTGTACCTGCACAGGGGTTTGTAGGAGACATGTAGTAACAGACCAAGGCAGAGCTGATTGCAGCTCAGGTCTTCCTCTTACCTGGCATGACAGCAAGGCTAAGAGACTCTCCAAGCAATCTAGTGAGGAAGTAGGATATAAACAGACTCAATTCTGCTGCAAATAAATGGTTTAGTCTATCCTCCTCTTCACCACCAGATCAGGTAACAGAGTAATCTTGAGAGCCTACAGAGTTAACATACTCTAGCTGCAGCAAACATAGAATCATCATGAGGGAAACATCAAGAAGGGAAATCCTCAGCCAAGAGCATGTCAGTGAAAACATCCTGCCATCAACTCCCAAACGTCCAAGTCTAGGAACTGTAGCTAAATTACAAATGCTGTGGGAATTTTAGGCAAGAGTCTCCTCTTAGCTACTCCGATGTAATTTCAAAATGAATCCAGATTCACTCTCCCGGTCTCAGCTGAATTTCTTGGCTTTTGTTTGTACTAACAGATGTTTGCATTTAATGTCTGTCTTTATTTGGTATCCCATACATACATTATTTTTCCTTTCTGTTCTATTAAAAGCCTTATCAAGTCCCTTATGTTTGTTCTTGTTGAGATGAACAACTTTGGCAGTATTTTCACATGCAAGGCAAACAGACTCTTTGAGGAATAATTAAAGTGAACTAAATTTCATAGCAGTTTATTAGGGTATAGCGTGTTTGACGTATATGTTATGCTTCAATCCATCTGCAGCCTGAAACATCCAAAGATTTGCAGAAAGACTTGAGAATTTTCCCTCCAACAGATTCCCACATGCTTACATATATGTAACTGGCCCATGGTCCACAGGCATGTGGGGCCAAGCACATTTTGGATGATGGAGACAGGTTATGGGAAACCCCAAAACAGGGAATGCAAAGCAATTAATCTTATTAAAAGCACTTTTACAGACAAAGTGAGTCTGGCAGTATAGCAGATTTCTTTCTATCAGCACCAAAAGGAGAAAGTCTCTTCCCCAGTTCAGGAAGAGCAGTATATGAAGTAACTTATCTAAAAGGGTCATTTTGAGGGACAAATATACAATCCTTTACCTTATAATGCATTCACAGTCCTTTGGAAATACTTAACCACATGCAACATATAAAACCTACTTCAGAGGTTTGCGAGGTAAACACTTCACACATTTCTAAACACTGAAGAAAAAAAAAAAAAGGGAAGTGTATTTATTTGTCTTTAGCAGTAAGAATACACTGTAACACTATACACTTAAACACAAACCAGCTTCTCCATACACCATAGGTCCTCATGAGTCTTCACCCTGAGTTTGGTTTGGCAACCTCCAAACCATGGAGGTTCATGGATTTGAAGGCCAGAAGAAACCAATATGACCATACAATCTGATTCCTTACATCACATGAGGCCAAAGAACTTCACTCAACAATTCTCATATCAAGCCCATTAACCCAGAGTTGAACTAAAGGACCATCTTTTAGGAAGCCATCCAACTGATTTAAAGACTTCCATGGATGGACAAAGCTTTACTTCCTCAGCAAATCATTCCAATGTGAGTTACTCAGCAACATCGATTGAGGCAGGTACTCCAAAACATCCTTCAGATTATTTTTACCTCTAACAAAATTAAAAGGATATGGCAAGGGGCAAAAGAAGTGGCATACTCTGAAACAAGCTACACAGAGATCCTTCTTGCAGAGGTATGACAGCAGCATTATAAATCCCGCCATCAGAGTTATTTATGTGTAGCAGCTGAGGAAAGCAATACAGATTTCTGGAAAGTGATACTACGCAGGTCTGTTTAGAATACCGTCCTTTTATCATTTGACTTTGTACCTTCTCCTTGCTTCTGCACCACTCTGAAATTTCAGAGGAGCTGTAAATCTACTGCCTTCCACCAGTCATTATTCCTCCTTTCCAAACCACTTATTACACTTCAGAAAAAAAAAAGCCCAAAGCTGTAGCAATTTGGTCCTTTGCCAATGGCTAAATTAATAACAAAAATAACAACAGGGGCTTGTGAAACTCAGATCATTTATAGACTTTATGAGGAATAAAAGCCGATTTGGGGGGCCTAGAACTATATCCCTGATGGTTAATTGTATGCAAGCTTTCCACCTACAAAACACCTCTGGAGTTTTCTGAACCCCAATGTATAACACACTAGATTATGCAGCAGCCCAGCAAGGTCAGTTCAAGTGGCAGGCAGATGGCCTCTTGTGTCACAGGATTGTGCCTAAACAAGGAACACTAATCAAAGGGAGTCACCGCCCCACTCCGCAGCCAGTTGCCCCCAGATCACGCACCCAGACTTTGTACGTGGTCATACAGGCAGATAAAGGCTGCAGCAAATGCTGAAATCAAACAAGGTGGCTTCACACCTACTGCCTGTGACACATTTGACAGGTGTGGAAACTGCTGACACACAAGCTACCTCTCCAGCCAGGAGATGAAGTAGTTACTTGTGCGTTTATCAAAGATGCTTGCTAGATCCAGCACTGATGATAGCAGAGGAGCACTTCAGCACTTAAGCTCTGCAGGAACAGGGTAAACCCACGAACCAGATCAAAGGCACCATATCTCAAACAAAAGCTAAACTTATTTCATGTGAGGAGTGAGAGATGGACACCAACTTGAAGCCAAGATCCTTAAACTGAATTAAGACATCGAGGGAGTTGTTCTGCTTCGCATATTTTAACAACACTGCCTAATGGAAGAGCAGGAACAGTGCCAGTTCACTCAATTCTGTCCTTGATTTGAGTTATAGGAATGTACTTGTAGTCAACAGATCAAAGTTGTCTCAGATTAAGTCAGAGTCTTTTGAAGATGAGGCCAGTCACCTGGTGGCATGGACACAGGCATTTTCCACTACAAGAAGAATCAAATCCATGGCAAATAGACACCTGCCTGTGGGTGCACACTACAAGGCCATGCACACTGGAAGCCATCGAGCTCTTTCCTGGAGTCCACATAATCTGCTACTTCTTCCCAAGAAATTGGAGTGTATGCATACCTCAGCAAAATTCCTTCTCTGTGTGCATTACATGCAGACACATGCAAAAATGATTTTAGAAATCCACACTCAAAGTATTAAGAAGTTTGATATAATATCTTTATTCCCTTCAGCAGTATCCTCAACCTGAGATCTCTGGTAGCAGTGTCCTAACACTTCTTCAGGCACCTAAACTACCAAAATTAAGAACTTCTAAGTGTCTGCAGATCTAGCCTTACAGTCACTTTCTCAAACGGAAAAAGTTGAAGACCATAAAAACAGGTCCCTCAAAGATTAAGATATGAATAGTCTCTGGCTTTAGGAAAAAAGAAGAAATCATCAGAACAGGGCCAGGGAAAAAACAGAACAATGAAGAAAAGGTAAAATGACACACTCCTTTAATGGTACAAGTATGACATAATGTTTGAAACCCAAAGGCAGATGAAGAAAGAAAAAATCATTTTACTCAATACACTACTAACCTGTGGAGTTACTGACATAAGTTATCACTGCTCATAAGCACATTAACAGAGCCCAACCTCATGCAAAGCACACAACTCCAGAAGATGTTTCTTAATTAAGGTGCCAACAAGCCTGATAAGATCCGAAGAGTCAGCAGAAGTGGGCGACACATGAAATTCAGTCACAGCACCTAAACCCACCCCACAAACTACAGCCCAGAGAGGCAGTAGCCACTTACAGGTGGAGGGAGTGCACGCTGGCAGCAGCAGGTCCCAGGTCAGGAATGGCCGTCAGCTCGTTGTTGTTCAGTTGCCTGCAACAAACAGAAATTAACATTTGAAGCAAGCAGCCCATGACCAAACACATGGCAGCTACCCCCCAGCTCCTCAGGAATGGTGATATTCTGGCAGAGGCCCCCATCAAGGGGTTTGTCTCTAGCAGTCCCAAAGCTAGAGAATGGGCTGGAGAACAAGTCTCACAAGAAGCAGCTGAGGGAACTGAAGTTGTTCAGCCTGGATAAGGGGAGCCTGAGGGGTGACCTTATCACAGTTTACAACTGCCTGAAAGGAGGTAGTACAGAGGTGGGTGTTGGTGTTTTCTCCCAAGTGACAGAACAAGAGTGAGTGGCCTCAAGCAGTACCCGGGGAGGTTTAGACTGGACATCAGGAAGAGCTTTTTCACTCAGGCACTGGTTTAGGCTGCCCAGAGATGTGGTCAAGTTGCCATCCCTTGAGGTATTTAAAAGACAGGCAGATGAAGTGCTTAGAGATATAATTTAGTAGCAGACAGGTATGGTTGGACTCTATGATATCAGAGGTCTTTTCCAACCAATCCATTCTACAATTCTTATCTTCCCAATCCTTCCATAAATTAGTCCCTTAACCCAAGACAAGCACACTGAGGAAGGCACCGTACCACAACCCTCCATTGGCTTGAGTCTCCACAGTCACCATGCAGCTGAGCCCGAGACAGGACACTGTTTGAACCCACAGCCACAAGGCAGACAGGTCCTACTGCCTCAGAATGATAAATTTAAACTCTCCCAGCAGCAGCTCCAGCCTAGGCCTCCACACCAAGCCCAGAAGGCTGCCGTGGCAGCAAGGAACAGACGGAAACCCTGCAAGGGAAGCCCTGTGAAGCCAGCCCCAAACATCAAAAGAAAAGTATGCTGGGCACAGTAACACCACCAAAAAGAAGTGACTTGCCCCAGCCAGGGAGCACCACACAGCCCCATGCAGCCCCCTGGGGCTAATGGCAATTGCAGATGGGGTCTCACTCCTGGAAACACTGCTACAAAAATGTCCCCCTCAATGGCCTTATGTTTGAAGTGTTTTTCTGACTGAAAACAGATCCTCGCCATGTGACCGACTCTTCCTCGGTTTAAAGAGCCCTTGTTTGTATGGTGAATTAGTCAATTAATTACTGTAACAGTCGCTTGTCTGGCTGCTTGAAAATTACCTAATTTCTTAGCCATCTTGCCTGCTCCCCCACCACATGCTGAAGCCATTACAGCCCAGCCCCTGCCAGGGAGAGCCAGGCAGCACAAGGCAGCTCCCCAGGACCCCCCACTGATCAGCAATCGCTTAAAGCCGAGCCCGGCTGGGTCTCTCTCCATTGCCTGCCTTCCAGCTGCTCCCTTCCCTTCCTACCAGGGCTCTGCACAGGGGTCTGAAAGATCACCCACCATTGGGGTGTGAGCTATAGAGCATCCCACAGTAAGCAAGGGACCAAGGCACAGCTCAGGTGTGCTAAGCTACAGGCACAAGTTGGGGCAATCCTAAGTTATAGTCTACTTTCTTTTCCTTCAAAACTACTTTTGGCAGGTGAGAGAGGGCAGCGATACATCCATCCCAGAACTTCCTTCTGACTCCTCTAAGAGCAGGCAAGATATTTGATTTCACAAGGAGTTCCAGGCACTGCTGGGATAAAAGCTTTCCTCAGCCTCAGCTCTGCCTCTGACATTATATCCACACCCTAAAATGTAAAGGAAAAAAAGCCAGATGCATTGTAATCCAGCTAGGAGCTCCGCTTTGCAACTAAAAGCTCACTGTTGCTCATATTATAGAAAAGTCTAGAGCTTTCAAAGGTACAGTGCAAGCTGGAAAGACCATTAAAATGCTCTAATATTTCTGCTGTGTTTTCATTAACATTCAACTGAGCATCTTTCTGAAAGGCATTGGAGAAAGAATTAGGCCTACCCTCCACTAGCCCGGGTCACCTCTGGTTATGTGGTTCTGACACCAACTGGTGTCTCACAGCTGGTCAAACCCTCCTCTGACATAAGTGTGATTTTCATATACCAGCCTACTGTCAGGTCAGAAGTCAGACTCAAGTGGTTCTCCCACCTCATTTTCTCTCTTGGCTCACAGGCACCAGTTACTGATGCAAAGTCAAGAGCCAAGCTTGGTATTTGTCTGGGATTTCCCTCACATCTTCTCCCATGTAAAGGGACCAAAAAGGAAAAAAAAAAAAAGGAGAGAAAAAAACCCCACACCCAACCAACCCCGACACAGAACAGCCAGGATCAACAAATTTAAACTTACAGCCTCCTTTCTCCTCCCCAGCCCTAACCTCTGACAACACAAACCTGCTGCCTCTGGATGCTGAGGCAGAGAAGGGGGGCCAGCAGTATAAAATATTTACAGTCCAGTTGCCAGGCTGATGTCAAGCTGAAATGGAGCCTGCTCAAAAATAGCACAGCTCTCCAGAGCTTTCAGTGAAAGGCACTTTAGAAAATAAAAGGTGAGTTGTTTGGAAAGGAATTTTAGCACACTTACTACTTCTTTGTTGCAAATGAGCTTGGAAAACCTGAGAGCCTACAATTATCACTTTCATGGATCCCATGATCCATATGACCTGAGGAAACCCCAGAAAGGACTACAGAGCTTATCCCATAGCAGTACCTTCCATCTCACCCTTTCAGCCAAGGTGCAAGTATGGAAGGACTCCCACGGGCTGCCATTTGAAGGAGCCACCAAAGAGGAGGAGAGAGAGCATGGATGTCCTGAAGGAAAGTAATATTCCCCCCCTTCCAGCCCCACCACCTGAGCCTCTATCAGGATACAGCCACTTATTTCAGAGCACAGGGGACCACATGCTTTTATATTACTTTCAGCCACTAAATTTCACCCCACACAGACTTAAACTCTTAAGGAAAGGCAGCTTCTCAGACAAAGAAAACCCACAAACACAAACAACTGCCTAAACCCAGGAGAAGGGAAAGTATGGGGTAAATACAGCTATTGCTTTATTACAATCTCAGTAAAGCAAAACAGAACACCCGAGATAAGCTGTGAAGTTTAAATCTTTTGGTTTGCAGACATTTTCTTGAAATCAAGGGAAAACAAAAGGTTTATCAAAAACCATCACGCTCATTATTCATACAGACACACATAGAGCTTTGAGCCTCTCCTGTAATGCTCAGGAAGCACAGGCACAGTGTTTGAAGCATCATGGGAGGTTTTGGGTCTTATCAATGCATCTATTATTTGGGGCAATCTCTTTCCCTGAGGGTGACTTGGTTTGCCCAGCACAGCGCACACAGCAAAACACTGACTTGCTCTTAAGACATGCCACAGCATGATGCTTATTTCATGAATGTTTGTAAAGTGCTTAAAAAAACCAACCTCAGAAAGGAGATGCTCTGGCAGCACAGATGTGGTTCTCTTTGTGAAATGCAGTTTATTTCAGTGGTCTGTGGTTTAGCTGTTATTCAAAAGCAACCAAGATTGGTAGATAGGGCTTTTAATAGAGCTTTTCCCTCACTTTCCAGAGCCTGCCTTCCAGGCTCCACTCCAGACCTCTGCCTCCCTTCCAGTCTCCCATTTCTGACTGCCTCCTTTCCCTTCTATTCACTTTTCTGCTCTCTCCCTTTTCCCTAACCCTGCCTTTCTGACGCAGCAAGCAGTTCTTATCTGCACCATTACTTTGCAGGCTGCACTACTTACCTCCCTTGAACCCTGACATCTTTTTTTAGCAGCTGACTGTTCAGAAAAGGGCTTGTCCTGCTCTCAACACACACAGTGCTTTGCAGTGAGAGCTCCCTACCTAAGGGATCAGAAACTACACATTCCCCAGTCCCATGTTCCCTGAAGTCACATGCCTTCAGACACTTCCACAAGTAAAAGCTATTCCTTAAACCACAGTCATGTTAGAATAACTCTAAAGTCTCACGGGATCAGGACTACAATTCTCTTCTTTAAGCACAAAGTAATTTAAGGCTTTCTGCAGTTTAAAAAGAAGTCAAGAAAACAGATCCTATAAGACAGCATTTTGCTAACCTGCATCACTTTCCTCTCCCTGACTGCTGTCTAAGATGATCACAATGAACTTATTTCAGAGCACTGCAGTCACTCCTGATGCTTATTCCTCACTTAATGATGATCCCTAGCAAGCCTGTACTACTAGTGTAAACAGCGGAGCTGGGCAATCAGTCCAGGGGCGAGATGCTATATTAATCCCTGTGGTCCAAAACTGCAGGCATCAGTCAGGGAGAACTCCTGCTGTAGTAAACCTTTTTGCCTTTTTAAGGATCAAAGGATCCAGCCTCTCCATAAGCCCCAGAGCCAACACTTAATGAAAACAGACAGAGAACAAGAGAAAATGCAAGATATACAGAGTACAGTATTGTTTCAGAAAGGAAATATTTTTTCAGTTTCCCATGAGGCATCAGTAGCTCTTCAAACAGAGCCCAAACCTCAAGCATGCCAGCAATTCAGTAGTCAAACGCCAGCTCATTACCTCAACCCATCGCTTGCCATTTTAGTCACTTTCGCTTTTCAAACCCCCAAAATCAGGAATCATTGAATAGCTGACAAGCGCAGCTCCTCTGCCAGTGCAACTGCTGAGCATTAACCCAGATCAGGAGCTAGGAAACCCTACTGTTCTCTAATGATTTTTCTTTCACCAACAAGGAGGGTTTGGCACAGCACTTGGACCTTCTCCTTATTTTCCCCCACCAAAGCAGAAGACAGCTCTGCTGTTTTAGCCTCTCCTATCAGACTTCAAACAGAATTTGTTCTGCTCCCAGAAGGAGCACAGAGGAGGAGACACAGTTAAGTGCTTTGTTCCCCACTACACTACACCTTTGTTTCCTGATTTGGGTTAGGTTGGCATCAGGTATCACTATCCAGGTTGTTCTGCCTTGCTACAGGGTTACCCTTTCAGCAAGAAGCTCTGTGTGTGTGTGTTCAGGTGTGTCAGCTGAACAGCTCTCTCAGAACATTGCACAAGACTGAAGGAAGCCAACCTCAATGATTTCCAATAAGATCTACATTGTTTTAATTGGGATGTTGTGTTCTGCTAATTGATTAGTTTTTAAAAAACAGCACAGATGCAATATGGAGGAAAAAAAACCCTCCACATCAAATCAGATCTACTCAATCAAGTCAGCTAAAGAAAGGGACTGTCTTAGGAAACTACACAAACCACCTCAGCAAAATACAATTAAAATCTTTGAAAAAATACTTACACCTCCTGCAGGTTTGACAGCTCTGCAAAGGCAGACGGATCAATCTCTGTCAGCTTGTTGTAGCTCAGGTTTCTGTTAAAATAAATAAAAATAACCAAACAGTGGGATCAGCATAGTGCAGTTACCATGCTCAGCAAAACAATTATCTTAATTATTCTGGAAATTATTCTGGATTGCACTGCGAGGGTGGGTTGTTGGTTTTTCAACAAGAACACTTAAACCCAGCAGAGCAGGACCTTCCTGAATACATGAGTGAGTTTAGTTCCATGATCAAAATGTTATCTAGCTCTCCCTAAGCTTTTTCCTGTTTTGCATTAGCGTGGTTTTAATTTGTCTTTATATTACACAATTACATTTATTATTCTTCTATTGGTTACTCACAACCACAAAACTAATCACAGAATGAATAGGAAATTTCCTGACAAATTAAAGTCTGAACTGAAACAATCAACAAACCTTCCGCTAAATATTTCAGAGCTGTATTCACACCAAGTATCTTTACATATCACTGTGTTACATACAAAATATACACATAGTCATGTACACTTACTGTGGGCAAATGTCAATGTTTTTGAACTATTACTATTACATCACAATTCTTAATCAGTGATTACACTATAGTACACGTTTTGGTCCTCAACAACCCCAACCAATGCCTTCGAACTACCCAACAGCCCATATCTCCATTATATTATAGCACTTGACTGCTGGATGGCAAATAGGTTGTGCTGTATTATCTGCAAACATCCTGGTGGGAGAGCAGATCTGCCTTGCAGGACACTCCAGTTTAGAAATACTGCCAGAGCTCAATGGCCTTCTGGAAGGAACACACTGCAAGGACTGCTAGGGACAAACAGCCTAAGTAGTGCAAATAAAGCATTGACTGAAAACCACAAGCAAGAGCTTTGCCACGCTCTGCTGTAGCATCACAGAGCACCGTCTCCCCACACAGCACACCACACACAACAGGTCAGACCTGCAGCTAAGGACAGAACACAGATCAATTAGGACCAAGTGACTAATGATGCAGAAATTAACAAATGGCCTAATTAACACGATGTAGGCAGTGTTGGCATGTTCCTGTGAGTGTGTAACCTCAAGGGGGAGGAGGCAAATTGATGGGTGGTAGCAGAAGAGCAACCACAATAAGTTGTGAGGAAACTGTGAGGGAGACCTACTTAAATTTTACCCTGCTCCACACCCTGCTTTAGGATATTATCCCAGGGAAAATTCAACCCTCCTGTCACCGCTGTGGGGAGGTTACACCCTCTTACTGCACCTCTGAACATGACCCAAAAGATTCACAGCCCGATATTAGATAAGCCTTCAAACATTCAGCTGCTTATTCAAACCACCAAGCCAGTCTGACTAGAAAACTGGCCAATCTTTCCTGTTTCGTGTATATTCTTCGTTTCAAAACTGTGCCCACAGAACCCAAGCAGGCCTGCAGCCCAAACAGGTAAACAGGACCTAAGTCACTGAGGCACCTACTGAACTTTTACCCAACACTACATGACCCAAGAGGTGAAGGACACAAAAACAGCAGCTGCCAGAAAAGCACAGAGCCTTCCTGCTTGAATTGCTCCTGCTAAGCCTCTGCACTGTGTGGTAACGCAAAGAGAAATCTAGAAATACAGCAACATGAACACCAAGGCTTGAAAGACTACAAAGCTTACCAACTTTGCAAGATTAGCAGGAAGTGGAACACACCTCTTTCAAGCTAAAAAGCAATTATTGATCACCTGCCCTCCTATAACGCATTTATGGGAAGTCCTCAAAGCGTTCCCCTGCACACAGCAACTATTCAATAGTTCTCACACAGTTTCCCGCCACCTGAGCTTGACCAACTGCAGAGACTGCTCCTTGCTTCTTGCCTGAAGTGTTCAGTTTTTGCCAATACTTGCTATGAAAGATGGCTCAACAAACCAACACCACAGGTTAGCTCTTAACAGAATCTCGACCTGAAACTACACAGAAGGGTAAAACCTAACCAAGCATCGAGTTTTAAAATATGCTGTCCTGTAAGTCCCTACTGTCTTTTAAAATACTCAAGAGACCTTTAAATCAATACTAGCCTACAGCAGATATCCATTTCACTATGAACTCAAAGGCATTTATCTAAATAAAAGTCAAACTGCAGTTTAAACTCAGAATGCATTTGAAAGCCAAGTCCATATTCATAGCACAATTACGAATTAAAGTGCAATTTGCCCACAGATTACATTACTACTTTTTTTTTTTCTTTAAACCACACAGCAAAATTGGGTTGGAGCTTGTCCCTGCCTGATGTACAGGTAAAATGAGAAAATACAACAGGTAATGTCCTATAGGCTCAACACAATAAAGATAAAGCTGACACAAAAATACTAGCAACATACTGTGAGGGGGAAATACAACCACGGTCATGACCACACATGAATCAATTTGTTTTAATGTATTTCTATGTCTTTCTACTGCTGCAAATCTTTGCATTTCTTAAAGTATCCTCAAAACATTCCTCTGCAATAGGCTAAGAGGCTATTTTATGAACCAAGCACTGGAAAGTCACAGTTACCAAATTGATCATCCCCACATCCGTATGAGGAACCAGACCCCCAGCTCAGCCAGTGCTCAAACACTGAGTGACACTGATGTGAACTTCAGAAACTCACAAGTAAAAAATAAGGTCTTTAGACAATTAAAGGATTTCATAATATTACGTCATCCAATGCACCTTTCTGATTACTGCCGCTTCCACTTGAGAAGTCTAAACACTAAAGTCATTGCACACATAGCTGGTTCTTCAGATAGCAGTAACTGCAACAGAAATGCAGGTGAATCCTACCTTTGACTACATGAAAGTCTTGACTTCTCCCCACACTACCCACTCCAACAGCCATCTATCCTCACCAAACACAACCACCCTGTTCAAAAGCTAGGACGGAAGAGAAAACCAGAGACACAGGGTCAGTACAAAATAAACAGGAGACTTAAAATTAAATTGGTATGCCAAAATAAACTGTTTCCTCAATTCTGAGACTAGTTATATTTTAACTTACATTAAAACACCCAGGAATTTCTAGCCTGAAGCACTAGCAATCAAAGCCTGTGCTTCCCAGAACACTGATTCCCTTACTAGACAGTATTTGGCATGACAGTCACAGCATGCAAATGGGAGAATGAATTAACGTGCTCCAATAGATAGATGATTGGGACCGGGAGTCAGGAAACCTCTGTCTATTCCTGGCTCTCTTAATCTCCTGCTGTGTGACCGGGTCATGTCACATCACCTCTCCAGAGCTTTTGTTTCCACAGCCACCCTTTGTCTGTCTTGTCTACTTAGACTGTAAATAAAATTGAGGTAGGTATTGTCTCGGTTTGCCCAATGCTGATGAAATGAGGCCTCAATCTTGGTTGGACTCCAATAATGCAAATAAAGAAGGGAACTCAAAACTTGAGGTCACGGGTGCATATGACACTCCCCTGGCACTAAGCACAGGCCCCAAATGCATAACAGTGCACAAAGCACTGCAGGGGCTGTAACACCCCCATCAGCACAGCCTCCCCAAGCCAAGCAGACCAGCACTGCAGGCTGGTTGGAGATGCCAAGCTTGGGAGCACAGCTGTCCCATTGCTGAAAACTGTCACGTTTCTGCTCTCCCATAGCACAGAAAGCGTTCCTTCAAGAAGCCTCTTGGTCTGATGCCATGCAGTAGAGCAAAGGCTCACTGAACTAACACTTCTGTGTTCTCAAATGTCTTGTTCAAAGCAAGAGCCCTCAAAACCCAAAGCCAAACCCCTGTCCTTTCCCAGATCAGCACTCCCCTAAACCACCTGAGCTATCTCAGGTACCAGGCATCTCTTCAAAGTCAGTTTTTAAAGCATCACGTGCAGTGCTTTATACCAGTCCCAAGAGGCCATGCCTTTGGTGTGTGGTCAGCCACATCTCCATATTGGAGAGCCAAGCCCAGGCACGGGCACAGCCACACAGAAGGCACGCTGCCCAGTGACCTGCCTGTGTCTCTGCATGGGTACATGTTTCTGCTGAATTACTCATAGGATGATGTTTTGATCCCTCCAAGGCAACTGTGGCATGAAAACAGAATTTAGACAACCAACAAAAATCCTGGACAAAAGCCTGGACTGCAAGTTCAGGGAATCATCCTACAAAGGTCAAACTTCTACAGATGACAGAAGACTGTGCAGAGCTGACTTGAGTGGCACCTAATGCATACATAGTTTTTCCTTTGTTGAACAGAAGCTAATCTGAAGTTTGTGAGGGTTTTAAACTTGATTTTGACTGAATTGCATGAGAAGTATTCTGCACATTATTTATCCATTACACACTTCAAGTCTTCCTTGTATCAGCTAATCCAACAACGTAGGGTTTTTCCCCTCCTGTCACAAAGATGCTCATGATCAGGAACTGAGTCTGTTAAATCAGGGAAGGGCTCTGCTCTGTCTCTTCATCCATTCCAGTCTCTAAATAAGAAAGTAATGTTTGCCTTCAGTTTGCATTGTGAAAATGGCACTGTGGATCACTGAACATTGCAGAGACAGAAAGAAAAGCCTTGTTAAATAACCAGGTATGTAGCCTGCCTTGACACCACCTCTTGAAAGTAATAATGCTGCCACACAGTCCTGCTGCCAGCAAGGAGGAGTTAGTCAGCTCTTTGAACAATGAGACACCAGTCCTGCCTCCTCTGGCAAGGTATGAGGTAGACAGAGTTCATGTACAAGTTTTGGCTCTGCTTTGGGAACTTCACCAGTGCAGAGAAAAGCCATCTCTCTTTTGAAAACAGAGGTGTTTGGCTGGCTCACCAGACAAAGGAATAGAGACATACTTGGCTTCTGCTCTCTGCTCACCATGATGATGGCTAAATTCTGTTCAGTGAGGTGAAGGTTACATCAAAACCATTTATCTGTCAGTGCAGAAGATTATGTCAAAAGCATTTCTGCACCTTTTGATGACAGGCATTGGAGAAAAGGAGGATGGCTCAAAGTTCTGCCACTGTCAACTGTGGCTTTCATTAAGCACTTTGTCAACCATTGTCATAACACAACTTTTCATTGCTCCTGCACAAAAGGGAGCCAAGGGCTCAGAACAATCAAGCCCTGCGATAGAAATTCCTCTGGCTAATCTGTCGAAAGATAGCTGCCTAGTCGACAGCTTAGTGAATAGGCACCATCCTCTTCCCACATGTTTGTGGATGGCTTTACAGCACTGGAATGGAGGCCCCGTGCACACTTGATTGGGTATGAAAAGCAGAGCCGCAGCTGAGTTAGCGTGGGGATAGGGGCCAGGGGAGCAAGAGAGGGAACACATTACCCATACTAAGAGTATACAGCTGTGCAGAGAAGAAATCGCACTCTAATTTCTCTTTAAAACAAGCTTTTGAGCTCCCAGAGAGTTGGCAGTCCTCATGAGCAGTGACATAAAAGGCTTAACACTGAAGTAGAAAGTAATCAAAGAAATTCAGGTGGTTGCATGGACAATAAGGACAGAATCAAGTAGCTTAAGTCCACTTTTTCCTGGTACGCGAGAGAAATCCCAATTCTATTCCCTTGAGGGGAAAGTAGCCAAACTGCTAATGCAGTTAGTGCCAGCTACCCACTGCTGCACTGCACCACATCCTCCTTTTAATGGGCTTTTTCCAATTCCCTATAAAATAAATGGCCACTAAATGGAGTTGCGTAAGCCACCACAGTTATGAGAGTCAGAAGGAGTTTTCATGTACTAGATGTGCTGTCCCTCATTAACTTTTGAAGGATTTCTTGCAGATTACATTGAAGTGACTGCTGTACTGCCAGAAACCAAAAACGGGACTTAGGTTGAGTGAACAATTCCTCACCACCACCATTTTCCTGGGTTCCCTTTGACTCACATGCTAAACTGATAGAAAACCAGATCCTTACACCCCATCAGCTCCCTTATTGCCTCTACTCTACTGCCTCTCTTCCAACTCAGTGTAAGAGGCCTGCAGTCAAGAAGGACAAAGAACAGAAATACACCTTAGCTGAAGGATGCACTCAAGGCTGTGCACCGGTGTGACGTCATCCATTCCAGCTTCACACATGAGCTCCCAGACTTCCAAGCAATACTTGGACTGACCAGGCTGCATCACTTCTGGGATGCTCAAGTTCCTGGTGTGCCCATGGCTGCACTGAGCAGTTCTCATGACTTCTTTTGCAGTGTAGCCTGGGTAACTCTGCTTGCCTGTGCAAGGCACCCAGCATAGAAAAGAAGGGACACTGCTGGGGCACAGAAAAGCCCCACATAGAGCACAAGCAAGAGTTACCTCCCTTAGGAGGTAAGAGCCACGGAACACGCAGCACCACAACGGTGAATGTCCCGGCTTGCTGCTTTAAGTGCTTTGGAAAGAAGATAAGGACTCCAAAGGACATGGCAAGAACAAGCAGCATTTGTGGGTGAAGCTGTGCCCCATCACTGAGAGGTCCTGCTAGCAGCTAAGTGAATGTGTTCACTCAGGCTTTACTTATGCTCAAATCATCATCAGCATCATATTAGCTTGGGTTAATAGCCTGGTCATATAAGGGGCTTTATGTGCAGAAGGGAGTCAACTTAAGGGCAACCCTCAAACCATAATATGAGTTAATTTGACAGTGAAGACAAACTTTGAGAGGTCACCCAGACATCAAGAGAACTGCACCATGAATCACTCTCAGTCCTGACCAACAACGCTGTCTAAAGGAAATTCCCGTAGCATGATCACCAAAGAATCAATACCACATCGATTCCAGCAGATGCTTGCAGTCATTAATGCAGAGAACACTAATTAAAACCACATCACTGAGAAGCATTGTGCTGGACTACAATTTAATTTAGCATGTGGTTGATATGGTTCAGGGAATCACAGAACTATCTTCTCATCTTCGTGGAACTTGCGGGGACACATTTTCAGCCCCAGCCCTTCCTTGTGCTCTGCCACTCTGGGCTCACAAGCAGAGATCACACATCTGTTACATGAAGATGCCTGCATGGGCAAGTCTAGTAAGCAAACACCAGTGCTGGGAAAAGCACAATCACTGCCAGCTGCACAGCTCTGGCAGGCAGCACAGGAGCAGCTCCACTCCTAGTGCTCAAGAAATGGCAGAGAAGTCTTCTGCAGGAGCACTGAGTAACACCACAAGGCTGCTGGAGCTTCCATTGACAAGGAACTCCTACAGGCTTATTTATCTTTAAAAAGGCTGTGACAGGTTATTTTAGGCCCTGTTCAGTTTACACATATGTGTTTTAATGAAACCGAGGATCCTATTTCCTCTTATTTTACCAACCCTAGCAAGTTCCTTTCTGCTTTTTCATTATTTTGCTTGGAAGACCATCTCCTCCAAGTACCCCAAACAGTTTATTATTTTTTTTAAATAAATAAAAATTATCTTCAATTTAACCACACATGTATGCAATGTAACAGTGCACAGCACAGGGGTAACCCCGGTGCTTACAGACCCCTTACTATGACTCTGCAGCATCAGGAAACACATTAAGGTACTTGTTTCACCAGGGCTTGATCCTGGTCCACTCAGCGGTTTTCCTCAGTATTTTAACTGCTCCACCCTCCAAAAAATAAAAAAATTAAAGTGAGATTTCAAGAGGTGAAGTAATTTGAAAGTCATCCAATAGCCTCAATGGCAGTGAGGACTGTGAAACATCAAAGTGCCCCATCAGCCCCAGCAGCGCTCACAGCTGGGGACCCACACAGCCCCTTCCGTCTCCCGGCAGCCCATAGGGACCCAACCCAGCAGAAGGCAAAGTACTCATGAATGACAAGATGTTCAGCAACACTTTCTCTACTCCTGAAAGACACTAGCAGCAGCCATACGGCCTGAAGTACGAAGGCTACAAAGCCTCCCATTAGGATTGCATGTTTTGCTCCTGACAAGACAGCCCAGTCAAAGGCAGCACTGTGTGCAGAGAACAAGGGATGCTGCAAGGTTAGAGCAGGCGGTATTTAATTGCAGCAATTTTTCACTTTATTTGCTGCTTCTATTAAGCTGCACTGCCTGAAGGAGACTGACTCTCTCCAAAACAGTGAGCCATTGGCTGCAAGTATTATCTCAAAGCAAACACTTCAAAATGGAGCACAGACATCTAAATAAAAACAACCACATTTAATTTAACATAAAGCAATCCTGGTTTGGCACAGGTAAAAAACTGGAAGGAAAAGAAGGATGTGGAAGGTTTCTTTAACCCATAAACAAACACCACTCATCTGCCCAGACACCCATAGCATTTGTTCTGTGTTTATTGTTTTAATTAAAGTACTACTATCATGAGCAAGACTGACCCTAAAACCAAAATTCAAAATTTGCCTGCTTCACTGCATAAGAGCAAATTCACCTTTTTCTAATTTGATGGCAGATGTCTTTATTAGAGATTTTGCCATCTTAAACTGCTGAAGCAAGGGCTGAAAGCCTAGCTCATAAACAAAATACTCATGAAACAAATTGCTCCTGCTTCCATCACCACTGTCTTTCTTCAGCAAATCAATAAAGGCCATGACTTCTTTGCTAAGATTTTCAATTAAGGTTCCCCACTGTGTATTCAACATACTAAACAGATTTATTGAGGATTAACAGCTGTATAATTTACTATACATATCTCCCTTACAACAACTGCTAGCATCCATTAACTGATAACAAGAGCTACACTGACAAATCAGCATTAAGTGCTATTATTTACAGTTTCAAAACCTACTTCAGCAAAGCCAATATTTCCATCTGAAAGTTGTACAATTTTTCACAAGTACTCAAAGCAGAAAAACTACATTAAACCTTTGGCTTTTTCAGATGCTTGGAAGACCCACTGCAATCCGTTCGAATGATGGTAACCTAACCCTCCCATCACATGACTTGGCAAACTCCATCTCTGTGCTACAGGTAGAGCAAAGATAGAAAAGAGATAGTTCCAAAATCCCCAAACACCATTCGGAAGTTTCCACAACTTAAGAAAATACCCAAGGTCAACAATCATACAATAATATCCAATAACCCATATTTTAAGATATGTTTTCTCCTAAAACACAGAATCGTAATGTGTTATGCTGTCTTTGGGGATGCAAGTGGCTTCAATCACTTCCACAAGCACTTCTGGTAAGCTCAGTGTTGAACTAGCCAAGAAGACATTTTTCCAGCATTGCACCACCACAGTTTGTCAGAAATATTAATTCTGCAAACACATCAACAGGCCCAGCTATCATGGTGCCACCAACCAGCAGCACTGTGTTCACATCCACTGCCCCAAGGAGGGAGAACACTAAACCCCAAGTCTAGTGTTTAGAAGTTTCAGCACACAGCTGGCATCACCCCTTCGTAGAGCCCACAGCAAGCATGGCTTAGCCATGCCCAGCCCACAGCAGCACAGGGCACAGCATCGCCCAGTCACACCAGAGCAAAGCCCCATCAATCATTAATGGTGGGAAGAGGGTAGGCAACCTGCTCTCACCATGCTTGCTTAGCACTTCAGTCTCTCCTGGTTCTTCTTATTAATAGCTAATCAGGAAAGACTGATCTCCCCCCAAAAAAACCCCAGGCTTGCTTGGAAGCAGCAAAAAGGAATATTTGTGTGCTGGTTAAAACTAGTCAGGCAAAAAGTTGTAGGGGGGAAATGTCTTACAAAACCAGTGTGCAGCCTTCTCCTTTAGCTCAGGCACAGGGATTCATCAGCTTGCTCTCACCTCTCCTGCACTCGATGACACTTTAGAACATTGCAGGGAAGAGGGGGGGGTGTGAATCATCTCCCGACCTCCTACAGAGGAAGAGTTGCTGTTAACTTCTTCCTATCAGCTCTGGCTACTATGCTACACTGCTCTGTTTCACCATGAGTGCTCTGCATGAGACACCTATTGGCTGTGCCATCATCTAGGCAACATTTGCTGAGAATATGACTTGTAGCTCTGCCTCATTAGATCTGCTGCAAAATTGAAGGAGCTCACTGCCCAGAGCCAAAGCAGCCAACTCAGCTGCACCAGCTAGGACAGGCAGTTGGTCGGTCCCAACCAGCTCTGCTCTGCTCTTCCCACCCAGTGGCAATAGCCCTGGTGTCACAGAACACCCAGACAATTCTGCAGCTTTCCACACTGGAAAAACTCCCGATTCCAGCAGCAGTCCAAGTGGAATTACAACACCAGACTTCTTGTTATGCCCACCTTAAACTTATTCAGTTTAAAATCCACCCAAGCAAGGACATTTCCTGCACTTTTTAACGCATGGACTGAAACAAAGAGGCTGACCAAATCCAAAAGACCTTGTGCTTGGAAAGGAACGGTGTATCTAACCTCAAAGCATCAGCCAAAGGATTAGTTACCTATGGGGCAGTTGGCACCACGCTGCAGGGCCAGCCCTAATCCCTCAGAGGTGTGAACAAACACAAGGCAGACAGTTCTCCATTTTCAGTTTAAAAACAGTTCTTTGTAATAAAGAATAACGTTTTAAGGGCAAAACATGCATGTTTCAAGCTAAAAAACAAGAAAACCTAAAGCTGGCCATCCTGGCTGGAGGTGTGTGGCTTACACAGGCATCCACCCCTTTCTCCTTTAGGGTAATCAATGCCCAATCATAAAGCACTTCCATTCCAAGCGCTTTTCTATTGCCCATAAAGCATCAAGCAATTTAATGGATTTCTAATCCCAAATTGGAAGCTGTACTCAATTTGTTCAGTCTTAGAGGAAGCCCTGGAACAAAGTGCTAGAAATAAAACCACATGCACTGATAACATTACAGAAATAGATACACCAAGAAGCAAATGTTCTGTCCCTTTATTTTATCTCACCTCCAACCTGTTTTAATTGACTTTCAAAATGGAAAGTCTGAATTTAAAAGAAACCATTTCCACCTAGACCAAGAGAAATTAAAGCCAAGCTATATATAATGCATTTGCTGCAAAACAAGGCAAATAAATCTACCATGAAACTACCTTTTACTTGACAATGAAAAGCCACAAGAGATTTTCAAGTTAATTTACTCCACATTTTAGGTCCTGTGCAGAGCTGCTTTCCCTGACAAACTTCTTTCTCTGCACATGGCCTGAAAGCAGAGATGGTTTCCTCTACCCATACCTAAGTGCAAACCATAGCACTTGATGGTAGAAAGCTATATTGTCATCTTCAGCTGAGAAGAGGCTGAAGCAGCAGATCAGAGGCAACAGTGAGATCCGTCTGACATCGTAGACACTCAGATGTAGAATCAATGTAAGGAAATAGACCATTATAATTACAATAATTATGACCTAGAGTATGACATTCCTCCAGATGATGTTCTTCATTGTACAACGTGCTAGAGAACGCTATATTCCTGCCTCTGTGTTAAAAGCAGGGCTATCTATTGGAACAAGTATTCGTACTTCAGCATGACACCTACACTGGTGTTTCCCACTGGGACAGCAGTGGGACATGAGCAAGAATTTCCAAGCAGAAGCAGCTGTTGCTTAAGCCTGCTCAAAGAATGCCACAAAGGAGTCAAGGGGATGGTTAAATCTACTGCTGCTTCACATTACATGCCAATCTTCATATTCCTTATATACAGCAGAATATCACAAATCAGCACGCACACTAGCTTAAATAACTTGCACATGTACGTGACCATTTCACTATGAATTCAGACACATGCAGCTACAAGCATGTAAGCATGTACATATGCATGAGGCAATACATCTACAGTGATGTATATAGACTTTACCAGGAGAAACTGGGACAGCTGTGCAGCGTCTGACCGAGTTGTGAAGACCACCAGTAACAATTTTTATCATGCTCTACCTCAGCACATAATGCCACAACTTTTACAGAAGCACTATTTAAAAAAACATATATTTGAAGGTTTTACAGTTTTTATTAGTGCTATTTTTCAACTCCTTCCACTTACAAAGCAACTCAAACAGCGAAAAGACTCAGGAAAAGGAAAAGCTATAGCAAATATTTTAGAAAGTTCATGTGAGCTTCCTCTACCCAAATCCCGTATCTCAGGGCTTCCCAGGATTAAAACACAGCCCCTACTTCCTGCACTTGCAGCTTTTTCCTCTTCAATTTCTCAGCCTTTCAGAAGTCCTGGGCAAACAGGGCTCCAGGCAGATGATGTAGGCAGTTTAGGAGCTGTTGGTGCACTTGAGCTAAGCTCATATCCTGCATTAGCATCAGTCAGGTGCCAAAGCTGAGCACACATTTTGCCTTCAGATCAGGAAGGTATTTTTTTCATCTGCTTCAAAGGGCCACTTTTCTGGATGGATGCCTTGATTTATTATTCAAGAAGCTCCCTTGAATTTGTGCAGTTTCTAAGCTGAAAGCATCACAGCTAATTCAAAGTGCAGGCAGCTGTTACAGTTGAGTCAAGGAACAAACTTTCACTTCTATTGATTTTTATCTGTTCCATGTTGTACAGGGTTAGATGTATGGGAATGGAAAGGGAACATTCTTTTGGTAGAAGAAGCAACTAAGGACCCAATGTCTTGCACAACTGCTGGATTCAGAAGATACTTGGATACACTCATCTTCCTTTTAACTATTATCACTGAAATTCTACTGCTGCATTTGAGATAAGATTTTTCTACTATAGCTACCTTACTTTCTGTCCACCAGAAGGTGTGTTTATGCCAGCAGAAGCTCCAGTCCCAGCTTCAAGCACAGAGAAACCCTTCAACTTATCGAAGCCTGCATCCAACAAGAAATTCTGCAGGGAGACATTAAAAGACAGACAGATACTTCTCTCCTGCTTTGTGCCCATCTTAATCAGGCATAACCCAAAGTAGGTACCATCTTAAAACTGTCTCCAAAACCCAAAAGTAGACCGATAACAAATTTCCATGTGGGTGGCCACCTGGTTGCACAGAAAATAGAAAAGCTAACACTACAATTAGGCCAAGAACAGAATTACCCTTTCACTCTTCTGAGTGGTCCTTGCAAGTCCGGGAATTGTGCCAAAGGGCTCACCATTCACCACTCGCACTGCACCTCTCACAGGGAAAATGGCACCTGGGCTTCGCAGCAACACCTCACGCTCCAAAAAGCAATTATTTGAAAAATAAATGCAGAAGGTGCTCCCAAGGTTTGTTATTGTATGGAGAGGGTCACAGGTATACTCACTGCTTGTAGAACTCAAACCACATCCTTTTGAGAGCAGGTAAATTAATCTCTATGATGATAATAAGAAGAAATGTCACCATTTTGTGGTAATCAGAAAAAGAACTTTCAAGGCTTGTGGAAAGCATCACTGCTCAAAGAACAGACATCAGTGAAAAAGTGCAGCATTTCACATGCAAACGATGAAGAGAATCCACGATGAACCATGACTGAGAACCCAAGGCACCCCACAAGTGAGGTCATGAGAGAGATGAGAGGAGAAGTCCGATGGGACCGGAAGGGATGAGCACATCACAGGGTGAAAAACCACAGAGAAATAGCCATGCAACTCTCTAGCACATTTGTGAAGCCACCAAGAGGCGATAAAGCTTCTCCTCTGGGCAGGTTGCAACTTGGCTGTCAGCTGCAGAGTTTTCTCAAACCTTCCTAAACTGGACACTGGGGAGCTGAACACTGGGCCAGACAGTCCACTGGCTCACAGCTAATGGAGACTCTGTAGTCTAAGCTTGGCTTGACCACAGCAACGCCACATTAAAAAACACATTTTCCTCAATTTGTCACAGCAAGTGAGGTGGGAAATAAAAAAAAACTTTCTGAATCTTCCAAACACACCAGCTCCCCCAAAAGCTTTTTGCAAAAACACTGAAAATTGTGTAAAAATAAGTTGTACTGCATTTTATAGGGGAAAATAACTCTGCTGCAACTGGAAACACATAACCTAGCTTTTCTCTAACAACACCTACAGGAAACGGCTCTGCAAAAAGTTAACTAAGTGATGCTGAACTTTCTCCAGAGTGCTGTATAGGAAATAACACTGCAGAATTGACTGCCCAATTTAACCTTTTGTCCAGACTACGCGACAAAGCTGTACTACAGAGGTATCTGGCTGATGTTAACAACCCTCCAGTGCATTCTCTAGAACCACAGCAGAGAAGGCAGGTTCTCTCACACATGCTCAGCAAAACACTCAGCCACTGCGCAAAGCCCAGGCAGCCACCAGCTGATAGAAAACAGAATTTTACAGTTTTCCCCTTTCTGTGGTTGGCAGTTAAATTTTGCTTTTTAAAGATGTGAAGAAGTAATGGCTGTACTGTGGTGCAAAGAGTATGGGATGTATGCATCCCCTTGCACTCAGAGCTGTATCAGACTGCCAGTGCAGACATACCAAGGTGTCCCACCTCTGTGCTATCTGTCAGACCATCAATTCATTAAGAGAGCCCACAACGCAATAACACAGTATTTCTAGGTGAAACTCCCTTCAGCATCATGATTCTCAGCTCCACCATTAGCACTGGCTGAGCTTCTCCATCGTTATGCGCCACCTCCATCATCCCAGGAGGGGCTGCTTCATGCAACACCAAGCACCACTGAAAGATCTCTCACTCCCAGGGCATCTCAGGAACAGCATCACTGCCAAGAAATCTGATGTCAATATTTACTGTGAGCTCTGCAATCATGCTTACACAAACTGACACAGGCTGCTCTCCATCCTTTTGCCCCTGCTGTCCACATGCTTCAGCATGGAGAAGGAGTTGCTGCAAAGACCCAAAACAAGTCTGGCTTTCAGACTTCATTTCTTTAAGTACAAAAAGAGGAGCTACAGCTTACATATCCCAAACATCTCACTCAGTCTTCGCCTTCCACGGAGTGTGCTGTATGGGGGGAAAAAAAGACAAGGAAAAGAAATGAAGGACTTCCCACAAAGCTTGGGGTTACTATAATTGCTTTAACCAGGGCAAAGCTTCTCAAGAGGTACAGGACATGCTCCTACTTGATTAGGATAACCGGCAGAAAAGGCATTTTACTTTTTTTGACATAACCACACAAGCTGCTCCAAGGCACAAAAAAATCCCCAAAATATAGAAGCAAGAGCCAAAAAATAATCCATCTACAGCAAGGACATAACCCTCTCTTCAGGAGGCTTGCAACAGAACATCCACCACAGAATGACAGCTATTTCCATGTACCAAACTGGTCACTCGGAGGAAAGGTAATACATGGTAATACTGCAGTTGGCCTCAGGAATTAGCCCTGTCAGGTTTGGTGGCTTTTTTTTTTTTTTAACCTGCAGCTCCATGTTTATATCAAGTCACATGAACCCAGTTACATAAACTGTACCTCCTCCACAAACACCTTCTCTAGGATAAAGGTTCTCATTTTACTCCATGTAAAACACTCTCCTCTGGTTTATTAGGTTTAATTGCTAAGTGAACACATAAAAAGTGTCCAAATAACTCTAATAGTTACACATTAACTATCATACACCTCCAGGCTTGTGTTATCCACTCACTTGCTAGATCAATAAACTACTTGTAAGCAAATCTTTTAAAATGTTGCTGCAGCTGAAAATGTTCTGGCAGCTGAAAAATGTTCCCTTCCTGTTTACTCTTAACTTCATGAAATTAATCGGAAACTCTTACCAATATCTGAAGTTTTCTGCTTAGTTTTGCTAGGGAAATACCAAGCAGGCTTTCAGTACAAAGTATCAAAACCATATCTCCCTTGCACAGAACTGGACACCAGCCCACAATGCAATACAAGAGCAGTTCAGCTCTGGGTTGGGAAGGACTTGGGTGAAGAAACCTGCATGTGTGTGTGCCTGAAGAGACAACACTCCTACCCACAAAATAAAAAAAAGTCTGTAGGAAACATCATAAGCTTGGACAGGTAGGAGCACGGAAGCCATTTGCATGAGGACAAGAGACAGGAAACATTAGAACAGGATTTAGGAAACCATAAGCCCAGAATACACTTATTGGCAATTTAAGTTAAGGGCATCATTCCCAGTGAATCTCCTCCTCTGTCATTCACCTGCCCCTGTCCTATGTTAGGCCCCCGCAGCTCCAACAGGCAAATTTGGCCAACAGCAGCAGGTATGGAGATAGTTACCTGCAGTTGACACATGCAACACTTACAGATGGGACAGCATCATCAAACAAAACCCCACAAGGCACCCTTGCCAGCTTACTAGCACCTGAAGGAGCTGCTTCATGTTACGGAGCATCTCCTGCCCACAAGAGCAAGCCCCCTGTGATGCTCTGCATACCTCCGGGAAGTGTTTCTTTCATTGTCCCATACCTAAATGGGCATCAGCAAGCTGGGGCAGCCCAACTGCTTTCTCATTACAATCAGACTGTATCAAACACCTACATTCTACTCCGGACATTTTCGGACACCCTGTTATGCACCAACCCCACCCAACAGACACGTACAGTGGGCAGCAGGGCCAACTGGCACCTCCCTGCATCCTCTAGGATGGGGGAGATGGCGAGCAAGACTGCGCCAAGAACTCAGAGTGATTAAGTGCTGTTCAAATCCAACTACTTCATAAAGTTTGTTATGTCAAACCAGCTTCAACAGTCTCCACACTTCGCTGTGAAATCCCTGTGATAGTTATAAGCCTGTGAATGGCTTCTTTGTCACTTTTTCCCCCCTTAATAAAGAAAGGGCAGACTCTGAAACTCCAGAGCGGCACTTTGATATCCCAGTGTGCTGCTCCAAGCACCCACTGAGCGCTCAGTGTGGGCACGGGCACCAGGGCCTCACACCTCATGACCTACATCCTTCCAGGTATGGATAATGCCGCTTTCTCCCTAACCAGCTCCCCTTCCCTGATGGTAAGCAAATATTCTTTCTCCCACACTGCCTTCCCAGGCTGCTTGCTTCCCGGCCCGCCTGCAGATCCACTTCAATTCCATGGGGGGCAGACAGACAGTGGGCACTTCGCACCTCCCCACCATAAACCTGCCCAGAGCAATTACCCCGTCCTGCTGCAGCCAGGAACACATTGCTGCTTAATTTATAGCAGCAGAGCCACAAGGGCAGCAGGCGGCTGGCCCCAGGGCCAGGGCATGGAGAGAAGCCGAAGCCCCCCGACAGTGGAGGAAACACAAACACAGGGGGACTCACACTGCCCCCATTAAAAAAAATTAATCCCGATCGTAAAAGCTGAAGCACAGCCTGTATTTCAGACCAAATAATAAAGGAAGGCCTTTATAAATAAGGCATCACTTACTATTCGGAGGGAGGAAGATTAGAAAGGTTATTTAAATTAAAAACAAACTGCACAAACAAATAACGCCCCTCACCTTGGCCACTACAGCCCCAGCCCCACATCAGCTGCCTGTTCTGCACATGTTATCTGTAAACCACAGGCAAAGCAATTCCCTGCTCCACACCGTTTCACAATCTGCTCACTCTGAACCTCACATTACGTCAGAAATTAAACAAACATTTCCTCCTTCTCCTTCTTTGGAGTTTCCCCCCCAGTGCAGAGCTTAGCTCCAAAGTCCAGCCAAGCAGCAGGCATGGGGTCGAGGTGTAAGCGCCAGCTTAGGGAACTCAGCACACTCCTCCCCACTTGCTCTCCAACAGCCCTCCAAAGCATCAAGGGGACAGCTGTTGATGGTGACAGGGCACAACAACCCCATCACACCCAGGTAAACAAACGGAAAACTGCGGGACAGATGTTCATCGCAGCCTTCCATGAAAAACAGCCTGGAAAACAGGAGATGGGCTCCCGCTGCTCCACTAAGAGGATAAATACGCCAATGCACCAAATCTGTTTATCATGTAAAACCAGGGCACAGGACAGACACTTGTTCAGTGACTGGCTCCCAAGGAAGACAAAACTGTAGACTTCTGCTCTCATCCCAAATAGTTTAAAACTGAGAATAAATGAGAGGAGTGGGGCTGTGGAATGGGGCAGGCAGGGAGGGCAGGTGGCCAGGGGCCAACCAGGCCCATTTGTCCTGTGAGCAGGCAACTCTGCACATCCACAAACACACCATCAACAGCCAGGAGGGAAGGAGCATGATGCTAAAAACATGATGCAGAGATAACAGGAAAACTCTGCAGAAGTCAATTCAAAAGTTAACCAGCCCTGGATACAGAAATCCTCAGGAAACAAGACTCCATCTGCAGGCTTCCACACAAACGACTCGTCATGACAAGTAACTGCAAAGTCTGATAAAGTCTTCTCGTGATCTGTCCATATTTCCAAACAGGCTATGCTACAAACCTAAGGTTTATCTGCGCTGGAAAACACTGCAAGGGCCGTAGCAGTGAACCAGCAAAGTGAGAGCGTAAGGTATACTGAGAGACTGAACATTGGAGAGCCAAGTCAGGTCGGGTGAATTTTTGTGTGGTTGCTGCTATTTAATGGCAATGCCTCATTAACATCTTGGATAAAGGAAGCTTTTGTTAAGGACCTGCTCCTTCCCTCCCTCCTGTACCTTCCCTCCAGGTTTTGAGATCACATAAAAAACACATCCCCAAGCTCCTCAAGGGATGTTTTTTTCCCAGCAAAGCCAAGGCTGACAAGACTTGACATTCCTGAAATGTCTAAATGGGGGAAGAAGGAGAAACAACATTTTTTCAAGCCCACTTTATGCATCACAGACAAGCAAAAATTGGCCCAGGGCCAATAAAAAAAACCCCTAGAAATATTTGCAAGATCATCTTAAATACTCCTAATGTTTCTGATAGAAAAGTCCTCAGCTGCACAGCAGACACAAGCCCCCGCACCAAATACTGTGCATTCTTGGAGGGAGATGTGGAGAAGAAACACATAATCGAGGCGATTGACAAACCACTGCACACGACTGTGGGTCCATCCCCAAGCATCCCGTGGGGACCAGCCACCACTGGCATTCACCCACAGAAGGTCTCGGGCTCCTTGGCGAAACCTCACACATGAAACATGTCCCAGGGACTTGGTAATGAGCTCAGGATTAAGAAACTTGGCTAACGATGGGGCAAGAGCCAAGATATCGAATTTCTGCCAAATACCAGGAGAGGCACACTGCTATCAGCAGCCATTATATTCATTAATTCATACACTGGCCTATTTTGTAGGTTTTTCCAGGCTGAGATTTCACTTGCCCAATGCTGCTGGACAGAACTGGGCAAGGAGAAAGGTCTGGACGCAGCACTAAAGCCTGCAATAAAAAAAACACCAAACCCACTGCAGGTGATACAAACCAGATGTGGATGCACTCCAAGAGGTTTAACAACTTCATACACCAGCCCCAGCAAAACAAAGCACTCGGGACTGAGCACCCACACCACCAAAACACACTTGAGAGCAAGGAGTATTTCAAGGGGAGCAGAATGGGTTAATGGGAACTCACTGAGCTCCCCTGGCCAATTATTCTTCCTAAGTTTGCTAGCACAGAAATTTGGGCATCAAAGAGGCCTACAGTGTTCCACTTGTGCAATAAACTCCTTTAACCGACATCACTTCACACTTTCCAGAGTGCAAAGTTCGCACTGATATTGTTGGCTTTCTTGCTCACTGCTTTTTGGCACTGTCCTGCTTGCTCGGCTGTTCATTAATATGCAATCAGGACATTAAAGGCTTCATTCCAGCCCCAGCTAGGCTGTGACAGCCCTTTCCAGCAAGTGCTCTCTTGCAGAAGACAGAGGTGCAAATGCGTTTCGGTGCTCCCTAACGCTCAAAATTACAACACCCACACCCTGTACCCTGTATTCTTACCAATTGGATTTTACAGAATAAGGGATTATCAGTATCAGCGCAAAAGAGCGCCTGGAGAAAACTTGGAAACTGTCCTGGATTTACTGTCATTGTGCTTTACTCCTTTATGTATCAGTTACAGCACTAAACTTTGGCACAGTTTACAGACTGACTAATAACAGCTACATGGCAAAGGCTGCCTAAATGCACTGGCAATGAGAAAGTTTCCATAATTTCCATTTAAATGACTGCCAGCTGGTAAAAGTCCCCCAAAACCCCCACCTGGGTGTTCAGCTATCCCCTAGTGTCCCAGATCTGAGCAGAAAGCAGGACAGCCCTGCCTTATTTACTGTCACCACAGCTGCATGGAAAGCCATGTCATTAAGACTGAAATAATTCCTGCTCTTTCAGGAGCACACTATGAACAGCTTTACTCCCTGCACCATCGATGCTCCATCACTCCTAGGCAGTGTGCAGCACTCATCCCAATCAAGAAATCAACTCACCTTAAGTCCCCTGATGCTATCTACAACGAGCCAGCAGCCAACAAGTCAGTTAAACTCCACAATTAAACACACTATTGACTTCATAGCCTCCTCCCACCCCTGGGCTTGACCACTTCTGCCTCTGGTCCAGCCTATCCCCTCCAGCATCGCCTCCTGTCCTGCTTTCCAGTCACAGAAAACTTGTCCTAGCTTCCCTTAATATATTATTAAATCCAGCTTTATTTTTCTTCCCTGGGAGACTAAACACAGGCCATCAGTTCAATATGAAACTAAGTGCATGCTCAAAAGACAGATCAAATAGGTTTGAACTGTAAGGAGTACTAAAAAAAGCACTCTAGTTGTTTTGGGTCACTTTAAGCCACATTAATAAATTTCTGTCCCAAATTTTCAAGAGTTGCTTATGATGGAGATAAGCCCAACTGGAAAACAAAAAATCAAGAATCCCTGAACTCCAAAGGAAGGTTTATCTGAATTTCAGCTCATATCTGCACTGAATGCAACACAGCCAAATAACATTTTTTCCATTACTTTTTATCACTATCGCTTCATATTCTCCCCCTTTGAGCACAAGGTCACATCAAAATTTCTCCAGGCAGCCCACGGTGCCATAAATTATTAGAGATCTGGATTTACATCAGTGGGATTACACGAGATCAGCCAAATGTGCACATGCTGGAGGGAAAGGAGACAACACAGCACTTGAGAACTGGAGAGTATTTTTCATTTATAAATAGTTTACATTTTTTGGATCCAGCAGCAGACAACCCGCTCAGTCTGTACTAAAACCAAAGAAATATCATGTGTGAGCACTAACCACAGCGCAACAGAGATAATAAACAACAGACAGGCAGCTTTACACAGTGAGGCTAGTGCTTTTGGGAGGGGAGGCAAATTAAAAGGAAAAGAAACACCAAATTCGGCAACCCTCACGCAGCTAAAGAACCTATTAAATTTCAGAGGAATACGCTTCTCCAAGTTAGGCTACAGGAGCAAGCTCCACAAGGAAGCCAACTCCCTACACCCTGTTGTGCTTCCCTGCTCTCAGCTGTACTTATGGTTTTAGCATCTCAGACCATCGCCCCAGCACTAAGGAGCTCCCAATCCAAAGGCCTGCAGCAAGCAGGGACACAAAAGGATGCCCATGCAGTCACATAAAGCATGTGCACAACACAGAGGATGGGCTGGCATCCCAGTCCCATGGCAATATCCCAGGTTAACACACACAGGAGTGGTTCAAATTTTGATCCAGGACTGACCCAGTGCACTCTTCTACATTACAGATAGGAAATAGCTACAGAAAGTGAGGACCTAAAATACAGGCTGCATCTTGCAAACATACCATGCTTTCACACTCCAGATTGCATTCGCCAACAGCTCGTACTCAGCATCATGCAAGTGAGGGTTGCTACATGCAAAATACCTGAAGGCTGCTGGGCTCCCTCAGAAGCATCCAACCTCATGGACTTCAAGAGAATAGAGATGGATTACAGGCCTCCTATGCCAACCTCTACTTTCACCTCAAATAAAACCGAAATGAATGCTGACATCTATCTTATCCACACTTTCTACAAATGTTTGTTATTATGTCAAACAATATCCTATATCCCACAGAAAAGACACGTCTTAAAGGAAGTAGGACAACTCTGTGCTTGCCAAGCAGAGGAACCTGGACTTGGGAGTATTCTCCACTGAAATCAGCCTGCCAAGACCAATTTGATCCATTTTATTACTGCAAGGAATCCCACAAATATGCTGGTAGCTTTTGAGAGTCAGTGTGGGTTTCTAGGTAGGGAAAAAACTCCTTAAAACACACACTTCCTAGATTTTGCAAGCATTTACCAGATGTAACAGCATTCATCTGCCATGACAAGCGTGTTGACGCCAATTCTAGCAGACGAAGTTGAGCACCCATCTGTCATGAGTGAAAGCCTACAGCCAGATACGCCTGGCTTAACAAAGGTTTGTTTTCAATTATATTTCAGATTCTTCTAACTATAACTGCCTGGCATCTGGCACCAACACATCTGAGCCTTTGAAGTGGTTCTTGACTTCAACTGGAAAACGGAGGAGGGCAAAAAAAGGGAATCAATCAGCAATTTCAGTCCAAGTCAAATCTCTTCTCTGAAGAGAAAAGGTTAATACCACAACCACTGAGCACACCAGAAATGTGCTAGCAAAAAAAAAATTCCAAAACAAAACCCATATTTGAGTATAGAGGTTACTGCTTTCGCTTTCAGAAACCAGGTTATAAGATACCTGGGTCAATGGTCCAAGACAGAGAAACCTTCCTGCCCCCTAACACTTCCCCATGGTGTGACACTCAACATCCCCCTCTCCTCATCACTCAGGCTCACACCTGCAATAAAATGCTCATGGGAAAAGACATTTAACACCTAAACCCCAAGCCCAGCAACCAGCAAAAGTACAATTAATCAAAACACCAAGGCAGCAAGCAAAGTCTTAAATGACATTGATATGGTCAGGAGGGAAGTCAGTGCAAGAGAAATGCTACAAGCCTCAGTTTTAAAAAACGTCTCTTCTTTATCTGGTTTATTCAAATAAGCACAGCTGTGATTTAAAAGCAAGAAGGTGGCAGAGTGCAACAGCTTCCAAGACCAGGAACGGCAGTTTTGATTGGAATGATTTTCCTTTAAGGAGGGATAAAAATGCCTTAATCATTTTTTCCAAGCTGTGCCCAAGTCCCACCAACTCTTCTTGTTAGGCCAGGCAGCCTCTGGAAACATCTTCTGGCTCGAAACACTTACAGAATTTCAAGAATCTGCTCCACAAATCCTGAAGCTGCTTTGTTCAGGAATGCTGACATGTAGGCAAAAGAAAACCAAAATGTCCCCTTGAATGCTGCACTAAGGTCTGCCCAAGATGAGAAATGCAAGAGTCAAGATTGAAAGAAGCGTGGGTTTTCTGCTGCATTTCAAAAATTGCCTCAAACACCCTTCCAGCACAGGAATGTGGCCGTGCCAAGACAGCCTGCATGCCTATCACAGCTGACGGCCTCCATGTGCTCCCCTCAAAGGACTGATGGAGTTCAGAATGAATAAATAAAACAGACTTTCAGATCAAGTTTTCTTGGCCTTTGCAGAGACGATCGCGCTGTGAAAAAGCTCTGGGAAGAAAAACCTCTTCTCCCCAGACAGGATCCACCCGCTTCCCAATGCCTCCCTGTCCACAAGCAAAGGGCAAACACATACGTGGTCTTCTGCTTGCACAGCTCCCAGGACAATACTTGAGTTGTCCTCTGAAAATATCCATTGCATTCCACAAAACTGAGAAAACCAGACCTCTGGCTTATCCATAAAGCCTAATACTTATAGGCTTACATTGAGCGAGATGGTTCTTCACTGCTTTACTACAGGACCATTTTAAGGCTGACGAGCCTTGCCCAGGACAGCATTCTGCTGGTGGCTGCCAAAATGAGGCCCAGCTCCTGCTGCAACAACACTGCTGCCACATCAGTTTGTCCTTTATCTCTGCTCTGCTCCCCAGCAAGTCCCAGTAGACACCACAAGATGAGAGCTGGAGGGATACTTTTCACTCCTGATCACCAGCCCGCAGGACACCAGTGTCCTGGCACTGCCCCAACACAGACCAAGGGTGGAAAGCACCCACTGGAGCAGGCTGGGCACTAGTCAAATAGCCCTCAAACCACCATCAAGTAGCGCGCGCACACACACCAGAAGGGGGTAACGGTTGGTTCACCTTGGCTTGAGAGCCCTCTGTGGAGGTGGCCACAGAGAACAGCAAAGGAGCCAGGATCTGAAAGTCTGGCAGAGGAGTGGTAGCACAGGGTTCCTTCCTGGCTTGTCCTCTGCCTTTGCTCCTTGTGAAACCAGAATTGAAGAGGCATCCTGCAACCCTCTTCCACACACTGCAGCAACACCAGGAGAGGGACCAGGTCTACTCCTCTGCAGCAGGCACTGCTTGGTGGCTCTGAAGCCGTCCAAACAAGCCCAGAGAGATTCTGCATTTCAAACCTAAAACAGGAAAACCATCAAAAGGTATATCGGCTGTGACAGACCATAGCTTCTACAAAACACTTCAAGGTACATTTTCAATCCAAACCCCATCACACAAGGGCTGTTGTTGTTGTTGTCCATCCATCAGCAGTATCAGGAAACTGACTACTTAGGGTCTGAAAACTTTCCTGCCACTGGTTGCAAACTGTGTGGGGATCCCAAAGGGAGAGGACCAAGCAGTCTGGGGAGATGGCAGGACAAAAGGAGATTAAAGGGCTGATGCATCCTGCAACACTGATGGAGACAGCTTTATAACTGGCGGTCAGAATTACTCAGGAAGCTGCAGAGGAAGCAATTGGAAATTGTTGGACAATTGAACTTCCCCATTTTGTTTCCAAATGTGCAGGCCCATAAGTCTGTGCTGAATTCCTCTTTTAGCCATGCCTCTTACAAACAAAGCAACATTAATTAGCACACAGATCCAAAAGTGTTCAGCTGACTCCTCCTCCTCAAAAAAAGGTGGATTTTTGTTGTTTTGACTTTAACAAAAATTTACGACAAGCCTGAATGGCTTAATCACACACAGCCTGTTCCCCAGCAAGCCCCACACTGGCATTACGACTTGCACATGGGGTGCTTGAAGACCTCACCTTTGAGCTGGCTCACGTACTCACAGCTGGAGGGTGAAGCAAACAAAGTAAACAGCAGGAACCAGAGCCTAGCCAGCAGTCTGCACATACCCATGGCTCACCAGCAATGACAGGGCTGCCAAATGGTACCTTCACCTGAGAATGGAGTGGACAGAAGGACATACAGGGAAGGTATTGAGAAGAAAGCTTGTGCAGTCCCTGGGAGCTGGAGTAAGCCTGGGAGACATGCAGGAGGATGCAGTGCAGTCCCATCATCCCTGCCAGCTGAAAGGCCAGGCTCTTGTTAAGCTGACCACAAAGTGGTAGCACTTGAAACAAGTGCTAGGAACTGGGAAGAAAGAAATCCTGTAGTAAATAGCAGGCTGCTATCTGGCATCTCCCAAGGATGCTGCTCACACTTCCTAAGAAGCCCAAATGCCATGAGCAGCCAGAGCTGTCCCTGCCTTGTCAAGGGGCTGCCAGGGAGACGCAAACGCCCACCAGTTCCCACCCACACCTATTGCTCAATGCCCATCAGGCCACAGAAGCATCTTCTTCCTGGAAGCTCTGCTCCAGGATGGGAGCAGCGAGTCACCAAAAATGATTTCCAGCTGTGGCTGTGACAGTCATAAAGGCTTGCTGCTTTGGCCAAGATGCTCCCCCATCATATGGGTGGCACCGCTTTATCCACAGAGAAGCCACGATATGGGTCCTAAAACAGGCCAGGATTCAGGTGCTGCCTCAGCAGTATCCTCTGATCACAAGAAGTGTGTGGGGTAAGCCAGCACCAAATCCTCTGCCCCTACAGGTATTTGCTAATGCCAGCACCTTTCACATGGGTCTCTGAATTACTCCATCAGTGACCTCCTAATGGCCATAAATGCAGCACTTGGTGGAGCAAGGTCTCCATTATCCACTTTTCCTTCGGCAATGGTTTAATGGCTCTGCTCTCTGCCACAGGGACTGTTCGTTGTCTGACACAGGATAATCTCTCATTGCTTCCCTTCCCTCAGCGGGCAAACTGGCACAGCCACTCTCCTCAGCCTGCTGCTACCTATGACAGAGATGGGCATTTCAAACTGGAGTCTGCTCCTCAAACTGAACTTGGCCAACAGCATCAAAAGCTCCAGGGGAGAGAACAGACACATACACCACTGCACAGCCTCCCTCCTCAGGAAACTTGGGTAAAAAGCAGTACTTGGCCTCAGAGAGATTATTAAACGGGGGAGAAGCAAAGACAAATGCTGTTTTAAGCAGATCATATAAGCCAAACGCATCCTGTCAGATCTGTATGACTTTCTGGCCACAGAGATCAACTCAAAGACCAGCACATGTCTCCACTGGTAAGGATGAAACCAAAATCCTGGAAGGGGTTCAGCTCACCAAGAACTCAAAAGCCAAGCAGCTTCGCTAGGGAGCTGGACTCAGTCCCAGAGATAAACAGATGCATTTACTAGAACTGCAGGAGCTGAAGCGAGTCCTGCACACATCCCTGCAGACCAACGAGGCAGGCTGCTGGCTCCTGGTTCAACAGCAAAACTAAGTGACACCACTCAAGACAAAAGCACTCAGAAACCAGTGACAAAGTCTCAGCTCTGTAGATCTATGGAACCAGAAATCTTCTCTCACAGCCACACAGCAGAGGTTGATTTTGCCTAAGGACCATTTTAATACCTTCATTAAACTATTTTCTAACCTACTATAACAGGAAAAGTCCATTCATTGGCTCTTATGAAGAGAAATCCAAACTCCTTCAGTCCCTCATCTCAACAGTTTTTAGGTGGTCCTCTCAATAAGAAGGGGTGGAAATTGCGAAGGAGGATATAACAAGAGGTTTACAGCCACATGAAACAATAAAGACAGCCCAAGTATCACAAAGGTTTCCAAATCACAGGCCTAAAAATATGCACCATCATATTTACTGATTTAATGCAGCATGTGTGCCTGACTCCAGAAATAATCCAAAGGTGTTTGAAAGCCAAGAATTCTGACTTACAAGACTTGTTTAAGGAGAAAAGCAGAGGAACAGAGTTGTTTATAGACTAACAGATAGAAACAGCACAAAAAATGCTTAGCAGAGCAAAAGTGGAAAGTATTATAACACCTTTCAAAATAAAACATCATTGTTTGAATCTCTTAAAACAGAACAGGCCTCCCCATTTTGCCAAAATAAATGAAATGCAAGTGTGGATCTGACTTTGCCCCCTGGTTAAGAAGGGGACAAAGGTTTATGGCGAGTTACACAGACAAACAGACTGCAGAGACAGGTACCAGCAACTGCCCCATATCAGCAGTATTTGGCATTTCTGCACTGTCCATGCTATCACCAGACAGGCACAGGAGTGATGAAGTAACTGGGCATGAAAGAAGAGAGAGAGGAGGATCCAGGTACCACCCAGATCATTAAGAGATGTCTCCTAGCCCACTGCAAATGACAGAAATCGCTGCTAACACGGGCTGGGCATGCACCCTGACGTACTCCCCATCCCCACATCCCATTCCTGCTGCAAAGCCTGCTGAGAAAGGAGGAAACCCATGGCTCCACACACCTTCCAGCTCCAACTCAAAACAACCACCTCCTGCTGCTCAGGAGCCAACTGGGGTTGCCTGCTCGTGGACTGAGCAGCTGCAAGAACACCTCATGCTGTCCAGATTGCTAGAGGTTATTTTTTAGGAGCATGCTAAAGGAAGGCTTCTGGTGCTTTCTCACAGCTCTCAAACCTGGGTAGACCACAGCTGACTCAGACACAGCAAAAAGCAAGCAACGGCTGCTCAGGGCTGCTCCCCAGGCAGTGGTGGTGCAGAGCCAGCTCCAGCCTCCCCCCCGCACATGCAGCGGAGGAAGGAGAGGCACCAGTGTTTGGACAACTGGAACACATTTAGGGGATGATTTTTCACAGGGCCTCCAGCTAGGCAGTTTCCTACGATAGCCATTTTATTACCTGTGATACAACACACAGACCAGCAGCTCCCTGTCCACTAGGTCTCCCACCATCCTTACGGCAACATGACCCACAGCAAGCTCCACCACTGGGGCACCTACATACCCAGGACACCTCCAGCACTGCATCCTTAAATGCAACCAGAAGATAACACCCAATAAATCTGCCATCTCCCTCTGAATCTCTTTGGGCACATGCAGTTCAACCCTAGTAACAAAACTGCACTAGACAAGCACTGCCATACACAATGCAAGAACCAGCCCACTGGAGAGCCGTGATTTTCTGGAGGTATTTTCTAGATGATAGATAACACAGAAAACCTGTGTTTATATTGGCACACGGCAGGCTAAAACAGACTTCAAGTACAGTTATAAAACAGCCCAGTCTATGCTGGCCATGCAACATGTGTTTCAAACTGCAGGGCAGTATCTGGAGAAGCTTGTTAGTAGCTGGTGTTGATAAACTCTCCAGGGCAGAGGAGTATTCACACCACCAAAGGACAACGGGGTCCCATCCTGGTAAATGCCCATCCCAAAAGTGCAGACTTTGGGTCCAAGAAAAAAAAGACATCAAGGGAAAATTCACAAAGGGTACTGCCTCATTACGAACAGAAATATCAAGACTATCAAGACAATCCATCCCTCAAAAAACCCATCACACATTCTCTTGCACTGAAAACTTTAGCTCCAAACAAGGCTTTAGGCAGCTAATGCATTTTTAAAAGCAACTTATGCCAGACACTGGAATATTCATTTTGTAAATCCGTAGCTCTCCACAAAGCTGTTGGGTTGTAAAGGGCCTCTGATGCTTTTCCTGCTGAAATCCATGCTAAGCCACTGCACCAGCAAACCACGAAACTGCCACACAAGTGCACATAACCAACCACACTGCCTGCACATCCAGCATGGTTAAGTAATAAAAACTAGGCACACTGCTACAGCTTGAGACCCATCCTTTAATTCTTACTCAGACTGAAAATGCAACCACACAGAAGTGAACCATGCTCCTGGAACTGGATGCAACACATCATCAAGGCTTAAGTGGCACCCCCAAAATAGCAGGGCCCGCTTCTTGACTTCTCCAAAATTATATGGTTGTGGCTCGAGAGACAACGTGCTGAAAATATGATGAGGAAGCATAACACATTACATATGTTGTGGTCCTGCTCTGAAGCTGGAAGAGGCTGGAGTTGAAGGACTTGGGCTGCAGTGCCGGACTTGGTTAACTATTAATGGATGACTCAGCTACAATAGGTGTTTCATGTTGTGCGCTGGCATAACAGCATGAAAGTCCTGGTCCTTGACTTGGGCCACTGTGCACAGCAGAAATAAATGCTTCATAGCACATCATCTAATAGATGGATGTACCAGGAAATACAAAACAGGGTTTAATTGTACTTTTTTTTCCTCTCTGTAGCCTCCCGCTCTGCTCTGTCCTTCACGTGCCACTAAAAAGCAACAAGGGACTTAGAAGAGAGCTGCTGGTGGTTTTGTGCAAGCCTTGGGAGGTTGGGCACCCACAATCCAGACCAACGGGGCTATGTCTAGTCACTGTTACTCAAAGCCATGCTCTATGTTAAATCACTATCCTCACCCTGAACTAGGCGCTAATTGCTGCCCAGCCCCCTGATCCTGCAGAGCTGAAGAACCTGGAGCCTGGAGTTTCTGCAGATGGCTCTTCCCAGCACCATTAGCCTAAATTATCTCTACTCCATTCATCCACGTGACCCCATCCCGCTCCACGTTGCAAAACAAGGGAGTCACACTGGGTGATTAGGTTAGCAGCACAAAATGATTATGTTAAAAGCTGATGAGCTGAGCTAACTCAATCCAAGGTGTCTCCCGGGGCAGCCAACGAGATCAATTAAAAGCCCTGCAGCCCTAATTAAGAGTTTCTGGGTGCGGTTGACATACAATGCAGGGACAATACACAAGTTCTCATCACGAGCTGGCTACTGAGCAACTGAAAGCCATCATCCCATTTTGCAGCCACTCCAACTTCAAGACACAACTTTAGTCCCTCTTCAAGAGATCAAGGCAAAGGTTGGCACTGCCTGGGCTCAGACAGGGCCCTCCTGGCACTCAGCAGTTCCCCACTGCCCTGCAGAGACAGTGGGAGCTGCACACATTCATGAGCCCAGGTGTGTAGGGAGAGTTGGGAAGGTTTTTCTCCAGCCAGCGAAGCCACTTCAGACCCTTCCAGCACGTTCTGCTGAAGCTGCCCACTGGGGAGCATCCTTCCAGTGGTCTCGGACTTCCCAGTTAAACAAAGCCCCATCTCAGCAAAGCACTTCTGCATCTGCCCAAATCCCCACCAGAGACAAGACTTCAGAACCAGCCTAACTTCAAGCAGGGAAGTGAGATCTCGCCCATGCTCAAGTAAGCATTTAAGTACCTGAAGTGCTTTATTGAAGTGTCTGGGCTCCCAAACATATCAATTTACCACCTCTAGCCTCTTGATGTCCACAAGCAAAGGCGGAAGGCAATCGACCTCACATTTGCTCCTTCATCCCTTAAAATCCAAGCAGGAACTCCTACAAGGCTCAGCCACCCCCAAACCTCACATCCACAAAACTGTACAGCAGTTTGCGCAAGCAAAGAAAAAAGTATTAAGCTGTACCTAACACATAATAATGGTTGATTTTCCTAGAGAACAATTGGTGGTGTGTTCGGGTTTTTTTTCAGCTGCCTACTGAGATGCTGTTCCCCTGCCCTGGGAATTTTCACTCTGCAGCTTCTCCTCCCCCAGCTCCCAGACCATCCATTCTCCCCTTTTCAAACTGCACCCATTGTAAACGGCACTGAATATTAACACAGCCCATTGAGCACTTGCTCCTTTTGTATGGGACCCCTGCGTTTCAAATTGCAGTCACTGCAGAGAGGAAAAGGCTCGAAGTGATTAAATGCCATGAAGTTTCTTAAAAGGAGAGAGGAATATGCAGAGGAGGCTGAGGGGGTCCTACAGCCTTTCTCTTGAAGACAGGGACTTCGCAAGTAAGGTTTCTTGGTGGGGATATTTTATCCTCTTCAGGTTTCATTACCAATCTCGTAGGCACTTCCAATCCTAGTCCGACTGAGATAATTTCTGCCCCAGCTGTAGCTCTGCTAGAGATTAGGATGAGAAGATCAGACAGCCGTCACAAAGCCCTTGCTGTAACTGCTGCTCTCCAGTAAGCACTAATAAATACCACGGCATGCTGAGGGTGGTCAGCGAATCCACTGACACATGTTCACACAGGAAGGGAGGGTTTATTTGCAAGTGCATATATTTATTTGTGCATAAGCAGCAGGCCTGGAGAGGCACTGCTTTACAAGGAGGGGCTTTGCCGTTCCTCCAAGGGGATCAAGCTCCAGAGCAGCATCTGCAAGCCTATAGGGTGCAGAGCAATCCCGCAGCCCCTAGACCTTCCCTGAGTAAAGCCACTGCCGAGGACCATGCTCCAGGAAGCACCCAAATGTGTCATTGCAAACTGAGCAGGATTTCTTGTACAAACACCCCCTGCTCCCTGCACCATCCCACCTTGGGCCACAACCCAGGAGGGAGCTGCTGGCTTTGCAGAATTTCTTTGGGGTGCTGCTTCCCGAGTAGGGGAAAGAGGGACCAACCACCTGCAACCCCCGGCACTCCCCTTGCCCAAGCCGTCCTTCCAAGCCCAGCAGCCAGCACATGGCCAAGGCCCCACAGCTGCACAGGGCCTGACGCTGTGAGCCCAGGGTGACGATTACTTAATCTTTGTTCCATTATTTCAGCAGGGCTGGAGTAGGACATGCAGGGGAGGAAATGCCAGCAGCTCTTCCCCCAGCACTGTCTGCAGGAGGGTACCCCCCCCACTGCCTTCTCTTCCAGCATCTGCAGGCAATCACAAGTTGTTCTGGACTATTATCCATCTCCAGAGATCACCACACATGCAAGCGTTGGCACAGCAAGCTTTCCTCAGAGCCCAATGCCACTCTAAGCAAGAAAAGAAGTCACCCTAACACGCCAGGGTAGAGCAACAAGACCTGGCACATTAAAACCCCAGTTTAGCAAGAAATTTAAGTCAACAGGCAAATTGGAGTACAAACATTCAGTTTCCTTGCCTTCAACAAGCTCTCTGAGTGCATAAACTTGAGCATAACAAGGGTCTGCTCCCCACTCCTAGTTCAAATGCACCTCCAAAGCCACATGAACACTTACAGACACACACAGGATTTTCAAAATCATCCAGACTATTTGTCCAACTGTATTCAGACAGGTGCAGCAGCACCGGGCACACAGACAGCATCCATGCAGCTGGTACTCAGAGCAACTTGATCTATACAAACCCCAGAGCCACCCTGGGAAACTGAGAGCAGCTCTGAGCCCAGCTCCCCTGGGCACTGCCTTGTTCCCAGATATGCCAAGCACACACCAATCCAGAGGCAGAAGGGTCTGTGCATGGATGCCCAGTATCCCAAAACCTTCCCCAAGTCATTGGGTCAAAACCACACAAACATCTGTTCAAAATAAAAACTTTCATTCCTCTGTTCCATACCAGCAATGAATTAGCTATCTAACTGCACTTCCACAGCTCCAAAGCCTTCTCACTATTAACATCTGTATCCAAAATACTATTGCTCTTATCGCTAGAAAGGAAAACCTCTCTTGTATACGATGTCTAGAAGAAATCTTTCTTCTACCACTCCTCAAAACTTAAGATCCATGGAGGGACAGAAGCTGAGGACAGAGAGGATGTGCCAGGTCACCAACACTGCTGGTTTTTTCTACTTTTTTCATACTTAAGCTTGGCCTCAAAGTTTATGCCATGTATTTCACTCTAATGTAAAAAGAAACTTCACACTTAAACACCAAAAGACACTGATCCTGTCCAGCAGCTTCAAAGCGAGACACTGCAAAGCAGTTCTGCGCAGCAACTTCTCCGATGAGTTTGATTTTCCAGGCATCCCCATGGACCAGGGACTTTGCAGAACTTGCAGCAGCTGGGGCTGCAGCTCCAGCAACAACAACGTGGGTCACACCAGAGTGTTGCAACATGCCTGAATCAGGGCGACTGAGCGAGCAAGTCCTGCACGTTTCTGTAACCAGCACGCGGGACTGAGCTGCCTGTCACTTGTAAGCAAAAAGCCATCGGTGCCACACTGCATTAACTGTGAGCAACCGCAGCGCACCAGCCCTTCTGCAGATCAGCTTTGAGAGCCAGCAAGAAAAATCACAACTCCAAACTCCACTGCCAACACAGAAATAACAATAGTTCCAGGAGACCCCAATGCTTTTCTTTATTACCGACAGTCCTGTTGACAAAATACATGGTCGGTTCCAGAACCCTCCCCAGTGTGCAGAGCCACATTTCCAACCCTACAAACAAAAGCTTTATCTCCAGCACATTGAAAACTGACTCTGAGCACTGCTTGAGCCTTGTGACACTCATTAGGAATAAAAGATAAACTGCTAAGGAGGGGGTTTTCAATAGCACTTTAACGAAGTTAAAGCACAGCCAGCACGGGTTACTGAAAACAGGATTTATCTTGTCTCCTATTAGGGATCAAACATGCCTGAGCTTATCAACCGGGGGAAGCAGACACCTTCGGGGGGAGAGGCAGCCTGCCCAGAAGCGATGGAGAAGAGGGACACACAGCCCTGACATCGCCTGTCTCACCTCAGTCAGGCAGGGAACTTGCACCCTCAAACCACACCAACCACATCAGCCTAGGCTGCTGCAGCTGCAGGAGAGTAACTTCTCCAGTACACGATGCTTTTACAGAGGACATTAAAACAACTAAACTAAAAAATTAGCTAACGATTCTCTGCACCGGTAATAAGTATTTACAGTCCTACCAAGCATAGCAATTTTGCGTCTCTGAACTGAGTGGTTTTTAGTGATTAAAACCAATTGCTTTAAAAAAGTTTTTTGTAGTAGCTTAAATGTGTGCTTTTTGTATTAGTTATGAAGAAAAAAAAAAACCTTTAATTTTGATTGTCAGATATAAAAGCCACCACAAATTTCCACTTCAGCTAATTCTTTGGTTAGTTTAGAACTTCCAAAATCATATATGGTATTCTGTGTTTAAAAGATCAACAGCTCACAGGTCCATTGCAGCAGATTTACTGGTGAAGTAATAGCAAGTACAAAATTTAAACTGAACTCAAGACACTCAAAATTGTGTTCCAGATGAAAAAGACACTCCTGGGTATTAGCACTCCCAGAAAAAAAACACAACAATAAATTTGTTCAGACTGAGCTATTAATGCATTTCTCTGTGCAAACAAAGATACGCTGTCCTATTTTAAGAGGCGCGAGGGGATGCTGGAATTATGCTGAGAGACCAAAAACTTGCTCTGAAAGGTGCCCAGAGCTGAAGGGCAGCTCTGTCGAAGCACACAGCAACAGGTGAAAAGGATGAGTCAGGGTTTTAACGCAGAGGCCACATGTTCCTCTTGGTATGACACCCAATAATATCATGTAGAACAAGAACCTGAAAAACCTCTAATAATTCTTCTTAATAAGGAGCTGGATGATCTCCAGCAACACTGCAGTGTACACTCTCTCCCTTGGCAGAACTGAGGAGTACCTATTAAAACCAGGGTTTTTATGGATTCAATAATCTATAAATCTGTTCCAACAGCCCAGCAACGGAAGCACTGATGCACTCTTACCAATCTGCATCCCTATTTCCTAAGGCAAACTAGATGTCCAGAACACTCATTTTTACAAGTTTACAAGCGCTCACAAACATTTACTCACACACATTTACATTTTACATTTACACTGTCACTGTCAAATGAACCGAGCTGTCAAAGTAGAGATCGCTTTCCCTCCCAGATCTCTGCTGCTTCATGTCTCTGATGTTTTATTTTGGATCTTGCTGGGTCAGAGCAGCAGCAGCGCTCGGTGCTTACACAACTAGAGCAGACTTGCTTAATTTTATGGGAAATGGCAACCACGCCATCCAGTACTTGAGCACGGTCCCCAAAGCTTTCAAACACCCTTTTAGGAGGGGGAAAAAAAACCCCACAGACACTGTACCAGCCCCCAGGTGCCAGGCTGAGAGCCTAGCAGCCACCCAGGACACACCTCAGGTTAATAACTTGGACTGATGGGTAAAAGATGGGTAAGTACTGAGGGAATTGCAACTTTGATTGGGAAGCAACACCTAGAATCATAGAATAACCAGGTTGGAAGAGACCTACTGGATCATTGAGTGCAAGCATTCCTATCAAACACTAAACCATGCCCCTCAGCACCTCGTCCACCCGTGCCTTAAAACACTGGGCACCCCGGTTTTCTCCAAACGTCCTAGCAGTATCTAACAGCTTCAGCACCTCAACAGTTGGCAGCTTGGAGCACCCAACGGGTGTGCACCGGGCTGGATGTTTTAATAAGGATTCAGGAGCCCATGGCGGCCGGTATGTCCAGCACATCCCATCGCTGGAAACCGAACCCGCTCCCGGCTCCCCTTCCTCCCAGGGCCCCGTACGGAGGAGAACGGAGCCGGGTGATGCTGGCAGCATCGCACCCGCCCCGGGTGGGAGCCAGAGGGGACCCGGGAGTGGCTCCCCCCGGGCAGCCCCGTTTTGCTTTATAAAGCAAATAAACCGCAACTTGGGGGTTCTTTTCGCTCCGATGTTCCGCGACCCTAGCGCTGCGCCCGGCTCACCAAACCCCCGCGGGATGGGTGCCCTGAGAGGGATTCGGGAGCTCACACCAGCCCGTATCTCTAGTGGGTCACACCGCTGGGGACCGAACCCACTCCCCTCCCTCCCAAAGTTCTGTAAAGAGCTGGAGAGGGAGATGGAGAAGAGCCGTCCCGGCAAGGGATCCCGGGACCGGCATCGCGCTCCAGCCGGTATCTCCGTCGGATCCCATCGCTGGGGACCGAACACTTTCCCGACTCTTCCTCCCAGGCCCCCGTAAGAGTCAAGAGGAGGAGGACGAGGAAGAGGAGAGCCGTCCCAGCAAGGGATCAGGCGGGCAGGGATCCTGGGACCAGCATCGCGCCCCAGTCGCTGTCTCCGGCGGATCCCATCGCTGGGGACCGAACGTATTCCCAGCTCCAATTCCTTCCAGACCTCCATAAAGAGACGGAGAAAAAAGAAGAGAAAAAGAACGAGGAGGCGGAGGAAAAAAGAGAGAAAACAGAAGGAGGAGACGAAGGAAAAAAAGAGAGAAGGAGACGGAGAATAAGAAGGAGAAGAAAGCGNGCCGCCGCCCCGCCGCCCGCCCGCCGCGGCGGCCCCGCCATCTTGTATCCGGTACCGGAGAGACGCTGCGAGGCGGCCGCGCTCAGCGCCGCTCCGCCGCCCGCCGCATCGCCCCGCGCCGCATCACCGCGGGGCGCTCAGGGCACCGACATCCACCCCCGGCCGCGGGAAGCGCCGCCTCCTCCTCGATGCCAGCGGCCGCTGGGGCTGCCCCGCCGCTCGGTGCGCTCCCTCGGGGCCGAGCGCCGCCGCTACTGCTGCCTCTGCCGCCGCTGCCCCGGCCCNAGGAAGAGGAGAGCCGTCCCAGCAAGGGATCAGGCGGGCAGGGATCCTGGGACCAGCATCGCGCCCCAGTCGCTGTCTCCGGCGGATCCCATCGCTGGGGACCGAACGTATTCCCAGCTCCAATTCCTTCCAGACCTCCATAAAGAGACGGAGAAAAAAGAAGAGAAAAAGAACGAGGAGGCGGAGGAAAAAAGAGAGAAAACAGAAGGAGGAGACGAAGGAAAAAAAGAGAGAAGGAGACGGAGAATAAGAAGGAGAAGAAAGCGAACCGGCCCGCGAGGGACAGGGCAGACAGAGATGCCGGGAGCAGCATCGCACCGGGACACGGGAGCGGACCCCCCCTCGGTTTCCACGCGCCCCCCGGTGCCCCTCCCGGTACTCACAGGTTGCGGGTGGCTGCCGGCAGGCCCCGGGGCAGGGCGGGCAGCCCGAGCCCGGCGCAGCTCAGCCGCTCCTCGCCGCAGGCGCACCCGGCGGGGNTTCCTCCTCGATGCCAGCGGCCGCTGGGGCTGCCCCGCCGCTCGGTGCGCTCCCTCGGGGCCGAGCGCCGCCGCTACTGCTGCTGCCTCTGCCGCCGCTGCCCCGGCCCGGCCCCAGCGCCGCGCACCCACGTTGGCGACACCGCAACATGTAAAGCCGCGCCGCCCCCCGCGCGCCTGCCCATTGGCTGCCGGGCGGCCCCCGGCGGGCCCTGGCGCGCTGCCATTGGTCGAGAGCCCCCTCGGCGCGGCGCTGCGGCCTCTCATTGGTGGAGGCCGCCTGTCCATCAGGGCCGCGGGGCCCGCCCCTCTTTCCCACTCCAGGTGTGAACGCGGGCGGCCGCCCCCCCCTCATTCCAACCCCGCGCCGCTTCTCTTAAAGGGGCCGCGTCCTCCGCGCCCAGAGGGATTTTGGAATCCTCCCTCTCGTGCGTGCGGACAGACCGCGGCAAGGGAAGCGCCTGGGGGTTGCCCTACGCCTCCAGGTGCTCTTTTCTGGACACCACAAAGCGGTCCAAGAGCAATTGTGTCCTGCCACAACTGCAGGATTAGCTTAATTAAACTCACGTTTCAGACCAAACCTGAGCGACTGTTCCCAAATTCACCCCTGTTTATGAAAGCCCAGCACGCACCAGACAGCCCCAATCGGGTGAAAGCATAAGTCAATAATAGCTGCTGCAAGATCATTACAGGCGAAATGAATCTTACATCATCAATATGCTCCAAAGATTGAATTTAGAGGCTGCTCCTGAGCTCAGCAGAGAGCATCTAACTGGCTCATAGAATCATAGAATCACCGGGTTGGAAGAGACCCACCGGATCATCGAGTCAAACCATTCGTAGCAAACACTAAACCATGTCCCGCAGTGCCTCATCCACTCGTCCCTTAAACACCAGGGAAGGTGTCTCCACCACCTCCCTGGTCAGCCTGTTCCAATAGCCTTTAGGGGAAGAAGATCTCGGTGGGCTCAGGGCACTCTGGGCAGGTGGGGATGCCGCTTAACCCCTCATGTCAACTCAGCCTTGCACCAGGAGTCATGTGGGGAGAAGAGGTTATGATATCTTAGGGAAAAAAACATATATCACACTCTGATCCTGCTTCCAGTACCTCTAGTGAGGCCCCATCTGGAGTCTTGTGCCCAGTTCTGGGCTCCCCAGCTCAGGAAAGACAAGGAATTACCGGAGAGTCCAGTGGGGGCCGTGAAGATTATGAGGGGATTGGAGCATTTCTCTTAGAAGTGGTGAGAACCTGGAGGAGACTGATAGGGGACCTTATCAATGATGATCACTATCTGAAAAGCAGGAATCAAGAGGATGGAGTCTTCAGTGGAGCCCAGTGACAGACTGAGGGGCAAGAGGCACAAACGGGAGCACCTGAGCATGAGGGAAAACATCTTTCCTGTGAAGGTGATGGAGCACTGCAACAGGCTGCCCAAGGAGGGTGTGGAGTCTCCTCTGGAGATATTCACACTCACTTGGACACCTGAATGTGCAAATTGCTGAAGGTGACCCTATTTTAGCAGGGGCGTTGGACTGGATGAACTCCAAGTGTCCCTTCTGACCCCATGATTCTGGGACTCTTTGATTTTATTTCCATCCTTCTCTGGCAGATTTCTCCCCAGTGCAGGGACAAAGCTGTTATTTCTTTTTTGTAGCAGGATGGGGCGTTGCACTGCAGGATGCTTTAATCATGTTGTTCATCTTCCAAGAGTCACGTATCTCTTGATATAAAACAATCTGCATGAGGGGAGTTGCATTCAGGTGGGTTTAGAATGGTATCCAAGCTATATAAACGTGCTGCATCAGGAAAGGCAGCAAACCCAGATTGGTGGCATCTAGAAAATAGATCAGACCGGCCAAATTAGAACCTGCATTTGATGTTGAATTTGCTGAGAAGCCCAATCAAGCAAGTTGAGTTTGACCTACAGGTTCAATCCAGGATGGGAAAGCCCAGTGTCAAAGACTAAGGTGTGTCCCTTCCACACACAAGACAAGGAGTTTTGGCAGTGGAGGAAGATTTAACTTTTGAAAGTGACATGGTATGAAATGTAGAAACTGGGTTTATTGATGGGGCAAGATCTTGCTCCAGGATGAAGGATTTATGATTCCAGCCTCTCCCCCTGAAATCCCAACCATACACCTCAAGAAGCAGTGTTAGCTATTACTGTCAAAGGGTTTCCCCATTCTTCTCTATTTACTCCTGACAGTCTATCTGCACAACTATTTGGCCTTCAGGACAGCTTTGAATGTATTAAACTGCAGAGATCAATGATAAACAGAAATCGCCGTCTCTGCTAAAGCTTCTCCCTGCTCATCACTGGGGTGACCGCTACTTTCAGGCATCCTGTCCCACAGAGTCCCCCTTCCCAGTGACCCAATGCCTTGTGCGGGGTCCCCGATGACAAGGGTATCTTTTGGCACAGACAGTGCAGACACTGTGGGGCAGCACTAAACCTTTCTGGGCAGAATCAGTGGACATTATTATATAGAGGGCACTTCTGTTTTATATATACATATATGTGTGTGTGTATATATATGTATATATATAGCGACTTTCACTAGGTAAAAATTGGGTTTTAGGCTTTTCTTACACTGTGGGGTGGGATGGAGTATTCACATTATTGTGGGTTGGGGTCTTATTTCAGCCTTCAAGAGTTGGAGAAAAGAGGAGAATGGCTTATGTTTGCTGTTTGCAAACTAAAAGCAAGAGCTCCTGTCCCTGGGGAGGGACCTAAAAGAGGGTGGGTAGAGATATTACAGAAGATAGTGCAGTCTTATACAAATATAAAACCAGTTTTAAAAAGTACACCTCTAGTTCTTCAAAGTAAGAAACCAAAGTTTAAGATACTTTTATGGAGTGGATTTCTCTTGCCTGGTAGGGAAGGCATCATAAAATAATAGGCTAATAAAAGGCTAATAAAAATGCATTTGGTTCTTTTGCAGTGGTTTCAATCTTAACACCCAAGCATTTTACTTAATTTTAACTATTGACTTCAATATTTTTTAATTATTCTTGAAATCCCTGACCTCAAACCTTACTGATTTAATCTCACCCACTCAATGCAGGACTTTTAACTTGCACAGTGTGACTGCTGTCGCAGTGCCTGTTCCTGAAGTTCCTCTGCTGTTCCCCTGCCCCATGATAAGGATGAGAGGCTGCCTGTGGGATTTCCCATGGAGAGATCCAAAAGCCTTAAATAACCTTCTTTAAAGATACCTAAAAGCAGCTCTCCTGTAAACCCAGCTGAAACACCCTGCATTTGCACAAGATTGCCATGCAGTGGAAATAATTCAGTGAGGGTAATTGAAAGGAAATGAGTCTCTTCTCAGTCACGCTCCCCTACCTGAATCAACACCTTTGCTAGAGAGGAGTCTGTGTACAGCATGGAGGATGTTTCTTCCTTGAGCCTCATTAAATCTAATTAAATGGCTTACAAAAGTATTTATGAAAACAAATTTTAAAATGGCAAACGCATGCCAACAAGGAAGATATTTCTAATTCTGCTGATGTCTTTTTGTGGATTTGGAGTTGGTTCAGAAGTGCACACTTGGAAGGTAATTGCTGACAGTGTGCAGAATCCATCAAGCTATAATTAACACTCTACTATTATTCTAATTGCCTCACTCAAGCTTCTGTGTTTTTTAATTGTAGAGCAATTTGCCAATAGAGGATTTAATTGCAATACTTATTTTATACATTTTGGGACAAAGTATCATTATTTCCACTTCAGCAAAAAATGATCCTCAGTTTTTAATAGCTTGCTTTATTCTTTTCTAGGATTCCTTTTGTCCGATAAAGGGATTTGATTGCAACCTCTTGTGAAATTAGCAATGATATAATATACTGGAGTGCCTGAAGGCTTCAGTTTGGATCATGACTATTAAGCTAGGAACTGTACATACATGTAGCAAGACACAGCCCTGAGGAGCTTGAAACCTAAACAGAGAAGACAAACTCAGGTGAGAACAGAAGTATTATCCCTGTTCTACAGCTGGGGAACTGGAGCCTCAGAGGACTCACCTTAGGCGACCCTGCACTCCTGGGGCACAGCCAGGAACTCACATGAGCCCTGAATGCAGGGCACCCTTCCTCTTGAACATGAACATATTTTCTGTCTCCTGTCTCCTGCAAAACTACATCTCCGTGATTTGACTTGCAAGCTAGACCTTCTAAATACCTTTTGGCTGTCTAGGCTCTACAGTCATTTTTCACAAGTGCTTTGGCTTTCAAAGCAAGACCCAGCATTGAACAGGAGCCCTGGTGAGGCTGCAGAGCACTCCAACAGATCTGTTGTGTGGGAGGGATGGCAACAGCAATGCTGTTGGGCTTTGGGAGGGATGTGTGACTTCTGGGTCAGGCTGAAGACTGGAGGTGAGGAAATAGAAAAGGGTGGGCCTTGATTGTCCTTGCATTTGACAATTTTCCTTCACTCCAGCTTGTTTCTTTTATCTGTGGGACCACTAATTTCTCTGTAACAAAGACTGTCGTCTTCTACTAACATTCATGATGGCTTTCTACACAATACTGATTAAGCTGAGATTTGCAAAACGCACAATATCTGTGGCTACAATTGCTAATATTGTCACCCTGGTACACCGATGTATCAATAAGTATTATTATAGTGACAAATACTTAAAATGGTTATAGGAGATGTGTTGTAGAGAGAGACTGCAAGATTGCAGTGATTATTCAGCACAGCAACAGTCACATTTTTATGTAGCTAACAGTGACCTTTGGTATCAGCTGCTTGTGGCAAGCTGCATTGTTTGACTCCTGGCATGCAAGTTGGAAGAGATGGTTTCTCTTGTTTGACCAGATCAACCAAAGCATCTGCATTCCAGAGGTTTATTAGTTGATCTGGTTACACCAGATCTGCAAGGACAATTTTATTGGCACCTTGCCACCCAAAGTTGGTCTCTGTCTTGCTTGGATACCAACCCTGCTCCTCAAAGCTCGTTCTGTTGGAACAGCTTGCGAGATGTATGACGTGATCTAGAAGTGCTTAGCAGCAATGACTAATGATAACATCATTATAAAGGGTGAAGCCATTTCAGCTTAGCAGGAGAAAGCATATGACAGTGAGAATTAAAGGAATGATCAAGCCAAACTTCAGTATAGAGTCACTAGCAGTGCTGACATGAAAGTTTAGCTTGGGCTCAAACTCCCAAGGGTCTGCCTTGCAATGACATGCAAGCATTTTCTTCTCCTAAAATTAGGGACCAGTGTTTGAACTCTGGTTCTTCAGGACCTTTGATAAAGACCTGATCATGCTTCATTAATGTGAAAGTTCATTCAAGTAGCTGCTGTCATTTCATTTTTCACAGGCAATGAGTTAAGTTGCTTTCCCGGACTGGAACTGGCACGGGCAGTTAGCAAAAGATGGTGCAAATACCTAGATCCAATTAACTAAATCCATGTTCTGTCACAATGTTGACATTTCTGATCTGCGTTTTCCCTTCCCAAAGGAGTTGTTTGAAAACTTTGTATAAATGTATGTTTATTTATCTGTTTTAAAAAACAAAAAAAAACCAATCAGGAGCTGTGTCAGCAATTTACTGTCAAGACAGAAGAGGGAGAGAGATCAGACTGTTAGCACTAGAATACTGCCTGACATTTGGATGGGCAAAGTGCATGATAAGAGAGAGGATTTGGATGTAAACCTATGGTACTTGAACCTGGAGCTTACACTGAATTTATTAAAAGCATGTTTTTGCAGACAAGGTCATGGACTAACTCCAAGAATAGGGAAGGAAGCTGGTAGACCTGATGTCTGAACACCGTTTGTTTGTTTGTTTGGATCACACATTTCAACATGACGTTACTATCTTATAATTGTGCTTGACATCCAAAATCAGGAGTTCCCCCAAGCCCAGAGAGAGGCTCTGTGCCTGGGTATCAGGGTTTGCTCTTCAGATCTGGGCTTGGACTCAGATCTGTGCCAAGCCTCTGACAGCAATAGCAGAGCTGGAGACACAGCTATTCCCAACAGTGACTAGTGCTAATAGTGTTCATGCTATGAAGAGCTCTATTAACTGGCATAATAACTGTAATTATATGGTGTAACTTCTTTTTGTTGCTTTCACCTCTAGGCTGAGATGGAAGCGTGAAGATGTTGCAGCCTCAGAGGAATGTTACATGAAATTATGCAAGTGGAGCGAAGAAGCTGGAATCCAGCTATAGCTGAAATAGGAGGTACCTGCTCAAAGAATAATAACAAAAGATTTAGAAATCTCAGAGGGGGAATAGTTTAACTTCTCTTTCAGACAGTGATGGTTTAAGTTGAGACTATTTGATCCAGTGTGTCCTTTCTAACCTAGTGATTCTATTTCTTCACTCTGGACAAGCCTCTTCTAGAATCTGCAAGAGACTTGGTAAAATGTAAAACCAGTTTTAAAAAATGTTTTTTTACTGCAAACCCTTGCCTCAATGTCAGTGGGAAAATGAGCCACCAGCTTGCTTAATAAAAGTAATGGGCTCCGTAGCTTCTATTTCCTTTCTGATAGCCATCACCTTCCAGTGACTTTCATAGGAAACAAAGCTATCTCTCCTGCCCCTAGCCACCCCACACCTCTCTTGGGGCTCAGAAGGTTGATAAGGAAAAACCCAAGTGGAGTTAGTGCAGGGTAACATCTCCAAAAGCAGTCAAGCTGAGTACTTACATAACGTCTCACTGGCCAAGACTCTAAACTACAGATGAAGGGCACCACCTGGAAGGGTGGTCTCTGCCTGGTAGGATTTTCAAGGCAAATTTAGCTTGAAGTTGTAGAAGTTATGGCTGTACTCAAAGATCCAGATCCCATATAACAAATCAAGGAAGGCTACTGTGGAACAACCATAGTAGACTTTGGATGGATCCAGCAAGCACTGTCTTGCAGGTTAGAGCCATTTTTTCCCCTATTGTTGTATTTGATCTTAATGCATACTGGAAATGGAGCAAGATACCTTGTGGCAACTTCTATTGGTACTCAGTAACTGCCTCTGTGATCACCATGGGCTATTACTACCAAACTGCCTCTTGTTGCTTCATCTGGCTGGAAGATATTAGGATTTGTCTGCTGCTTCATCATACTTTGATCCTTTGTTTAGAAAAGAAATCTGTTTCCTTGCTCTTTAGTGCCTTGTTCTTGGCTAGGGACTGAACTGCAGGCTGATATTTCTGTTTGGCCCTTGAAGCCAACTATTAACCACACTTCTTGTCCCGCTGGTACCACCCAGGAGTGCATCAATAGCGCAATACAAATGGCACAGTGTCATTATATGAAGAACAAAATATGCAGCAGGACCCTGCTGTGGCTTAGAGGCTCCAAGAAGAGTCTCTCAAAATATCTTAGACATTTGCCACGTGTAAAGTCTCATGATTGTTCTTCAAGTTCTTCTCCAGATACATCAGCCTTTCCTCCTCTTCTCTCCCTGTTTCTCTCTGCTAATGCGTATGCTTCTTACCAGCAATGTGTGACAAAAGGGCTGTTTTCCTCCGCAGTTATTCTATTGAATACCTGAGGTTATTATCCTCTGGTTTGAGACATCCTAAATCACTTCCATAGTGCAGTTGGGATGACATGAAGGATTATGACTTCTGTGGGAATAAGGAGGAGCAGATGAAGACTTAATAGACACAGATCCTGTTTTATGCCAATGCTATAACTAATTAGAAACAGAGAGGAAACAAGTAGATGGGAACCATCTCAAACTTCTTCAGTGTGCCATGGCATATGAAAGAATCTCTGTCACCATCATGCCAGCACTGCAGTAGCTGGACAACCTTGTCCACAGATACAGTGGTGGATATTTGGAATTTGTATAAGCTCTGTGTGGCCCCAGCAACACTCATTTCTCACATGCCATCTGTATCTCCCACAAGATGTGAGCAACCACGAGAAGTTGCAGGGTTGCATAATAGCTGTTTCTGTTATTCCAAGAGGATTAAATTCCTTTTGCCTTCGAGATGAGGTTTCCACCTACTTGGCAGTAAGGCACACTGTAATGTAAGAGCTCACACAGAGGTAATGAGACTGAATCTGTTACCAACTTATGATCTGGAAGCACCACTATTTGAAGAGGCACAAGATGCCTCATGCTCCCTGCCACACAACTTTAAAAAAAGAAGAAATCCACCCCAGTATGATGCAATTTCTCTCTTGAACTGGAGAAAAATACGTAGAGGTTTTAGCCTCAGAACTGTGCTGCTCCAAGAGAGGAGCTAAATTCAACCAAGACTTCTTTTTGCTTTTTAGTTTATACATTTTTCTCTTAGTGGACTATATTTCTCTCTTTCCATCCCTCTTGGCTAGACCCTCTTTGTTCTGGTTACTCTGGACAAGAGCATCATCTATTCTGGTCTGGAGGATCCATAACCTTCAAGATAAGGCCATATGAACCAACTGCCTCTGCCTCCTCACCCAGCTAGGGCAAGATCATCTATTTCTAAGGCACCAACTGAGAGTTCTTTCTGAGGACAATTAGAGAACAGGCAACATTCAACAGAAATATCAAATAAAAAGGCAGAAGAAGAAAGGGAAAAACACTACTCTTGCTTCATGCTTGTCCCACTCTTTTGAAGAGATTTTTGCAGTCATTGAATCCAGCTGGCAGTGATAGAGTAAATAGCTACATCCCCCATGTACAGACTAACTGCTCACTGATACGGGCAAGAACAGGACGCTGAGCTCGTTCCCTTCTGCTCTATCAGAATCACCTGATGATACACAAGACAATACTGCTGTACCCCTTCCCTTTGAACCAGGGCTATCTCTGTGCAGTAAAGGTACAGTCTGCTCTCCACAGCATTTATGGGGTTTACCGGTACCTAAATGCTTTGGCGCCCTTGGCTGAGTCTTTCCAGATAGGCTACACCTGTGAGGAGAAAATCAGCTGCAAATTATCAACTGCTAATCTCATATCCCAGAACCATTTACCCTGCCTCAAGCTTTGATTCTTCAAGGGATCCTTGAGGGTGGAATAGCAGGCAATAGATGCCACTTTTTCACATGATACTCTTGCTGGCTGTTCTGTCTGATATAGCAGGACTGAGCTTCAGATGATTACTTATTCCTGGTCCTTGGAATTGCCCTTTTTTCAGACAAAGGGAATACTTCTGACGTGTGTTGAATGCTTTCAAGTGCATGGTGGAGCCTTGTGATGATGGTTGGAATATCTGTGGTGGTCTAAAGCTGCAATGTTATGGGTAAGTGAATGAGAATTGTTTCTCTTGTGAAATGATATTTTAGCAAGAGCGGTTTTGTTCATCTCCAGTTGTGACTTGTAATGACTGGGTTACTCTGAGCTACTGCTTTGTTTGAACTGGTGACTCTGTGTGATGTGCTTCCTTGGGACTTCATGCATCTTCTCTGCTGCCTGCAGTCGGACACGTTCAGGACAGTTGGTTCCAATGTCGAGGGCATTTTTGGATGATTTCCATAAGCACTGATTGTTTCCCTTGGTTTTTTGGCTGAAGGCTTTGAAACTGAAACAGGAGTTCTCCTAAATGTCTTCCTTTAACAGGCAGAAGGCAATATAGACAGGAGGTCTGTGAGTACCACTATGCATTTAGCTAATGAACAGCTTGGGCTGGCTTGTCACTGTGATACCCAGATTGCATAGGTTTCAACCTTACACATGGTAGCATGCATGTGATTAGAATCCTGTAATAGATCATCCCTAATTTAATAAAAGTTACCTCGTTGTATTAATGTAAGGCAACACGTTGGAAAAAGTCATTAATCATATAAGTCTTGATGGCTGCTGAGTCCACACCTGTGAAGCTGGAGCCTTGGGAAATAGTATTTTGAGCAATCTGCATGGCTTTGACAGAATGCCTGTAAGTTTTTCCCATTACATCATTACTGGGGCCAACACAAAGGCTATCTGGGTTGCTCAAGGAAGTGTATTGTGGAAAACAATCCTACTTTGATGACTGATCCAGGCATATATTTAGGCAAAGCAGAAGCAGTTGCATTGGCTCATTTGATCTGCACTGTTAATAAGAGACAGCTCAGCGCATGCTTTTGTTATACTTGCTCTTGCTTGCATAAGTTCCTGAGATGTTTTTTTTCATTAATGAACAGAACTATCTATCCCTTCACATGGAAATCACACCAGTGTCACAATCTTAATTATTGCTCAAATTTTCCAGTTTTTTTTTTCCAAAATGTTGCTCAGAAGAATTTCCTCAGGTTTATGAAGGTCACTGATTAGAATACTGAACAGCTTAAAAAGTGTGTGTGTAAGAAAAGCAAGGCTGGAGTGAAATGTGTGTAATCTGGGCTAAAACTAGAATAGCTACTGGCTTTCTAGTTGTATGTGTACCAGGAAAATGTCAGTGCCTCTCTGTATCCCTTTGTGGCAAGGACACGAAAGTTAGTGATTCCCTGAAAGGGAAGGAAATCTGTTACATGGATCAGACTATTCTCTGGGGCTGTAGTTGGAGCACCTTGCAAACCAATTACTTTTTTTAACATTCTCTGTTACTATTTCTCATATGTTAGTGCCTGTTATTAAAGGCTTGAATGAAAGACTTCCAGAAATTATCATTTCACCTCTTTGGTATCTGACTTTCAACTTTGTGTGCTCTTTATCTGCATATTCATTAAATAACGATAAACCGACCTTCTGAAAAAAATGAGTAGGGCTTTCAACAATGTAGTTTTGGAAATAAAAGGTGAAACTTGGCGAGGGAAGCTGATGGAAAAGGGTTATATTCTTCTCGGGTCTATGCAATGTGATAAAATATGGTATCACCACTGATTTTTTTCTGCATCAGAGCAGTTTTATCTGGTTTTAGATCTCTTCCAAGTGTTAAGTCAGCCCTGAAGTTGTGAGAGAAGAATGGGGTTTTAGTTGTACCTTGCTAGTGATAAAGGCCGCAGTAAATTGCAGCCCATCACTGATCAGAATTGCAAGAATGTACCAGTCAGAAGAAATCTGCACTGTAATAAATCTTTCATCCTAAGATATTCCTTAAAAGACTCCATGAGATTTGGCCATAAATATTTTGTGCATAAAAAGTAGCAAACTGGATGTCCGACTAGACGCTCTCAGGTACACCTTCACCTCCAGGGCAGCTCTCAGGGGAGATGGCTCTCTTATTTCTCTTCCTGCAGCAGGTTGAAAGAGCAGTGGGTACTGAAATCTTTCAGAAAAAGAGTCCAAAAACCAGGATGGCAGACCCTCAGCACATTTTCCCAGGGCATAGCTCCAGCCACAAAAGCCAATGAGCATTTTTGCACACCTTTCCTCCTAAAGTGCTGCAAACTGTAATGGAGAGGGCCATAAAACTGGTGTCTGGACAGCTGGAATTAGCTTCTTGTGGGATAATGGAATGTTTCCCCCCACGGTATCCTTCAGCAGAACAGTCTTTTCCATCTGCTGTCCTTAGCTGCTAGATCATTTATCTGCTTCGTATTCTCTGTTTTTTGGCTAGGAATGGCACAGCACCACCTCTTCCTAGTTCTTGTAATTAGTTTTCTACAAATGTTGTAGGGTGTGTCTAATGTCTTTTTTCTTTTATTTTTCTTTTTTTTTTTTTTCACCAAGGGATATGAACTAGTCTTAAAGTAATCTCAAAAGCCTGTTTCAGTATAAAGCTGGAGGATGGCAAAGCTGTGTGCATGCCTGCATTTCGCCTGCATGCACTGGCCCCTGCAGCTACTGATTCCTTTTTCAGTCAGTTCAGTACAGGCAACTGAAAGCTTGACGTTTGGACATCATCCCATTTCCTTCCCCCTTCAACTTAAACGTTGTCTTCCAGGTGTTACAGACATTTTTGAAGTCAAAACACTTGCCAACTCTAATTAAACTTGTGGTTTGCAGACAAATTGTGAGCTGGCCTGAGTGGAAGCTGGTAGGAGAGCGGCTCTGTATAGGTACCAGGCTGTGGACAGTTAGGTTTCCAGAGGTTCTGTGCAAATAGGGAGTAGGGCAAAGAAAAGACTATCCACGATTTACCTCCAGCAAAAAAGGCAGAAATATACAACTGCATTGCGTCTGTGCTGAAGGCCTCCACAAGAGCAAGGATGTACTTTGGTTAGGTAGGGTGAGCTCCTGTTAGGAATGGCAAAACTGGGAGAACTATTTCATTTCTCCAGCTTGCAGTCCAAAAGCGCAGTCTGAACGGCACATCTGTGTCCTTTCTGCAGGGTCACCAGCAGACGGCTACAAAGGGCTGGAATTAGGCTTTGCATGAACACGGTCTGCTCATCTTCTAGGGAACCTCTACATTTTTCTTCCCTCCTTCTGTATTTTGGCTGCTTCAGTCACCCATCCTGCCTTCTCCCCGATCCACTCCTATACTCTTTGTTATTCTCTGCAGGACCTGGTCAGAAGAGGGCTTATTTACTCACAGCTTTTTGCAAATGATTTCTTACATTTGAGGTCTCCTTTCACATGAAACATTTCATCAAGCCGAGAAGTACCTCGAGGCCGTTTATAATGAAATTCTTTAAACGGGAGTGGGAAATACTTGCCCCAAACTAGGAATGTTTTAGAGACCTTTGGACAATGTAATTCTTAGTTTGTGTAGTGACCAAGTTCAAACACTTGGGTTTTGTTTAGGGGTTAAGAAGGGAGGTTATTTTGATCCTTTTTTTCTACTTGCAGTGTTGGGAACATGTGCATTTTGAAAAACATGAAAAAGAACCTTCAGTTTTGGCACTCACCTGAAATGGGACACTTCACCTGGATTTAAAAAATACCCTCAAACCTAAACATTTTCTGAAAAAAAGTTTGTTTTGACAATTTTTTTCTGTGGGAAAATATGGTGTAGTGAGGAAACTGCTCATCAGCTCTAGTATTTGATACTACTGATGATGTCTTTTGCAGCTTTAAAAAGAAAATTTCTTTATTTTTTTGCAAGCATTCTGCTAGCCAAAGTGGAATCTGAGAGCCAAGTCAGACAGAAACCTAGGAGAAAACAGAACTTACTAGATTGGGGGTGACTTTTGCAGTGCACCTCACTGTCATGTTCTAGTGATCTTTCCAACCTGGCTATCGGTATTGCAGACTCGCCAGCAAATAACGTGTCCCTGGTGCTGCAGTGATGTTTCTCCCCAACATGTTGATGGTTCAGCTCCAGGGGATCTCCAGCTCTCTTGCTGGTCTATCTGCTCTTTGCCTGGAGGCACTACCAGCATCTCCCAAAATGCCTGTCTGCCCTTGCCATGGCCTTCTGGTTGTTTCCACACCCACACCCCTCCCCCCCGCACTCTCTGCCAGGCACCCTTTTCATTTACTGCCCCTTCTACACCTATAAATCCTCCCCCTGGTGTTTCTGAAAGCCCTAGGATGAGCTGTGTTACAGCAGTAGAAAAGAACTCGTTCGCTGTTCTGAACATGAGAATAAAGAGGATTGGGAAGTAATACTAAATTACCTTTTTACTTTCTAGTGCAAGTGTAGGATTTTATTTTGCCACAACCCTTGTAGGAAAGTATCTTTGGTCCAGACAACACTGGGACATTTTGGGGACTAGAACTGGAGAACCCCAGGGAGGTCTGTGGCTCTTTGGTGGCTGGAAATGAGCCCACATCTGCCATCATTCCTATCAGCGAGACTTTTGCTTAGCTGTCCCCAGTGCTGGTGGCCTCATGTTATCGTGGCTGACCAGGCAGCATCTGAATTTCCAAAATCAGCTGCTTTGAGTGGCCCCCAGCCCCTTGTCCTGCGAGCAAGAGCTGTGTCCAAACCATTTGCTCACCGCCCTGAGAAGGATGCGCAGGTCTCCATGGAGTGACACTGTTGCCTCCTGGAAGCTTCTTTCTTCTCCTGCAGCCTTCTTCCTGACTGCGTTTCTGTTTTTCCTCTTGACTGTTTCTCTATCCTTCACCTCCCCCTCACCTCCATCTGGTTTCTATCTGGACTAAACAGATGTTTTTCCACTTCTTAAATGTCTTGTGCGTTCACCTCACCGATGTCTAACAGTGATTGTTCATTCTTCTTTCCCCAGGTGTAAAACTTGAAAAACTAGAGGGGCTGGGGGAGAACCAGCTTCTTGCAATACCTTAATGTGCATTTAGTGCTGGGTGGAGGGATGAGGGAAACCTTTCCAATTATTCACCTTGTAGCCTAGAACCCTGTTACTCCTTCCAGGTCCCTTTTCCATTGCCAGTGTATACAGAGCATCAGACCTGTGATTTATGCCAGGGCAATGTGTATAATATTCTTGCTTTCATGTTGTAAATGTTTAACAAATCCATAAGGTATCAAAAGAACTTGCAGAGGAGATTTGCTAAGAAGGGTTTGTGGATAAACCTTTTGGACTTGGCTGAAAAGGAGACATATACAGTTTATTGCTTCCCCCTGCTGTGGAGTGACAATAGGTTAATTGTAGATTTCTCCTTAAAATAAAAGTTCCTCACTTGGCAATTCAATCAAGTGGTATCTGTCATGTGGAAGTCTTGTGAAGGATTTATTCCCATTTTAAGTAATGTTTTGGAGGTGCGCGCTCCATATGGAATACATTAGATAGAGAGCAGCAAGGTTTGCTGGCATGTTCACGGGTCTGGGGAAGGTATGTGTCTTGTGGGCACTGGGGCTCAGCAGCAGGGATCTTCTGCAGTTCAGTGGGGATCTGGTTTCCCCTTGCACTCTTTCTCTCCTTTTTCCCCTTACATGGCTCTGAAGCTCTTTGAAGGAGGGTTTTCTCAGCCTCCCGCTGGAGGGACTGGGAGCACCGTGGCAGAGGAGTCTCTATCCATTGCCAGGTGCCTGGAAGGAGAAGGACCCCATCTCCTTGTCCACTGGAGCGGGAAGCCGTAGGCTCTCCCAGTAAGCACGGGGCAGAGATCCCAACTCTGGTTCTTGGGGCAGTGTCGCCACGGCAGTGCCCAGTCCCTGCAAGGCTTGCTAGGGTGCAGAGGTACTCTGAGCCACTTTGGGTCCCAGAGCTTGTGGCAGCTGTGGCTGGTGGCTCTTCACAATGGCAGTGCCTAGTTCCTGCGCAGGGGAGACTGAGCAGGAGGCTGAGGTGAAGAATTGCTTTTTCTCTGGAAAAAACAACTCACTTCTGCGATGGGAACTGATTGACCAAGTAAAACAATGTCATTTGGAAGCTGCTCTCTGCTTGGCTTTTGTATTTATTTATTTTTGGTTGGCTGGACTCTTTCTCCTGTTAAAAAAAAAAATCAACAGAAAAAAAAGATAAGTGGGCAAAATACTTGCAGGACAAGTGCCTGCTGGGTTTGGACCTGAGTGTTACACCCATCTGTTTCTGGAGGCATCTGGCTGATCAGAGGTGGGTGCTGGCCCCCAGATGCCCTGGCCTCTGGGGCAGCCCTTTCTGCTTTGCTTTAGGTTTTGGAAACTGTCCTCCTTAGAGACCATATCTGCAAGCACTGGCATTTTCCACGCTGCCTGCCAAGGGGGACAGTACAGTGTGGATTAGGACTTGAGCCTGCATGTTTTCTTGCACCAGGCTGAAGCACCCAGTGGAGCACAGCCTGGTTTCCCAGGGGATTTGGCTTTTGTCATGCACTGGCTGCTTTGACCAGAGCACCCACCTTGTTGCTCTGCAGGTGCCCTGGCTGCAAAGTGTGTTGCTTTGCTGTGTCTCAAATGAGCCGAGAGAAGTCCCCGTGGTGCACTCAGGTGCTGGTGAGGAGCAGCAGGAGGAAGCTGGAGCTACTTTTGCTGTGAATTTGCTCTCACAGGTGCCCTCTGCAACATCCATGGTCAGATGAATGCACCTGCTCCAAGAAGGCACAGCACCATGTTGTCAGAAGGACTCACAGACAGGAAACAATGAACCTCATAGAGTAAAACTGAAACCAAACAAACCCCAACAACCTGAACAACCCAAGACCATTTAATCTATATCTACCTGTTAATACAGTCATAGCTTTGCAGCATTGTGCACCTCACCATGCTGTGTCTGACCATGGAGCCTGCAGGTTCCCTGCTCCCCAGGACAATGAGCCCTAGGACACATTTCCACGAGCCTGCTGCCAGTTCTGGAAAAAGCAAAAATATGTCCTATGCCCCAAAGGAAACCCAATAAACTGGGAGCAGAGGGAAGAACCAAAAGTAGAGTTCTAGTTGCTTTTATGAACATACACTGTAATGACAGAGAAAACCCAGCTCCTTTGGCTAAAGAGAGCTGAGTTTCTATTAGGGCATCTCATCATCGTGAGTGTGTGTAAGGTATTTTTGGAGATAGGACCCTTCTCTGGGTGAAGTTTGTGGCCCTCCGCAACAATGCTGGTGCTGTGTGGCACCAGTGCTGTTGATGGCAGAAAAGTAATTTAGCTTTTCACAGAACATATTTCCCTAAACTTTCTGACCTTGAAGTTTTCGGCCAGAGCTTTGGTATTTCATGTTCCCCAGCCCAGTGAAAGATGAAACTCAGTGCGGAGCGGACGAGGTGCAGCAGGAGCGTTACTAATGGGATGTGGAAGTGCCATATGTTCCTGAAAAATCACTGTCAGCAAGACAATATTGAGGAGCCCCCCCTCAGAGGGGGAGTGGGGGAGAGGCAATTAATCATCTTCACCTCCTAATAAGTATGCAAGCTCTCATACCAACAAGCACTCTTGTTGGAGGAGCAAAACTTCAAAGCATGCAGTGCTCTGTAGCCCAGCAGATGCATGGGGCGCTGGGAAGCAGAGGCTGCAGCCTGCTGGGTTACAGTCTGTGCATCTGAAAATACTGAGAATCATGGACAAACATGGTAGAGGTGGCTATAAACTCTCTGTTGGACAGGGATAGTGTGTTTTACAGACCTTCACCTGGGGTCTGCAGCTCACAGCATCCCCAGCTCACCCCAACCTTGGTCTCTGTGCCTGTGGGGCCACAGGGGATATTGTGCTTCTCAGGGTTCCCAGCTGGAGAGAGCTATCATTCCTCTTGATGTGTTTGAGGGGGTCCACAAAGCAAGGAAGCACTTGACTGTGTTGGCCTTACAGGGCCTGAGTTCCTGTTGGATCAGTCACACCAGTGCAGTGCTTAAGAAACACCACCCTGAAGCCACTGACTGCATTTCCACCACTGAAAAACCAGCAGCTCCTTGTTCTTTTATCTTTAAGATCTGGCTGGATGAAACACAAAGTGATACTGGGGGGGGAAAAATGTTTATTCAGGCTTTCCTTATTTTAACAGACTTCCCTTTGTCCTAAGCACCTCTATTTCACACATTCCCCTTCTCAGCAGAGTCTGTAGTACTGTAGCCTGGCCACAGAAAGGCTCACACAGCCCTTCTCACTGTTTTCATTATCAACTCAGTGTTACACTGGAAAACAGTCTTGAGGAAATAGTATTTCAGCTCATCCCGACTACCATTGTCTGTGGATAAAATAAAGCATCCAAACCTCATAGTATGTCATAAATATCTCTGCCTGTGTAGATAGCAGTTAGGTGCTTTCCAGAGCCTGATTTGCCAGGCCACAGAGACTTTGAATATTTATTGGGAAGCTGCAGCTGTATCTGTTCCTGCCTGTTGTGCCAGGAGTTGCTGTTTGCTGGGGAGCTGGGTCAGTGGTTCAGGGCAAGCTTGTGGCTGCCAGGGAAGTTTTTCATCCAAGTCATAGAATCGTAGAATCACCAGGTTGGAAAAGACCACTGGATCGTCGAGTCCAGTCATTCCTATCAAACACTAAACCATGTCCCTCAGGACCTCGTCCACCTGTGCCTTAAACACCTCCAGGGAAGGTGAATCAACCCCCTCCCTGGGCAGCCTCTGACAGTGCCCAGTGACCCTTTCTGTGAAAATTTTCTTCCTAATGTCCAGCCTAAATCTCCTCCGGTGGAGCTTGAGGCCATTCCCTCTTGTCCTGTCTCCTGTCACTTGGGAGAAGAGCCCAGCTCCCTCCTCTCTACAACCTCCCCTCAGGTAGTTGTAGAGAGCAATGAAGTCTCCTCTCAGCCTCCTCTTCTCCAGGCTAAACAACTCCAGCTCTCTCAGCTGTTCCTCATAAGGCCTGTTCTCCAGCCCCTTCTCCAGCTTCATTGCTCTTCTCTGGACTCACTCCAGAGCCTCAACATCCTTCTTGTGGTGAGGGGACCAGAACACAGTAAAGTCCATGATCTCTGGAGCAGAAGGGATTGTCCCTCATTGATACGGCTGGTGAGGAGGCAGACAGTGGCGTGTGTGGTGATGCTGGTGCTGTAGGTGGATGGGGAGCTCCTGTGTAAATGTAACTGGGTGATGAGTGGAGGCATGGGAAAGAGGTGACTGGCAGAGTAATCCCTTCGTGTGTCTTGGGGAGCTTTTTCTCTGCTTTCTGCTGAGACTGCATTTCTGAGAAGGGCCTTAGGAGCAGCTTCCAGTTTGTCTTTCTTCTCTCTGTGCCAACCACAGCTCTTCCCCGTGGGCTCATCCCAGCATGCACAGCCCACCACCAACACTGTTGCCACGGCCTCTCCGTGCTACTGCAGGAGCCGCATGGGGTATGCAGAATAAGGGAATTAAAACCAAGCTGACCTTGACTCATGTTTTGCTCTGGTTAAATGAACAGGCTTTGCAAATTCTGTGCTGTGAAGAAGCTTCTACTTGTATTTCCACATGCGGCACCATCCTGAGCTGTAACATAAAGCAGATCCCGCAGAGGCTCGCATGTGAGGAGACCTCTGCCCGGGCAGAGATCAGCCACCAGCATCTTTCTCGTGGCACAAAATGTCTTTGCAGAATAGTGTGGTAGAAGTCTAGAGGTGAATGTATGGCATGTTGCTTAACCATAAAAACAAAACCCACGTGGAGTATGGGTTTTGCTGGGAATCTTTCAGGTGTGTGAGCCTGAAGGTTGGGGGATGTGTGTGTGTGTGTGTGTGTCCCTGGGTGTGCTTGTTATTCTCCAGTGTCAGCCCCAAAAGGCTTTTCTCACAGCTGCCACCTCTTTCCAGGCAGCATCACTCTTCAGGCAGCACTGAAAAATTGGGGATTTTGATTTTTTTTTTTTTTTATATCCACCTTGGTGTATCTGGGGTGGGGGGGAAACATCCATCTGATGAGCACAATCATGTTGTCAGTCACAGAGAGGGCCCAGGAACAGCCAAGCTGGAAATGTCTGATGCTCTGAATGGGTATTTGAGCCCTTCTGCTTGCTGTGGATGTGGACACGTGGGACTTGGCTGTGCCCAGAGGATTTCAGTTGGGAATATGCAGCAGCAGTTATGTATCCGGTAATCTCTGGCAATTCACCGTATCCTAAAAATATTGTTTCATTAAAGCTGCTTTTTGAAGCAGCTCTTGTGTCCCAGTGAGGGGAGGTAGGCCACTGAACCAGCTGTGGGGTTTTTTTTGCTAGTTTGCTATACTGGAATTTTAAACTCCGCTGTTCAGTTTGCCAACTGCTGTTCTTTCTGATGCTACCCAGTTGTTTTGCATGGCCTTGAAGTGGTTTCCCAGCTATTTGAACTCCCTAAATGACAATGCTTCATTATTGTCTGATGGAGAAGTGGAATCTTCTGTTTATATGTAAAGGTTCCCCTCCTTCCCCCCCTACCTCCCTCAACATATGCAAAGGCACTGCAGAAACTGGAACCAGATAAAAAGAAGAAAACAGGCTTTTAAAGCGAGTTCTGAAGCGTAAAGATGTGAAGGCTACTTAGAAATCATTGCATTGCACTTTCTCCCATACTGTGATTCATTTGGTCCAATCCGTCATTGATTCAACATGCTCATCCACCAGAGCCTTCAAAGACAACCGTGCATCTGCTTTAGCCATTCATCAAGGAGAAGCACAAAAGAGAAGGGCAAAGGAAAATGTACTGCCAGCTCCCTTTGGTGCTGTTTAATGGGTGTGAAAAAAGGACAGTTGAGAAGCTTATTTAATGAAAACCAGGATGGCTGAGGAAGTACCTCTGGGACATATAATTTTCAGCCTAGGTATGGACCTTGCTAAATTTGATTCTGCAGAGGAACTTCAAACAGAGCAGGAGAGCCAAAATGAGACCAACATGCAAAAGAGTAATCTAGTGCAGGTGGATGCTCTTCCCCCAAGACTTGTGTGGACACTGAAGGGACCACTTGGCCCTGCTGCTCTCTCACATCCCTCATAAGCAACAAAGCAGTTTCAGAGATGTGATGCTCTGCTGCTCCAGAGAGCTCCTGTACCTCAGGCCCTAAGAGATGGCCTCGTGTGGGCAAATCGATAAAATGAAAAGATAGGTCTTGCTTTTGGGGCTGTTAATCCACTACAGCCCTGCCTGTAAATCGCTTATCTTGCGCATCTGCAGAAAGGTGAGTTCCCTCAGTACAGTGCTCTGCTGCCCAGGAGCCACAGGTCCAAATGCAGCTGCATTGACTCAGATGTCAAGCTGTGCACATGCAGCTTTGGTGCTTGGACCTGTTGTGAGCACCTGGGATATCTGAGCTTGCTGGCTTCATGCTAGCAAAGGCATGAAATGCTGCTCTATGCTCTGACTGTAAGGCAGATGTGTGGCTGAGCAACCCCTCAAGCAGCATAACCACCTCTGACCGACCCAACGTGACAGTAAATCCAAGTTTTTGATGGGCTCCAGGAGAAGTCTCTTGTCTTAACATAACCTGGAAGGCATTTTGTTGAGGTTGCTGTGCTTGTTCCTTATGTCATTTGTGACCCTGCTAAGCTGACTGGTGATGAAGTGAGGATGTTTCACCTCATGTGTTTCTATTTATTTTCTTGTTTTCTCACACTGTTTTTCTCTTGGCCCTTCTTTGCCCCCCCCCATGGTCCTCCTTCATTCTGTCTGTCCTTCCTTCTTACACACCCTTCCCCACAGGGAATAGAAGAGAAGGAAATAGATGACTGGTTAGGAACAGATTTGACACTTGTTTGTTTACCTTAAAAACCTGAGAATGTTGGAGGGAAAATGTTATTTTTGCAATTCTCTAAGTCTGTAGGAAAAAATAAGAGGAAAAATAAGACAATAACCTGTGACAGTATCATGCCATCTAACTACACAGCCCCATGGCTCTCCAAACACAGGTGTTCAAACAATGCTAGTGCACAACATGGCATAGGACAGTAGAAGAGACATAGTTTCCACTTCTCCTTCCCAGAGTCATGCCTGTGCAGGTGGTGGGTGCTGAGGGGGCGCGTCAGTGTTTCTGGTGCTGAAGTCAGAGTGCCACCATCTGTATGAGGAAGGTGAATTTGCAGGTGTCCTGAGTTGTCCTTTCCCACAGGGAGTTAGGTACGTGAGATGTGACTATCCTCTCCTTCGCAAGGACATGAGTTAATATTGACAGGATATATATCATTTTATATTCTGGTCATCCTTGAAGTTCCCCTCAGATTCCTGAGTCAGCCAACCCTCTGTTAACAGAGAGATTATTTGTCCTTCTTTAGTGTGACTTTATCTTGGTGGAGGAAGGTTGTTGAGTTGCACAGAGGAAGAAGGACACTCTGTATGATAACACAGAGAAGTCCCTTGGGCAACATACAGCCTGGTATGGAGCAGCAAGCCATAGAATATGTCTTGCAGCTAATTATCTCACTTCAGGGGGAGGTTGAAGCCTCCTCCAGTGTTCTCATGTGATATTATTTATCACTGATATTATGTTCTTTTCAATCAAAAGATTCTTAGCCTGAAGTTTTATGAAGACTTCTTCCAAGTAGTTGAGCAACAATTTGTTCTCGGAATAAACCAATTTGCAGCTGGGGCCTGAAATGCTTTGAAGAAGATGAGTTTATACTTGCAGGCATTCTGCTTTGTGCTTATCTTGATTTGGCCTTGCAGATCTTAGTCCAGATTTATTGCTGAGTGCAGTCTTTTCTTCAGCTTCAGGATGGGGAGGGAAAGAACTGTTTCCCAGCAGCATGTCAATGAGTGAGCTCTTGTCCAAAATCCTTCCTCTGTAAATTAAATGGAGCTTCTGGACTTGTGTAATGCACTGGCCATTTTTGTCCTTTCCTGTGTTGCAGGATATAGATGGAAACTTGTATGAATTATTAATCCTTGTGCTTCACTTCTGTAAAACGAGAGTTGGAAGTTACAGATTCCCCTGGAGAAGGTTGGAAAGTCTGGACAAGAACCTTGTACAAGTACTGTGAGTTCTTTCATTTTAGTGCACCTATCACAGAAGCCCAGCTATATCTATGTCATATATATGTGGTTTGTCTTTCAGGCCAACTGGATAGACTTTTTTACTTAGGCCTGTATGCTGCAGGTTGGGATTTGCTTTTCCTGGCTGTCTTCTTCAGTCTCCCTTATTAATGCACTTGCTTTAACATTTTGCTCTTGAATTCCTACGATTTCAGTCAGTTCTGGAGTTTTAAATCTAAGGTCTAGGAGACTCCTGTTCAGTTGCTTGCAGCTCAAATCCAATTCAGCAATCCATCTCTGCAAGTTCATCATTGTTACAGAAAAAGTATAAATCGTTCTTGTGAGGTTGGAGTTTGCTAATGAAGAAAGCAGGACAATGTATGCCGCTAAATGAGTGTGCTCATGTTAAAAGGCTCCTGACGGGAATCTGGGGCAGTGAAGTCACGTAGCCCTAGCCTGGGTGCGGTCAAAATTGTGAACAGACATTGGTTTTAGATAAAACGGTGTTTTAGCATTAGTGTGCTTTTATAGAAAGTTAGTAGCACGGATGTTGACCTTATGTTTGGCAAAAGTAGACTACCCAAAACATGCATGCAAGGCAGATGGGGAATGCAATTTTAATTAAAAAAGAAAATATTATGATATTCAGAGAACAAAGTGGTAGAATTGTCTGGCTGCGCAGGAATTTCTTTTGAGAAAGGGAAGGCACTGAAAGGCTGGACAAGGAGCGGATGGGATCTGAAACGTCCTTCCCCAGTGGGGAGGGAGAAGGATGATCCTGGGATATCTGGCTGGTGGCAGGGTTATCAGTTACTCTCTGGAGCAGTAATGCCTGGAGATCTTCCAAGCATATTTTTCCATTGGAGGGTGCCAGCTTGCTGGAGCTGAGTCGCTTCACAGAAGAGGGTTTGATTCCAGCACGATAGTGGTGGTGGCTCCCTGCCCACCGGCGCTGGCTGCTACTGGCAGCCCCTGGCCCCACCTGTGCTGCCCACCTGTGCCTGCATTGCCCCCGGGGCTCCCACCCAGCCCCCTGGATGCCACGCCAGAAGTTTTGCACTGACAAACCTCTCAAGGCACTGGGTGATGTGATAGGGAAGTAGGAGCTGAACTCGGTAAACAGGAAAGTCCTTCACCGACCAGTGTTTTTGCTCATTTAGGTTTCCCTCTGGTGCCTCGGGGAATTTGAATAAAGACCTGGAGCCTAGGATTGCTGCCTCACAGCTCCTCTGCTCTTAACCACGCAGGCAGTGTGGAGCAAAGCCCTTTGATGCGCTGCTGCTGAAAGGCAGGTTTTCAGGACCAGGGAAGCACAGCGGGAAGACAGCTGTGGAGTTTTCTCCTGGTGGGAAAAATGTGACCCTGAATTCCTGTGGGGAGGGAGAAGGCAGTGGAAACCTTGACTTTTCTCCCTGATGTCTTGCAACTGTGCTCTGCACACTGCCATACGACTGCTCCTGCCTGCCTTCACCCCATCCAGAGATGAGCTCCTGGGCTCCATGTGAGCCAGGGGGTGTCAGCAAATGGGTCTGCGTGGGGCAGCTGAAGACCACAATGAGCAAATAAACAAATGGGGGCTTTCCTGAAGGGTGGGATTGCAACCATGGGCTCTTGCTCCACCGTGGATCCTTGCTGCCCATGATCAATGCCTCTCTGGGGACTCAAGCAGATTGCTGAATAGACAAGGGTTCTGGAAATCTTGCAGTTTAAGGGGCTTTCATGTGCACCATTCATGGACACGGGTGACATCCTTGACCAAGAGAGAAGGTCTCTGGTGGGTGATGGAGCTATGTCTCAGCTCAGGGAGGATCTGCTTGTGTAAAGACATGAGCTGTCTTGCAGCATTGGACACAGTACAGTAGGATGGCTTTTGCCACTGGCTCAAGTCTTTAGGGAAGGATCCTCTAATCTTTGGAGCCCTGGTGATCACCACCCAACTTTGGAATGACCCCAGAGAGTGACAGAGGGGGCAGCACAGCCTACAACCCTGATCCTCCAATCCATTGTCTGGTCCTGTTCCATTATAAAACCTGCAAGCCTTCTGCCCCAGCTCTGAGGGTCTGTGGAGACCAGAGCGAGCAAGTCTGGCTTCAGCCTCCAGGTCTTCATTAGTAAATAAGCATCTAGCTGCTATGGTAATGCTTATTTAATTTAGGCTAAGTATTTCTGCAGCTGTTTGGGGGGAATCATACTGCTTTATGGTACACATTAATCCTTGGCTGTTCACAGCTGCACCAGTGTATTGGTCAGGAGCAGTCCCAAGGACAGGTTCTGCTGCGTGGGAAGGTGTAGCTGTGCAGACTGTCCCTGCTTTGGGGTTCATGGAGAGCATCAGTTGCTCTACAATACCACTTGCATGCAGCTTACACAAGACAGTAACTGGTGCTTCTCTGTGTTAACAAATAAGATTTTAAGCAGTTACCTAAGGCGTTTTTAAAGAAAACTGATGCCGATCCTCTTCTTGGACATAGATGTTTCTATATTTACCTGCTTTCTGCCCAGTCACACCATGTCTGAGGGCATGCCGGGCTTTCCTGCCTCAGTTATGGATGGGGCCAGACTCTTCTCAGTTGTACCTTGCAACAGGTCAAGGCACAACAGGTACAGACTGAAGCATAGGAAAGTCCACCTGAACATGAGGAAAAACTTCCTTCTTGTGAGAGTAGTAGAGTGCTGGAACAGGCTGCCCAGAGAGGCTGGGAAGTATCCTTCTCTGGAGATATTTTAACCCACCTGGATGCAGATGAAACTGTGAGGTTGGACTGTGTGATCTTCACAGAGCATTTACAACCCCAGCCACTCTGTGATTACACAGGGCTAAGTCCCTCCTTGTTTCTTAGCCAGGCTTTGAATGACAAGAGTGGGTTAAGGCAGAGAAACCAAGGGGATAGGCACTGAGCACATGGCACAGGCATCCATGAGATCAGTGTCAGTGGAGGCAGGTGGGTGGCAGTGAACTGCTGTGGATCCCACTTGCCTTTGGAACAGAGCTACTTCAAAGTGTTTGTAAACCACCTTGTACTCCATCTCTCCCCAGTTCCTCTTCCTTAGTTGCATGGCAGAGACCTCTTCCCAGGAACAGGATTGATAGACACTGCCAAACCATCCTGCTGTAGCAGGTGGGCCCTGCTGGCGGGGAGAAGCAGCAGTGAACGCTGGCTCCTCTAGTGCTTTGAGCAGCTGGGAAGCTGCTGCTGTTGGCCAAGTGTGATAAAAGTCTCCCTGCAGCCTCCCCTGGGCTCGGGTGGACTGAAAATCCTGGCTTAGCTCATGCTGGGGTTGAAGACACACTCTGCAAGAAGCAGATTTTAGGGTGTGCTGCTCTGCAGTCAGCCTTCTGTTTAGGGTGGTGTTTTGGGGCAGGTGTTGGGGAGCAGCAGAGTGTTGTGCAGCTGGCAGCCTAGCCATAGTCACAAGTACACCATGGACCCAGAGTCGTCTCAGCTGGTGCAAAACTTCCAGATTAAGGTTTGCACCAAATGAGATGATGTTGGGTGCAAGCATACCGAGGACCTGAGAGGTTGCTGGGTCCAACCATGTTGTGGACCCAGCAGCTCTAGAAGCTTTGCACTGTCTGAGATGACGCTGAGTCTGCAGCATGGTCCCAAGGTGTGCTGCAGACCCAGTGTCATCTCAGACAGTGCAAAGCTTTGCAGAGCTGCTGGGTTGACAACATGTTTGGACTGAGCATCATCTCAAGTCTTTGGCATGCTTGGACCTATCATTGTCTCAGTGGGAGCAAAACCTGCTCCTCCTGAGATGATGCAGGGTCCATGGCGTGCTAAAATAAGCCTTGATTTGACAGGAACCTTTGTGCAGGCTATCACGCAATTTGTTTATGGCTCGGGATTGTCTTTGACTTTTAAACACTGCAGCAAGGAGTAAACGCAGCAAGTCCAATGCAGGCTTTGTTATGACATTTTGTTGCAGGCAGGAGGCAAGCTCCGGCTCCAATAACAAACACACAGTGTTATGACACTTTTACCTTTCCAACTATTTATGCAAGCACAAATATTTTATTTTAAGGTTTGAGACATGCCGTTAACATAAAGCAGTCTCATTCCTTTCAATATGGCCTGTTTTTCACTTGGGGAGCTGTTGCTTAATGAAAAGGTTAATTGTGTTTTATTGGGCTGTATTGCTCGCCTACCATTTTCTGGCTTGGAAGGAGGTGAGGTGCGGCTCCTGGTGCTTGTGCCAAGTTACAGGCTGTGAATAAAGGCAGTTCCTACGAAGAAAACAAAATGCACAACAAAAAAATAGCTCAGAAATCAAGGAGTTCTGTAGTGCAAAAGCATTTAAGGGCTGCAAAATTAATTTCAACTGAAATGCTTTCCAATAAGGCTACCCCATGATAACACCCTGTGCAGCGGAAGATGAGAAGGGAGTTTCAAGGAACATGAGCTGTTTTCCGCTCAGCAGCAAACACGCTCAGCCTTTCCCTTCCATAGCTACACCACGTTAAAGGAACCCTGCATGTATTTTCCTCTCCTGAGATTGAATTAATTAACTTGAAATTTCTTCTTAACAGCACATAATGACTGGGGAGAGCAGAAGGAACTGAAAGTTTAATCTTGACTTGTCAGCAAATTCCTCCTCCAGCAGACGAAGGAGAAGAAGCCATGCGCTTTCATAATGCCCTGGTGCAGCCGCCGGGCTGTTTTGATTAAATGGATTCTGGGGGTTTAGGAAAACTACAAATTTTATAGCTATGGTGTTCTTTGCAAAAGTGATGTAAAACATCATAAAGCTGCCAAAGCACCACTGTGGTGCAGTGGATTCACACTGGGCAGCAGTGACTGTCAGCCCCAGAAAATGCTGCTAAGAAAAAATCTGAGATGGACTTGGCAGGAGGAGGTAAGGGAGGTTGGCACTTCGCAAGCTTTTGTTCCCTCTTTCTGAACGTTCAATATCTTTCAATCTCTGCCACTTATAAGCCACGTCTGGATTTGGCCTGGTGTTTGAATTAGGCTCTTGTGAGCCAAGTGTTCCTCTGCAGTGGCATCACTCATGGCAGTAGTAACGGTATCATACCTGATCTTTCCTGCTTCCATTTCAAAAGAGATCTAGCACCAGCCCTGTATTGTGGTACTGACTATTTCTGCCTTCAGACTGTGTTGAGGATTGATTCAGGGGAACGTTACTATGTAAGCTGCATGGTTTCAGAGCAGCTCTTCAAAAGAAGAGGTTTTGTGGCCCAAAACCTCATGTAGGGAGTTATCCCCTGACCTGTATCTACTCCAAGTTGCATCCTGGCTGCCCTGAGCTGCTGTGCCCAGACCCAGCATCCACTAAAGGTTGGTTAACTCTCCCCTGGATGTCTCTGTTGGGATGCTTGCTGTACGCTGTGGTCCTTGGGTCAGCCTCTGTCCTACCTAATTCAGTTGGCTGACTGTGCTTTGTTCTCTCGTGAGTGGGGTGATGATCTGGTATTCTGCAATAGTAACAAGCTGGACTGTGCAGTCATGATGGTGTCTGGCTGTAGGCTTTTGTCAGCTCCTTCTAGTGCAAAACATCACAGGCTTTGGATAGAGGTAGCAGACAGGTGCACTCTCCACCCAGAGACACTGGCCTTCTCCAAGTGTTTAGGGAATGCTTTCTCTTTTGGAAAATTTGTTATCTGTTCCTATGGATTATAGAGATGAAACGCAGCTCAGAGTTTCTTAAGGCTATTAAAAATTGAATTCCTGAAATCAAATCTGTTGCATTATAAATACAGTCACGCTTTCTTGCGAGTAGGAGCAAATGGATGTGCTGTGTATGGTCAATGATTTTAATGGCTGGGACCTGAGCATTTCAGCATTCCAGGCTCTGAAGAAGAGTCAAATTCAGAGCAGAAGGGGAGAAAATTGTGCCCTGTTCACTGCCAAAAGGCAGCAAGGAAGATGAGTGTACGTGGAAATGGTGCTCATCAGTATCCCACCCCTCCTCCCCAAAACCATTTGTTTGACTCTCCCCCTTTTTTTTTTTTTCTTTTTTTTCTTCCCTCCCCCCCCCGACTGAACTGAAGGAGTTTTGTACAGTGGGAGGCAGGCAGATCTATGGTAGGGCCCGTGGCATGGACCCCCAGGGTTATGTGCTCCGCAACTGGCAGCTCAGCCATAGTCTCAAGGATGTTGCTGGACCCAGCACCGTCTCAGGTCTGTGGCACACTTGGAGAATTGTCTTGGATGAGGATGAGACTCCTATGTGGGAAAGTCGTGCTCAGAATAAAGCCTCCACTTGAAGCTGGTGGAAATAATTTAGAATCAAAATACTGTTAAATGCTTTTAACATATAAATAGAAGTTCTCTAAATCTGAAGGTTTAATTGATATTTTTTCTTCAAATAACGGACTAAAATTGAGTAATTTAAGCTATTTTACAGCAAAGGCAATTGAATAATTGCTAATGGTTTTCAGCTGAATGTATTTAAAGTCAGGTCACAAATCTGAGCTGATTTGAAGATCAAGAGGCATTCCTTTCTCTTGAAAGAGAATTAGATAACAATGGTAATTACAAGATGGGATTCAAAGGAAAATTGAGATTTGATCCAAGACTTGGCAGAGCAAGAGCAAAAGAACTGACCTGGTGAAGAAAAATGGTAATGAACTATTGAGTGGAGTGCTCCAAGGGAGCAAGCCAAGAGAACAGAGACCTTCTCATTAGAAATCTGAATTATGTTAATGTGTGCAAAGGGGTGAAAATGGACAGATTTTTTAGCCTAGTGTCATGATATAGAGGCCAGGCTGGTGCAAGATTTCCTGGCCTATGGCTGCACCTTGAACGCATTCATAGGCTGGAAAATGATCTGACCTTAGCTGGAAGATGCCTTGGGGGTATTGTGGCATGTGGAACAGTGCTGACTAGCTGAGGAACATCACTATGCCTAAAGATGGTGATAGGGCAAAATTTTAAGGATAAATACGTGCCCCTGAGTATTTGTGTGGGTGTTCTCAGAGTAGATGAACCATATGCTCTGCTAAAGAGCAATTTGTTGACACTTCAGACAGGCTGGGACTCCTGCCCCAAGTTGCTGCTGGGGCAAGTCATTGTTGTATGTGTTTGTTTTCCTGCCTCTGGTTCAGGAATTTGTTAGCTTTGGGAGCTGGCAGGTGTCTGTCCTCACGTTGCCGCATGGCCACACGTGTGTCACTGGGGCAGCACTGAACCGTGGAGCTGAACATTGCCACATCTGCTGCCTGTTGTGCCAGTAGGGCTGCTTGTCCATACCCCTGGGATGGGGGCTCATCCTGCTTTTGGGGAAGACAATAAAATTTTGTAGCAGATTGGTGCACAGCATCGCTAAAACTACGCTATGTAGTAATTCCAAGTGTACCCAGCCTGGGGCCTCAGTGATAATTCATGTTATTCATACACATCTCATTTGCAGTCGTCTCCTGAAGCCAGTACGTCTTCAGTTTCAGTGACATCTTATGGTAGTGGCTTCCCTGTCCCAGTGATGAGGTGGCATGAAACTGTGCCTTTTGCTGTCCTTTGGATTGATCGTACTTTGGTAGTCCTAGAGTCAGAGAAGGAAAAGAGGAATTCCTCATCAGCTTTCTTCAAATAATAGAAAGTGGATTCTTTTGTTTCCTCCTTTTTGTTTCCTTTTAAGGTAACTTGTACTGGCTCTTCAGAGAACTTTTTTCTTGCCTCGGTGTTTGCTTGGCTTCTCTGAACTCCTCCTTCCTGAGCCCTCCAGGGATGCAGAATCTTGTAGCAGAATAGTATGTCCCTGTTTATCTCTGTGTTGCTCTCCATAATGGGGTTTCACTGAAACATATAGTTTGCTGTGCCTATACGTTCAACTGGGATCTTCCCTGTCCATTCTGCTTTAATGCTTTTGGTCCCTTTCTACCCCATGCAGTAATGCGAGTGCCTTCTACTGTGTACAGCTTTGCCTCTGTCAGCACTGAACTTGAATTGCTATTGCTTTGTTTGCATAAGGCAATAGTCCTGTCTCTGGAGTTTGGGAGATTTTATACATCACAGCCTACCTTCTGCTGTAATTTATCTACTTTCTTCTGCCAGCTATCACATGGCGTGTGGAGGTATAATCTATTAACACAAAACCACATTAAACTTTAAATCAGTTACCCAGGATGTGACGTAGGTAGTTTTTCTATGACTCGCAGGGCTATGACTTCCTTTTGGCAGTTTAGTAGTACTCATGAAGCATTCTTGCAGCCCTTCATCACAATTCTCATGAGCTTTCTTCAGGCTTTATGGTTCCTGGCAGAAGATCCTTCCTTGCTGGTCCCCATCTGTTTGGTGTCCTCAGCTGAGGCACTCTTTGTTAAGGTCTTGTTCCTTGTAGATTCCCTTCTGGATGATCCTGTTCCCCATCAGGCTTTGGCAGCCCTTATCCTGATGTCATCAGAGCAGCTCTTCATCTAAAGTCACGGCTACTGCACATTTTCCTTCCCTTTCCCTGTTACTTGCTCTCTAGGACACTAAAGGCATTTGATAAGGAGAAACCAAAGAGCAAACAAGGATGCCATTGGACTTCTAACATTCTGTTGCCTTGGGAAAGGCTCTGGGTCTTGTACTTAATTCTTTTCTTTACTATCACACAATTTTCTACCACTGTCTAGCATGGGAGCAGTTAAGCTGCATAAATAGCAAACAGGTTCACATGCCTGAGCACTTCCAGATGCCTGAGCAGGTAATGCTTTGAAATGTCTTTTAAATGAGTGCTGAGTTTTGACCTGCAGGACAAATGCCAACTGTCATGACACAAATAATGCTGATCTTGAAAATTACCCCAAATTATCCCCACCAGTCATAATGGTGGTAACAGCACTGGGACCTGTGCCTTAATGAAGTGATTTCCTGCTAGGATACTGTAGAGCCCTTCTACGTTTAATTACCATGTCTTTGGTAATTGCCCATGCTTCCTTGTCCAGGACTAAACACAAAACTCTACTTTTTAATTTATTATCTGTTCATACATCCATGCTTCAGCCATGTCCAATCTCTCTCACACTGGACCTAAGGAGCTAGATGTATGTTAGGCATCACTCATGCAGAGCTTTATCCTTTGGGATATTTTCCTCATTCAGAGATTTTGCATCTGGTCTCTGCAGGACAGAGGTGTCTACTCCTTTCCCTCCATCCCCTAATTACAAATCTCTTTTTTGAAGACAGTGATGCTTGCCTTACTGCAAGAGCAGCACTACCAAAGGAGTAATATATCAGTTCAGTTGGGGGGGCTTAGGTATTTCCGTAACAACTGTAGGCTTCTGCTGTCCAAACAGCTTATATGGCACCAGTGCATTCAGGAAAATAATTAGTACAAGGAATGTTTTGTGTCCCTTCAGGAAGAAAATTCTTTGTAACTGCCCACACTCAAATATGGCCTATAAATCAGAGCAGATCAAACTCCAGATCAAACTGGTGCTGGTGTGAGGATATCCATTTTCTTTATGAAATGGGGGAGAGGAGGTAGAGGTGAAAGCCTCAATCCCACTTCTGGATCCTTTGGGAAGGTTTCTTGTCCTTTAGAAATCTTGGCAACACATCCTGCCTCCTTCCAAATCCAATGAGATCATGCGAGACAATTTCTATAGAAATTTTCATCATCTGTGTGCTCCAAAAATTCTTCTGTGTATTTCTTTTGGTATTTTGTACTGCTGAGAATGAATACCGTCTCTTCCCCAGGAGAAGAATTAATAGGCAAAAAGCCTGAGATAAGTGTTGGGGATAAACTGGTGAGCTGGACCTTACACTGTAATATTGCACACCATACACCAGATTGTATGTCTAGTAACTGTTTACAAATGCTTGCTTCTTGGAAAACGTCTTCTATACTTGGGCAAGGAATTAAACTACTAGTTTGAAAATATTGGGAGAGACCACTTTACATTGTGCTAAGTGATAACAAGCACACAATATAACCTTAGAGCCCCTCCTTATTCTGGCTGTTAATATTTAAACTTTAATACTAAAATAAATTGTTAGATGAATTATTCTCCCTTTACTGCATTCTGTCTGCTCCCACTTTCTTCTCCGATAGCTGTAGGAGACCTTCCCTAATCTTTCTAATTAACTCGGTATTTCCTGCAAGGCTAACACTGAAAAGGGTAAGAAAGGAGTGTAAAGCGAGGAAAGACATCTGTCAACTATTGGAAATACTTTCCGTGTTAGAAATTGAAGGGAGCCCACACTGAAGCCAGATGATCCGTCGAGAAGAACAATTGCAATGTTGGCTTGAAAAGAATGTGGGTGATTTGTTATAGCTGTCCTCGCAGTAGGCACCCGGTTGTCATGTTCACATGAGAATACCTTGGAGATATGCTAAACACATATCCTGTTCCCATCAGGAGTACTGAAGGGCCAGAACAGGCAAGGTTTGACTTGCATTTTCTGGAAGACATAAATTATCGTTTGTTCCTAAATCTCCATCTTTTAAAATCCTTCTCATTCCTCTCTGCTGTCCCACAGCTAATTTAAACCAAGCTGTGAAGAGTTCGCATTGTGTAGGCAGTAGAAAGTGTATGTTTTATCAACAGTTGAAACTCCTGATTGACCCTTTCTGGGAATGAGGCTGTGTGCAGAAAGTTTGTAAAGGTCTGGTTTTGACTATGGGCTTTACACAATAGGTCAGAGGAGACCCATTTTGGTGATATTGCAGTAAAAATGTGAAACACATTTTGGGGAGGACAGACCCAGCATTTCAGTTGATCTGACACATAAGCTCTCGGATTGTGGTGTGATTGTTTTATTATTTGGTTTATTCTGAAGCTTGAAAATGGCTCTAGTGTAGCCTAAAAACAAGCTGGAACAACAGTTCAGCTTTGCAAGCCAGGACATGCTTTAACAGGGTCTGTCCCACTTCTCCACTCCTCCTTGCTCAATCCAAAGTAAATTAATTCTAGATGCAGAGAGAAGAATCAGTTTCATTCTCCTAAAAGGCAGAAAACATGATTTCATTGCAGTAGTTTCTGCATCACTTGGTCTCTCTCTTTCTCTTCCCTCATCTGATCAAAGACCAGCTTTTCAGTAGTCCTTCACTCATCTCCATCTGTAAAGAGAGACCTATGAACTAGTCGAGTCAAGGCACGGCCCCACCAGTTTGACATTATACTCTTGGATTATCCTGCCCTTCATCTCATTGTGCCAGGCTCCAGGAAACCAGAAGAAACTTCTGTGAACAGCTGGATTAGTTTTAAGGGCAGAGACTATCACAAGATCAACAACTGGAAGTTTACATTTCATGAATCACAGGACTTATCCAGTCACCCTGGCAATGAGCCTAATAACTCTTATTCCAAAATGGCCTGTCAGTGAAGATGTCAAGGGATGGAAACTGTGTTAGTACCTCCTTTGTTATCTTTGTGCTTAGTCACAATGTTTGAATTTGTCTATCTCCATTTTGAATGTGAATCCATGCCAGTCCTTCCTGGCTGGACTTTGCCAGTGGATGTTACTGTGGGATGAGAAAAGAAGAACTGTGGTGGTCATTGCTGTATGTTTAGGTCCCTCAGAGTAATTTGTGCTTTGAATCTTGTGGAATAAGAGCAACCTTGCCCGAGTGAGCCCAGCAGCACCCTGAAGGTATCCATTCTAAGCATGTGAACCGATCCAGCATTGCCCCTGAATTCACAGTATCTCTGTGGCTGTGTCCTTCCCTGCAGGCTTTAACTTTGAGGGAACTAGTTTAAATAGAAACATGTTCTCCTTCAAAAGATAAAACCTGTGTCATCATCTTCTCAAGCTGAGTGTCTTGTTCTGACATTCAATAGGACTGGACCTAGCAAGGACAGGAATTGGTGCAAGGCTTATGCCCATGCACTATGGGGCTTCCTGCTCCAGCCCATACCTAGAGAAGGTATATCGTCCATCACAAGCCATAGACCTGTCCAAGTGTGTTACTTGTCCTAGAAAAGTTTTTTCTCTTGCTACAAACATTACTTCTTGACTGCTGTTGGTTATGCTGACCTGCACTGTTAGGTGGGACATACTGGCCATGAGCACTTCCAGCCCCTGCCTCCATCCTTGAGATTTAAACTCCTCCTTGCCTTGCATGTCTCCTGAGTTCAGCTTCATGACATATGTGCTATTTGCAGAAAATGTTTGTCAAGACCAGGTGGTTGAAAGTAAAAATGCCAACAGATCTGCCTTTTGTAACCATGCAAGCAGCTTGTTAAAATTAGTCACAGGCTAAGCTGCAGTACATCTGTGCTGTCAGCCATCCAGAGAGCCATTGATACCGCCCGCTCCCACTGCGCCAGCCCCAGATGGGAGTCGAGCTACTAATGCCGATCATCGGGGCTTTGCTAACACAGGCTGAAGTCATTCCCACTGCCTTTTCCCCCTCCTCCTGTTCACAAACCTTTGCCCAAATTTAGCCACAATCCTCCTTCTAAACTCATAAACATTTGTGTGTCCAGAGTTTCAGATGCCTGCAGACAGAGCATCCCAAAACAAAACCTGGGAAACCTTGACGTCGGCATTTTGCTTTGGAAGAATTTGTACTTGGCTCTTCTGAAAGCGTTTCCCCCGCCCCTCATTTAATTGAGCAAATGCTGTGATTTCCAAGGCCTTTTGGGGAGTGAGGTACCTAGCTGTCATTGAAGGCTTCATTCAATTCAGGCTCAATTCCCACAGTCTACTTGAAAAACTGCACAGCAAAGTTGCTCTCTGGCTCTCTGCTGTGGTGCAGCTGTCTATTGGAAAGCACCAAATCATCTGGTAATTAATGAGTGTCCCCAGTGTTGAGCTGGAGTCATCTGTTCCTGCTTTCTGTGCAATACCCAGTACCAAGAGCCTTTGGGGACAGTACCCCAGTGAGCACCATGCGTGGGGCCGGGATGGCCGGAGCGTGCTGGTGGGGCAGCACCGTGCCTCCAGCCCTCTGCTTCCCCATTGGGAGCTGCCTTTGATGCATATCCAAAAATACGGCTTGAATTGGCTTCTTCGGATCCATCGCGCTTAACTGCTCTATCAACATGCCCCACTGTACAAATACATAAATATTTCACATGTCTGTCCTCGAGCCAAGGGTCTCGTATTTCTTTGTGTCCTACCTCCAATGACTTCTCCCAAAATGCTGCAACAGATGCCTGTGCTCACCCTGCCCCATATCCCTGCTCCCATCTGTGAGTATATGGCCCCAGCCCACTCAGCTTGGGAAATGCTGCTCCTTCTCCTGAAGCTCAGAAACAGGAAAGTTTTATTCTCCCATCCTTAAAACAGGGATTCTGATGAGTTTGAGCAAGTTTTCTTGCACCACCAGCAGCAATAGGTCGGACAGCTCATTCTTGAGTAGAGAAAGGGAGAACATTGCTCTGGCTTTGCTCATTTCAAAGCACGTTTGGTGCTGACTTCCAGGCATTTTGCGTGTAATTCCCTGCCTGTGTGAAAGCTCAACATTGTGCTGGGAGGGCATGAACACAGAACCTTTGTGCTGAGGGTATTATGCTTTCCCTGTGCACTTACTCCCTGCTCACACATGCTGTCTGGCCAGCTCTTGTAGCTGTGTCTCTTGCATACCACGCTTTCCTATGGAATTTGGATTCAAATGTGAAAAATTCTCCACCACACAATAAAAGTGGCATTTCCATGCCCTTTAGCACATCAGTCTTTTCTTGTGAATAGAGCCCTGAGTTCTTTGGCTTTTGCCATATGGAACAATTGATCCCTTCAGTTCACTTGCCAACAGTAATCGGTTTCTCCTAGCCATAAATTTTAGCCATTCTTCTTCCCCCCCGACTTTTTTAGGGGACATGGATGGGAATAAAGCAATAAAAAGAGACAGCCATAAAGTAGGCAGCTGTTACTGGTCAGATCTTGGTCTGGGAAAGAATCAAAGCAAGTATTAGCCGACTTTTACCTGCTGCTCTCTGATGATATTTTGCCATCAGGACAGGTTGTTCTGTGATGGGTCCCACTGCCAGTGTTCCTGCTTTCTATGTAATGACTGGCTGAGTGTTGTCTTGCTGCATTTAAACTAAAGTAATAATCAATTTTAAGCACCCTATGGGCTTTAATAGTTGTGGGACAAGGTCAGGTAATATACTCCAAGTGGGCAAAGAAGTAGTGAGACAATAGTTTTGTTAAAAATATATCACTTTTCTACATGTTGACATTATTTGTTTGCCTGTTCTTTGCCTTGCATCAACAGACTGCTTGCTCATTTTACCAAGGCTTTCCTCTTCTGTGTGTTGCGCTTCTATTTCTGAAGGAGGTCTTTGGTACTCCTTGCTCTGGGTGATCACAGTGCTCATGCTGGGTGGACCTGAAGAGGTTCCAATACTAACTCCAGCCTGAAAACTCTCCCTCTCCTCTCTCCACTACTGTCCTGTGTGGTTTTTGCTTTCTACTTGTCTGCAGCTGAGGCAAAAAGGGACAGGGAACGCCAAGGAAAAAAATTTCCCCTCTCTCCCCCAAAGACAAATGTCATGGAGCTTACTTTATAGGACCTGCTTTCTCCTAGTCCTGGAGTGTGTCTTGAGGATGGGTTTATTTGAAATATGTTTGTCCTGGAGGGAGATTTTTCTATCTGTATGTTTTAGTACTGTAAGAGTTGTTTCCAATAAACTATAAGCACTTGCCTCTTCTGGGCTTGGGAAAGGTAGAAAGGATTTGAAACTCCTGATAAAATTGTTCTGCAAGGAAAGCCAATTTTGCTCAGTTTCCTTCCTCTGCCTGCTCCATGCTCCTGGTATCAGAGGAGGTGGGTGGAGGTCTCTGTTGTGACCAGCTTATTAGAGGAACACGGTAGATTTAGCATCCAGTCCCTCCAAATTACAAAAGAAAATGTCCTACTACTCTGGGAGGGAGGAACATCCTACTTGGGATCAATTGCACCTCTGCAGTTGCTGCTGTGCCAGTGACAACCAGGAGACATTACATGGGTGTCTGATGGGGCCTGGACATGCTGGGTGATTTGCAGAGCAAGCAGAAAACCCTCATGCAGAAAGAGTTTCTCCTTTCCCTGCAGCTGCTGATCTGCAGACGTTTGCTTTCTCCCTAGCAGGATTTTGATTCCTACAAAGTTCTTCCAAAACTGATGTCATCTGGGCAGAGACCTGCCAGATTTTCTGACCTTTTTGATATGCTCCCAATATCCACAACCCCTGGGGATTCTGCAAGATGACGTGTGCCGTGGCCAAAGGCCGTGGGGCTGCTGGCCCATGAGCAGAGTACTTGGCTCACAGGCTGCCCCAGGAGAATCAGCCCCAAAATCTGCACACTAGATCCCCCATCCAGCTAAACCCCTCCCACTGAAACCATTCTGTTTTCCCAATAACACCGTACAACTACGTTTTGGCGCTGGAGAAGGCTTAGGTTACTTTCCGCCATCCCCACTGAGGTCTGGAAAGAAATACATGTATTTTAAACCCCTTAGATTTGACAGATAGTGCCCTCCCATTTGTAACCCCAGGGTTGTGCAGGTGCTACAAATGCAGAGTCAGCCCTTTCCAGCACTGTCCCTGCCTTTTCAATTTGTGCATCCTGCACCAATATCCAACTGCAGCACAGCTACAGTGCTACCTCATTTCTATCAATTCAATATGAGGCAATAAAACCTTTTTTTAAATCTTGGCTATACCAGGATCAAGAAGGAAGAATGTAGTAATGATCAGATACTTTCTCTTAGGGAAATATCCATTTCAGTGACCTGTATAACTACAAATCTTATCTTCCACTTTAAATACTGCACTGGCATTTGTAATAATGTTGCATGTCCCCCAAAGTCCCGCTTAGAGGACGATGTGCATCACCAGCCACATTTGGAAGAGGTGGACAGCTCTCAAACCCAAGCGTGAAGCAGCTGGACCAGCCAGCATGAAGGGTGAAGGCTGGGCACATATTTAAGGCATTGCAGTTGTCAAAAAAGGTTGGGTTTTTTTGAGGGCATTTCATGCACAAAAGTAGAATTTGAGACCCTGTCTCAGAATCCTGTTCCAGATATTGATGGGTTGGAGCCACCTTGAGTGAATGACAACTTTCCACCTCCAGATGCACAAAGCCTGGGGCACGTTTTTGAAGTGAGATTTTTTTTATTTTTTTTGTCCATACTGTGTGTCTGCCTGTGAGTGAGGCTACAGGGGCTGCCTTCTAACCATGTTTGTACAGGGTTTGGTTTGACAAGGGACCTCTTCTGATGGATCTCCAAAATGCTGCTGACACCCAGAGAAGGTTAACAAACTCAGGAGAAGGCTGGAAATAATATATAGAGCTTGTACTCACATTCTTGTTATGATCAGTTAAAAAAAATAAATACACATAACTGCCAGTCTGCTACAACTGAACACGGTTGTATTATCTGTTCCACTTTCTGATTTATTTGTTGAAGTATTGCAGAGCACTTGCACCCTACACAGCTAAAAGTTGCTCTTTCATGAGCAGCTGAAATGCTTACGCATTCCAGTAGTTAAATGATGCAATATCCAGGTGGATATTTAATAGCCCATGACAAATCTGGAATGACACAGCAGACACCATAAATATCTTCACTTGAACAGATAGAACAAAACCTATTTATAAAAGCTGCTCCTAATTTCTTATCACGTGTTGGCCCTATTTTTAAAATAGCCCGGGGAATTGTCCCTGTCCTCCTTGCAGTCCAATCCATTCCAAGTTCTTCAGGATGTGGGGTCTGTGGTACTGCATATGACAGAGCTCTTTCCCTTCAAGCAGATATGTTTTGGCATCTTTTATTTTAACACTCATGGCAAAATTTGCAGTTCATTCATGTGAATATGCCCAATTTGTTCAGTGAATCTCCTCAGGCCTCTGTGCTCTTATGGGTTTTGCATAATCCTGGAGGGTTTTTAAGCACATGTTTCTGCTTATAGGTGAGTGCTGTCTTGGTTAGAGCAAGCTGTGGGATGTCAAGACTGGCAGTCACTCTTGAAATGGCTGTGGGTGCTCCCATGCTACCAGCGTCCTTCAAGAGAAGTAGCTGTCCTGCCGACTATACACAAGACAGACCTCGAGAGTGCCCACACCGATGTGCCTGAGCATCTTCTCTGAGTCTCGTTATCATTACATTACATATACCATGCTGCAAAGGGGTGGGTGAGTTTTACTGAAAGGGAGGGCACGTTTATTTTTAAAACAAGGTTTAGGAAGGTCTGGAGCTTTCGTGAGCTGAGACTGAGCTTATTGGATCTTTAGTTTTTCTACTAAAGCTTTTTAAAAATCCTAATACTTCATTTTGTCATCCTTCAGACTAGAGCATATTTTAGGCCAGCATTAAAAGAAAGTTTCAAAACCAGAGGAGTTTTGTAAAAAAATGTCTGAGCAACCCAAAAGTGAAGTAGATAAAATTATTTTGAATCAAGAAAAATCGCATTATGTGTCAAATGGCTTATTTTAAGATTTTCAGAGGGTAGGGAGGAAAGGTGAGTGCTTTGAAACATCTCTTTTGGTTTAAGATTAATAGGTATTTTTAATGTATTTTATTTAGTTACTCATTCAGTTAAAAACTCTTGATTATCTTGGCTCCATCACTCAAACAGTAGTGAGGCAGCTTCATTTTAGTACATAGTACTTATGGACACGTCGTTTCCAAGAGTGCAGCACCCCTGCACACCGGCACACACAGACAGTCGGTGAATCCTTATTAAGTTCATCTCAAAATCCTGATCTTGGAAAGACAAGTGCTTGCTGAGTGGGAGCAGGGCAGAGCAGGGCAGAGGGTTGGGGTTAGCAGCCACAAAAGGGACAGTGATTTGCCACATGCAGTGTGAATACTGGAGTCCTTGGCTGTGTAGTGTTTGATCCCTTGTGGAGTATATAACTCTTCTCAAACAGGCTATAGAGACTCAGAAGAATGATTCTGCTGCTACTGTCCTTGTTTATAGACCATTTCTGTGTACTTTTTATCAAAACATTTAGAAAGCAGTAGGATTTTGTTAGCGATATATGTGCCTCGGAGGCAGCTACTGAGCCTAGTGGAAACATCATTGTCTCTTAAGGAGTGCGTTGGACAATGAGATATTAACTAACACACCAGGTTTAACAATACATGCTGGTACGAGGTACCTTGGAGTCTTTTTTCAGGAAAGGTAAATCTAAAATGCTGCACAGTCAGCTTAATGGACTACACATGACTATACCCCTGACCACACCTCCCCTCTCTAAAAATTATCTTTATTCCTTTGAATGCATCTTTTATTAATAAACAGTGAAGAACTTGTCAATTTGTCATGATCTCTATATACCCTTCTCCTTCCTGCAGTTAATCCCTATTATAGGCTACCATAACTGATTTTTATCTGTTCTTAACCACTTAGCCTTTCTGGTATTTTGCAGTCACTTTTACTGACACTCATGTTTATTTCTGTTTAATCTCTTGTGTCAAGCACTAGAAATCTCTCTTGGTCTTGAGTTATGGGACACTTGTCTCTACCACAAGTTAATGAATGATGTAATCACAGCTGCATCTTGAACTAGCCTGCCTGAAAATACCTCCGTAATGCTCTCCAGAAATGACCTGCCCTGTGAAAAGGCCTGTGATCAGGTCAATCATCAAGAGGAGAGTCTCATAGATGCACATGGGGCCATGGGCAATTGCTCCATCCAGCAAGGGTCTAGTGAATGCTCCAAGGAAGATGTGCTCCAGATGGGGTGTTGGTTTGGTCCTGGGAGTGAGGATGGCAGATCTCTGGAGCAACGGAGAAAACATTCTGGCCACTGCTCAGCCTCCCCAGCAATGATGCTTTCCTTCTCATGTCTCTGAACTTGCAAGTTCCTCTTTCCCCTGGCAAATTTTAATGTTTCACTGTATTGTATGGAAATATTAGTGTTTCTCTGTGAAATAGTGAGGATTCTTTTTTTTTTTTCTTAAAGGTAGACAAAACAACCCTGTTTTCCATGAGCTCATTCTGCAAAACACAAAATGCATTTCAAGTGATGTTTTCCCCCCAAGATGTAGACTGAAGCAGATGCTCGCTTGGAAAATTTAAGCCCCAGTATTTGAATTTTGGCAACAGCAACTGAAAAAACCGTGTCTTGTCACGGAAAGCATTTGACAACTGTAACCATTGAAAAGTCTACATAAAATAAACCCGGGGAAATTATTTAGCATGCAGGGGGAGGCTGTGCAAATGAAGGAATCAATGGGGAAGGATACCTTCAGGTGTGTGGCTTTCTCCCTGCTTTTGGGCTCTACACATTGGCCAAACAGGCAAAGCGGCTGGAGGCTACTGGGGCGGCCCGACTGTAACTGATCCATGCTCTTGTTATCCAGAGAAGCATTAGCAGAGATGACAATGACGCACAGCCCCAGCCTAGGCTTGGCCAGTGTCCCATTTGCTCCAGCTCCTCTGCGGTTAACAGCCTTTGTCTCCCTTAAAAATGTAATTTCCCAGAGTACTGTCCAAGAGTGCAGATGTGAAGTTGTCTGCGTGCAGGGTCTGCTGTAAGGGCAGGAAGGGCACTGGCAGAGGCTGACCCCAACCGGAGTAGCCTCTTTGGAATGTGATTTAATACCCACCTGCCCCATTTAAGCACATCTAAGAGAGATGCTCAGACTTCCTGGGCCACTCTGGACCAGCACAAGGGCACAAAGGAGAGTGCCCTGGTCTAATTTAAGAGATAATTTTCTTGTTGCTCTCCCAACCCTATTGATTACTTCCTTTGCTCATCTTTCTGTTTTCCTTCCCTCCACTTTCCCTGTTAGTAGCAGTGTGGCCCCTTCCCAGCACATGTCTGCCTGGCTGGGAAGACTTGAATTTCCATTACTAATGTCCATCATGTGTTTGTCAGGTCCAGTACACAATTCTCCCTTTGTATTCCCAAAGTGTTAAACTGCATTTATTATACAAGACACCAAGAGAAAATTGGCTAAGCAGTTGATGGATAGTTGTATTTCTTGTATTTTCCCCTTTTTCCTCCTGTAGAAGAGATTTTCTTGGTGAAAAGAACGCTACATTTTTATCCAGTTTCCCCCCTGCTGTGACAGAGCTGTGCTCTCATTACTCATTCAATTTTTATCTTTTATGGCAATGAATTTAGGGTTTTTTTGGCCATGAACTCCTTTGTTCTGACTTTGCCCTGATTAGCTCACATTTTGTTTCCCTTCACTTCCTGCAAGAACATATTTTCCTACAAAAACTTCATGTATTTATCTTTAAGGCATTTATTTTTTAGCCACTACTAGGCCTTTGTACTTTATCCAAAGGTAAAAGCACCGGTATGTCCAGGAGATGTTTGGAATCCAGCCACAACATGGAGTCCTGCATGTGGTGGGTGTTTGCATGTAGGTTAGAACCATCCCCACGGGTCAGACCAAAGTTTAGCCCTGCCTCGTCTTTAGGGCCATGGAGCAGACGCTGAGAGAAAAAGTCTAAGGTCAAAGCAAGAATGTTCTGATAACACCTTCAGCATCGTTCTCCTCCATGGCAATCAATGGCTTTGGATCTTCCCATGCTAAGAAGTTGTGTTGCCTCTTGGTATTTAATGTCTGTGTCCCTAATCCCCATTTAAACACTGTGCTTAGTAACATTTGTCTGCTTGGTGGTTCACAAAGCCTTCTGTAAGTGGCTTTTTTATTTTTGTTAGCAAAATATTTTTGGGTTCCATAAAACGTTTTCCTTAAAAAAACAAACAGAATAAATCTTGGTAATCTATCAAATTTAGCACTGTGAAAATCATAGCAATTCCTAAGCCAACCCCATTGTCTCGGCCTTGGCTCAGACCCTTTGACAACTTCCCTGAGCAGTGGGAGTTTCCTGGGGGTGCAGGGATCTCCAGAGGGAACTGTGTATGTCCTGAGACTGCAACTCCTCCATGCAGGAGGGATTCTACATGTGCAAAACCTCTCTGAGCGTACAATCACTTCATCAGCCCTTTGCTGGAATTTTTCCAAGGAAACTGATGTTTCCAGGTGCTGTTTGTATGTCCTCGACAGTAGGTGCTGTCATTATTTACCATGTTTTTTGTGTTCCTTGGGTGATCATGGTGCTCGCCACACTCCCTAGGAGCTGGCTTGCTCAAGGGCTTGGCCATGTAGCTGTACAGAGCATCGCTGCATCCTGGTGCTCACGCCTCCTGTTCATGCTGCTGAGAGGAAAGAGCCAGCCCTGGGGGACGGATTATGCCCCCAGTATTTCCTTATGGGGTGACAAATACCTGTTCTGGTGCATGTGCACCCTGGACTGCTCTTTACAGCAGCTCTTCATTCTGGGGACTTTTTTCTCCAGACTGGGATTAATTTCTCCTTGATGCATCAGGTTGTATTTCTCCTCTAATCAAAATGTTACCTTCTGGTTTTGACTTTTCCCCCTGCATCTTTTTTTAGCCTTACAGCAATTTTGTTTCCAGGGTGAATTTTTGGAGTGGCTCCTGTGCTGATTTCACTCCCATACTAAAAACATTGAATAAAATTGATCCTTGCAAAAGCCAAAATCTCTGCACACCTCCTCTGCTTTTCCCTGTGGTTCTGCACACTCAGCACTGTGTTTCCAGGCCATGGGTCTTCTATGGTTTCCATCTGAATGACTGGCTGGGCTTGTCCCGTCTCTGAAAACTCAACCCCAAGCTCAAAGGCTGCCTGCAGAGGGCTGCGTTTCTTCTTGGGACTGGGAATTGGAGTCTGAGCGGGATGCAGCTCTGTTCATTTGCCTGACCCTGGTGGGATTTGAGGCTGCTCAGGCATCCTCTGCATCTGTCTGTCCATCCACAGCTGGGAGGACAGATCTGACAGGGGCTCAGCTGTGGCTCAAAGGCAGAAAAACTCTGCTCCGAGGGCTTGGGCAAGAGCCTGTTTTAGAAAGTTGCCTGGGTGCCTTGGCATTGGTGGTTGTTTTCCAACCCTAAGCAAAGCATCAGGGCAACAGATGATGTTTACTTCATGTGACAAAATACTCAAGCCAAATATTATTTAATACTGCTTTCTTTCATGTCTTGACAACTCCGAAAGTGCCTCTGTATGACAAAAAGCTGTCGAACAACTTTTTGCAGCTTTGTCTTGTTTTGTGTGCAGAGTTAATATTTGTCTTTTCTTTGGCCAAGTCAGACTGATCCCAGAAGAGCTACATCAGGTCAGACTGAAGCCATTTGCATTCAGTTTTACTAGCTTGAGTTTATCACATGCCACAAAGGAGACTGGGAAAAAAGCTCTGGTGGGTTTTGGACTGAATTTAAGGTCAGTTAGAGTGCTTAGTGAAGTGGGAGGGATTAATAAAAATGTCAGCAATGCATGGCAGGAAGAAAAACTCAGATTATTACCCAAGAAGGTGTCAGGGCCTCCCAGCTGTGTTCAGGTGTTTGTGTTCAGCCTTTGCTTCTACCGATATCCTTTGCTGGGCACTGCTGCCCTCGTGCCAGGAAGGTACTATGTAAATGTATGGTGCAGATGAGCAATGCTGATGCCTTGTAGAATCATAGAATCACCAGATTGGAAAAGATCCACTGGATCATGGAGTCCAACCATTCCTATCAAATACTAAACCATGTCCTTCAGCACCTCATCCACCCGTCCCCTAAATACCTCCAGGGAAGGTGACTAGGAAGAATCACTGGCTCCTTTGATGTGTCCAGCCAACTGATGACCAGTGAGGGTTTTGGAGGCTGCTTGAGCCTCTCCTCCTTTTGCTTTGTCATTGAGCAAAGGGGAGTCTGTCTGGTGGGTTGCTACTGGCCTTTTTGTCTCTGTGAAATAACATGGTAAAGCTTTTGTGGATCTGTCTGAGCCCCAGCAATCTCTAGACAAGAGCTGTGATAATTATATCTGAGCATCATTTTTGGGACCGACCCCAAACTGTGTCCTCACAGCCAGATAGGAGATCATTGAGGTAGTGGGGTCCAGAGACACCATTGCTCATTGCAGCAGTGTCTGGTTTATTAACCTCCTGTAAGCCAAATTTTAATAAGGAAATGACACATTTTAGCGATGTGACCTGACAGTTTACTTTAAGAGCCTCTCTTGCTAAAGATTTGTGAATCCAAAAAAAGCAAGTGCCCTGGCAGTGTATTAGCTCTGATGTAATGGATGCTCCATTTCATTTTTACAGTGTGCTTACACATATTCTATTGTCACGTTCACTGCAGAAAGTAAATACTATCTGTCTTGATGAAGGTATTTCAGATGACTTCAGCTGACAGAAGGAAATGTGGCTGTTCTTTACCCACAATAGGCTTTCTCTTTCAGTCAGTAAGGCTCTCATGAAAAAGTAGAAATTTCCAAGTATTTTGCTAAAACTTTTGCTGATGAGAGACAATATTATTAGCGACGTGCATTTTAGCAGCACTCAGAGGACATGGCTGAGCTCAGACTCTCTGCCCTGTGCCATTCTCTCTTCAATCCAAACATACTTCTGCAGAAGTAAAATCTCTGTGAGAAAGGCAGTGCTCCACTTGATAGTTGATCTTTAGCAGAGGAGTCAGGGTATCTGAAATTATTTGGAGATATAGGTGTTTGCTCTGTGTTTTGAGACTGCAGGGATAAAGCACCATGAAGGGCGCATCTTGGATCGAGGTTGTGTGCTTAGGATGTTTACGGAGTATGTGAAGCATTGCATAGCATTTGGAACAAATATGTGTTGGTCCTAATTTAGCAGCAAAGGGTTGATAACTTCTGTGTGAAGAGCAAAGCTTTTCCCCTTCCCCACAACTGCCTGAAATATTGATAGGAGAAGTTCAAAATGCTGGTGATGGCTGAATGCCACAGAAATTCCATGAATATTGATTGAGATCTTTACATGAATTTGCCTAGGCTGAGATCACACCCTTTGTATCTGCTTCTCACCAATACCGAGTCCATCAAGTTTTACTGGCCGTAGCCTGTAAGCCTTGAAGCCAAGATGTCACTGGCATGAGTGTTTTTAGAAATTGAACTTTATACTCTCATGCAGGGGGGGAAAAAAGGCAGAAGGAAAAGGGAAAAAATACTATGGGAAATATCCAGGGCATTGTTTAATAAGAACTGGCAGAAAACTGGGCTCTTGGAGTTGAAGCTGACTGGGATGGTGGGGTGCCAAGTACAAAAAGGGCAATAGCCACTGAGACCAAACAAGACTCAGATAACCCTGGAGGTGTTCCAGGACAGGCTGGATGGGCTTTGAGCAACCTGATGTGATGGGAGGAGTACCTGTCCATGACAGGGGCATTGGCAGTGTACGACCTTTAAGGTCCCTTGAGCAGAAACCATTCTATGATTCTCTGTTCTATGACTATTTCAGTCTGTAAAGCAGCATAGCTGTGCTGGTTAGGGTGGATTGTCTCTGTGTTTTAATTACCCATACAAAACTTTCTTCTGGACATCCTAAAAACAACCCTCTGAGCAACTTCTCAGAATTAAAAACATCCAGGAGCGTTCCATATGTGCAAACATTAAACCAGTTTTAAAGTTGCAAAGAATTGCCTGTGTGCTCTTGAGTCCCATCAAGTCTTTTCTGTTTTCTTCAGCGGGGACTGTGTGTGGTAGTCCAGGAAAATAAACTCCAACCCATTAAATTAGACTTTGCTAAGGGTATTGGACTGATAGAGCCTACTTTATCATAATAAAGTCACGCTTACAGCCGATACAGATCTGAAGTCACTAATGCAGATGTGTTTGGAAGCGAGATGTTTGGTCTGTTTTATGGGTTTTATTGTTTTAAGATGATTGATGTTGCAAAAGGCTTTATCATGCTGTCAGCAATAAATGGAGAAAGGACACAACGCATCCAGAGTCATGGAGCTGGTAGCTCAGCCTGGGTCTGCTGACTCGCAGCTGTGAGCCTCCTCTGCTTGGCCACCCTGTCTTCTCTAAAATACTGGACTATCGTCAAATGCTCTGCCGCATCTCAACTGAGCAGTGAGCCAAAAGCCCTCAGGAGGAAGGATGTCTATCAGCAACTCTGGTGGGCTCTGCTTTAAGAGCTTCGAACCTTGTGGGATTTTCAAACGGCGTATTTTCAAACCCAGACAGTATCCCAGGCTCCACTGGGGGCTTCTGCAGACACGTTGTAGCCGATTTGACTTAACATTTAGATTGGAGACAGACGGCACAGTTTAATCCAGAAAAGATGGAGACAGAAGCTTTTAAAAAAGGACTATTTATGAAAGCTCCCTCTCTGCTTTAATGTCAGGAAGGGCATTTTAAGCAGATGGAAGGTTGGTATCAATCAGTGCTCCTCCCTTCCATCATTCACAGCAGGGTGCAAATCTCCCTCCTAACTATGTTCCATGCCTGTTCCCCAGCAGCCTGGTTTAGCAGAACCAGTCTTGCTCCTCTGGCACACAAACCTCAGTGTCCAGCCAGCAGTGAGGGGCATCTTTTGCTTTTCTTGCTCCCTGCTTGCTTTTATAGGGCAGCATTTTTCTGCCACTTTTGGCTGTGATACAAGCTTTGTCTGAACAAGCAGGAGGGAGTCGTTTTTGGCTGTCTCCTCTCTGGTTTCCCCTGGTGTTCTGGCTTTTTCTCCCCTCTCTGTTTATTCCCTCAGGAGCCCAGACACTAGCAGAGCTGTTGAGACTCCAGTAAGGGTGCAGCAGTCACAAACATGCAGTCACATTTCACTTTGCAGAGGGAGAAAAAGAGCAGACGCTGGGTGCAGGTAGCTGCCCTGGAAACAGTGTTATTGGTACAGATGTAGAGGCAGACCTATATTGGCATCGTGTCTCCCACAATTCAGGTTTCTTTAGATGCTTTCAGCAGTGGCGAGCACTCTGTCAACCACAAAGCCAGCCAGGATAGGCAAGGTCAGTGGGACGAAGCTCAGCAACAAATTGCAGTAATCTCCTCCCTTGGAAAAATTCAGGGCTAGTGTGGGATCAAGTCTGCCCTGCAAGGGAGCATTTATAAAGTGCCTTTAATTCCCATGTTGCCTCTGAATGCCTTTCTTTTAAAGAATTTAGATTTCAGATGCTCAGAGGACAAGATGGGGTCTAGATGCTAACATATTCAGTCAATTCAAGCAAGGACTTTGAATCCTAACCCAGAATAACTTGAAAGTGGAGGTGTAGAGATGAATTATTTCCTTTTCCCTGCCTTACCAGCAGATGAGGATGTTTGCTTCTCCACTATATGCTTTCAGGTCTTGAGACAGCTTTTTGGCTGACACAAGGCGTCCCTGGGAACAAGATGCATTTGTTGGCTTCCCCCACCCAGGATCTGACTGTTCCACCTTCATTTGGAGCTTTTGAAACATCTACTTCTCTCCTTAACTGATTATCTCTAAAGCATTGCAGCAAAATTCCCAAATATCTCCAAAAGGTTTTCCCAACAATAAGGGTTCTGATGACCCTGACCACATCTGTCTTTCCGCACCCTCCTCAGAGATGTCTAGGGCCTGCCAGGAGAGAAGGACACTAGTGGGTTAAGCCCTGCCTTCGAAAACCTTCCTCTCCTACAAGCCTGTAATGAATATTGATAACTAAAACCCTCTGCTTTTCTAAAAGGAGTTTTTTTGGTCTTTGAAAGACATTTTAAGAGTTCCTTTGTGGTGGCAGAAGACTGGATTCAGAGATCTTTTCCAGTTTTTCATCCTTAAGTGCAAATGTTGCAATTAAAGTATTGAATTATCTAGGGAGTGTGATGTCCTGGGGTCTGAAGAAGCCCAGGCTTGGTAAGAACATTAGGTTTTTTTCTCACTTTAGTGTTGCCTGCTGAGGGAATGTGGCTGATGTTACTGTCTCTTATCCCCACCACGAGTGCCCGTTGGCATGGCCCATAGAGGACTACAAGTCTCTTGGTGATGTCCCACCAAAACCAAAGCCTCCCCACTAGGTGTTCAGGAGCCTACGTCCAGGTCCGATGGCTCTGCCATCTGTCGATACATCACAGGGATGGTTGTGAACCTTGTTTTTATCTGCTGGAGCGGCTGGCTTGCCTGGCACAGGGACCTCCATGGTCCTTGACACGGTGCATTTGTTCGGGGGCTGAGTCAACTTGGATGACTGACCCTGTCTGATCCTTGATCTGTCAGGATGAGTGATGGTGGGGAAGGACAACTCCACTTCTCCGTGTCTTTCCCTGGTGAGGGAGAAAATACAGAGTGGCTTTCAGTGCTGTCCAGCTCCTTGCGGGATGGCCAGCGGGGAGGTTTGTCTTCTCAACAAACCACCTAGGAGCATTTCCTATGCACCGCATGGATCTGGGCTTGAGTCTCCATGCTTTGAAGAGCAGGACCACACAGAAAGTCCAGCCATCCAATGACGGGTGCTTCTAATTGTCTGTGTCTTCTCGGGTGTCTGGCTACCGCTTGGCAGGAGCCACCCGTGCACACTGAGCAAGGTGGACTGCAAAAACACAGCCCAAGAATCTATGGGACACAGCAAGGGCAAGCAGTCTGTTTGTGGCAACTCATGCTGTAAATTGCTCTATAAATAGCTGAGGAATTACCTTTATATTTCTTTCAGGAAGATGCTCTTAACTAAACATAGAACAGCACAGAGGGGCTGTTTTGTTTGTTGATACAGTTGGTCTCCATGCAGTACGTGGGCTCTGCCAGGTTGGAAACCCTATCAATATTTTGGTGACATGGAGTTACTAAGCTACTGTCAAACCTCTTTGAGAAAGCAAGCAGATTACCTCCCTGAATGCAGCTCACTTGCTTAGCTCACAGCTCACAATTTCAAGCCCGTTTTTACATTTTATGGCAATGTTGTGCAATGTTGTTATCTAGTCCCACTCAGCTCCAGAGATGGCTGAAATCAGGGCACTCTTCCTACTGGAGATGTTGAGCTGATAAAGTCCCTCCCTGTGGTGCTCACAGTGGGAGGTGGGACTGGGATGGTGAAAGAGTCTTTTCTTTATGAAACCTGTCCCCAGCCCGACCTTGCTTCCCATCCTGGCTGTGGTCATCCTGCTGGGGTGGCTTCTGGCTTTGCACGAGGCAGGCGAGCTGGTCTTGGTCGAGGGTTGTTTTGTTTGTTCTCCTCTCTATGCTTTGACTTGGAGCCTTGGCAATCCTTGTGAAAATGCCTCGGGGTTAGAAAAGTTTGAAAATGTGTTTGTTTCAAATACTTGGCTGGGCTTACTTTAGGCAAGTTTCCCACCACAGGTGTGAACTTTTTTGAGTGCTGGTTGTAACACAAACAGTGAAGGAAGCGCTCCCATATTCTGCATGGATTTCACAACACTCCAACTTGCTCTGGGTTTTTGGGTTTTTTTTTTGCCCTGTGGCCTTGGCAATGTTAGTTTTATTCCTTATTTATTAATTTATTCCTTATAAAACAACCTCCCTCCCAGTCCCAGCCATGTTTGGGTGCAGATGAGGAGCAAGGGGAAGCTGTGGTCCTTTAGTGGCTTCATCCCCACATTGGGACACTGTGTGGGGGTTCTCAACCCTGCAGCCCTCTCGCTGTGGAGATATTTGGCCGGGTCCAGCCCTTGAGGAACTAGGGTGACTAATACAAGAGAGGAAAGTTTTATTTCAGCTCTGCTAAAAAAGTGACAATTCACTGAACTCCCAAATTGGCGTTTTGCCTGAATCAACGTTGGGTGCGCAGGGTGGATTTCTCTTTTAAAGACAGGGCAAAAGTGTACCCTGTTTGCTTTACTTGTTTTTTTTCATTCCCCCAGTTTGATGGAGCAATTGAAGGTCTTGTTGAAATAGGACTTTAAAAGTCAGGCAAGCATTTTCTTGACGTGCAAAGGTTTTGTGGCATTCCTGTCAAAACACAGCTCAAGTGAAGGGATGTGACACTCAGACTTAACTTCATGCTTCTTTAAAAAATAATAGCCTAAAAAAACCTCCAGTACGAGTTTTGACAACAGAACAAATGGACATAAACAAGCAGAAAATGAGAAGATTTGTAATCCTTAAAGGATCAAGTCTGCTGGGGTTGCTGCAGGTGAGGCGACTGAAGAGGGTGGGAAGCTTGATTCAGGGAAGCTTGTGATACTTTTGAGAAACTGCCTGTGTGATATACAGACTGGTGATATAAAGACATATAAGGTGCTGAGGGAGGCAGGAGCTCTTGCTCCTTATATCTCATTTATTAATGAGAGTATTTTCAAAATTAAACAAATAGTCTGACGAGAGCAGCAGTGGCTCCCAGGTTTTCCTGACCATAATTAGTACTGCAGTCTCATTTGCTCTGTTGCTCCTTCAGATCAGTGGTAAAAAGCACCCAAGCAAACACTGTGGCCTGGGGACATGAGCAGCTGAGTGCAGCTTGCTTCCCCCTGCAGCTCCAGTTATTCAGGCACCATTTCAGCCAAGTTCCTGCTCTTGTGAGCAGCTTTGCTACCTGGAGGAAGTTTCTGCTGGTTCAGTTAGAGTTTCCCCACCTTAGGCTGGCAGTAGGTCTGATGCTCACCTGATGAGGGGCTTGTAACACAACACTGTCAGTTTTGCAACAGAAATTAATGAGAATAAAATAAACCAGCAAAGTGAATACGCATCTACCATTTTTAAATGTAAGAGTATAAAACCCCAAAGCTCCATATTAACTCAAAATGACAATATGTATTTCTCCCTATCTTCACACCAGTAAGAACCAAGACAAGAGCCTGATTCTACTCCTGAAGGCAAAGCTTTCCCGATAAAAGAGCTGTATGGAAAAGGTCACTTCCTTGGCAGAATTTTGATCCTTATTTTGTCCTGATTCATTTAGTCCAATCTGAGATACTGGGAAAAATCCCCAAACCCTCAAAACTTGCAAAACATCCCTGTGTCCTCTGAGTCTTACATGTATATGTGGAGGAGGCTTTGTCTTCTTCACTTGTTGCTCCTTCAGATTTGGTTTCCAAAGAGACTTGGTTTCTAAGGCACTGCCCAAAGATACTGGTAGATATTTTGTTTTGCCAAGGAAAAAACCCTCAGATTTTAACAAACTAATTGAAAATGGGCATCTGGGGATGCTGCAACCCTCAGTGTATCGTGAGCTCTGGCACAATGAGAAAATAAATAAATTAGTGACAGTGTTGGCCCTCACCCTCCAACTCTCCCACCCCAAACCACTCCAGGATTTGTGGGCTGCAGAGCAGCCTTGCTGCCTGGAACTGTGGGGTGGGAGGATGGGGAAAGAGACCTGTTAATCTGTTGGAAAGGAGATTTCCAGGAAAATCTCTAATGCAATCACCACACCAATACAATGCAAGGTGGGGATCGTGATGGGAACACAACTCTTCGCTGAACTGGTCAGGAGGAGAAATGCAATGTAGTGGCTGCTGTGACATCCACCTTCAGCCTCACGCTGGCACAGAGCGTCTGTGATCTGGAGAAGGTTTATGGCCAGGGTTTGGTTCAATGTGCTGCAGGCTCCTTTAAGTCCTCCAAGGTGCATCACATTTAATTTCTGCAGTGGTGTGCAGGGTCTGTTACTGCCTTCCAGTGTCCTCCTTGCTTTCATCCAACCTCAAAACTACGGGGAGTATTAGCCCATTACAGAGATATAAGAAACTGAGGAAGCATCAGAAAAATGGCTCAGGTGGGGAAAGTCAGCCCCCAGTGTGCATCCCCCCAGCTTGCTGCCTTCTGCTGTTCTTTGGGGATAAGCTATAGGTCTCTTTCCTTCTAAAAATATTTTGAGCTCTTATTAAAGTCTCCTTTGAAAGAGAACCAATTATAGCTCTTTGCATCATTTCCTTGCTCAAGCGTGACCCAGAAGCTGTAAGTACTCACATTTGCTATCTGTACTTCATTTCAACTTCAATAATAATTCCTGCTTTTAATTTGATGCTGATTGATCGTGAAACTGCGTGTAAGCCATATGGCATCGTGTTTACAGTTTTACACCATTCCCATTTTCCAGCAGTCATATCGAACAATTTACGTAGCTCCAGACATGCTAAAGGGACAGCCAAAGAATGGCATTTGTTTTGATTATCTTATTACTGCTTTATTCAATCAGGAGACATCACAGTGAATGCGTGGCAGACCAAACGTGTACAGACAAGATTGCCCGATATCACACGAGAGCCATCAGGCTGGCCGGGAGGAGGAGCGTTGGGTAGGGTTTTACACATCTGCGTTCCAAAACCCCAAATGTTATCTTTGTCAACAAAGCCTGAGAAACTCTTACTGGAGGTAAAAGATTTAGTTTGCTTTGACTTGCCCTTTTCTGGGCTTTCCCAGAAAATGTAGCAGATGCAGCTGGTGAGAGCAATGGGTTGTGTGGGTTGGATCCCTAAAGGCTGGGATCCACCTTGGGGTCACATGAAGGACATAGGGATGGGGCAAGTGAAGAGGATCCCAAATTTTGGCCTCAACAGCCTTCAGCGGGCTGCAGCTCAGAGGCTTCCAAACCCAGAGGCTGTGGCGTTGTGTCAGACTGAGGTGCCAGGTGCCCCCTGGGTTTTGATGTATGTATCGTTCCCCAAGCACAGGGATGCCAAGCAGAGTTGCCCTGGGAGCTGGGGCTGCAATTCCTGCTTAGGGCACAGCAGTGCTGGCAGCTGCACATCACCTGAGCTCTAATTGCAGTGCATGGTTTTGCAACGCTTTACTGAAACCAAGTTGTAATCTCAAAACTGGGAGGGTGCTTTTTGGCTCGCTGTGCTCAAAATCAGGAATTCCAAGTTTCCTCAAAATCTGACAAATAAAGTCATTTCCCGCTTAACAGATGGAAATGACTATTCCCATAGCTATGGGCTGGGTGTGCAACCAGGCACTTCTAAAATAAAGGTTGCCCTTTTTCCTCTCGGTATGCCTGTGCTTAATATACATGGCCTAGATTATTCCACTTTGAAACACAAAATAAAACGGCAAAAATGCAGACAAATCATGACAAATACCAATACTCATTATAATCTCATTCCTGGCAGTGTCTGGAGCCTTTTGTGATAGCCAGGCATCTGAGAAAATCAATTCATATTTAAAAGATTAATTACTTAAAAGTAAACTGCACATTGAAAACGAAAACCTGGTTACAGGGAGAAATCTGGGCTGGATGCCTCACTCTGACTGGGGTTGAGACGTATGAATATGGTTTCAGTCGGAGGTTTGCAAAGATGTTTTAGGGATATAGTGCTCTGTTTCAAAATCTGCTGATCACTCACATCCTACACGTGGCATTTTCCTTTTTGGAGAAATGCTGCTTGAGTTAGCTAATTATGCAAAACCAATTTGCTTTTCAGAATAGCTCCAGGTAGATATAAATGAGACTATATTGCATTTTAATTACTGGAATGCCAGTTGTTCACTTCCTTTAATATTCAGTTAAAAATATACTGAACTTGAAAGGAAATAAAGCCCATCAGTTTCATACTTTTCCTGGTAAAAACCCACTGCTTTGCCAAGGACACCGATTATTCAATAGTGAACTTATACTTTATGGTATAAAGGAGGAACAAATAATTACATGAGACTGTCTCTAGTAAAAGTGTGCCGATCTGTTACAAATATTTAAAGTTCCTTCTGCCACACCAGGAAGTGAATAGTTACCCATTGTGTTGTCCCAAAGACTGATATCCTCCCTGACATGGAATTTCTACCTAATGGAATACGTTTAAATTAGACATTTTGCATTTTTGTGTGCACTGTTTCCTCCTCAGGCTTCACAGTTAAAAGACTGAAAATGAAAACAAAACGTTGGCTTTTCCAGAAGTACCTTTAAAGATGGACTTGAGAATGGCTGAGAGAGCTGGGGGTGTTTAGCCTGGAGAAGAGGAGGCTGAGAGGAGACCTCATTGCTCTCTATAACTACCTGAAAGGAGGTTGTGGAGAGGAGGGAGCTGAGCCCTTCTCCCAAGTGACAGGGGTCAGGACAAGAGGGAATGGCCTCAAGCTCCACCAGGGGAGATTTAGGCTAGACATTAGAAAAAAACATCTTCACAGAAAAGGTCATTGGGCACTGGCAGAGGCTACCCAGGGAGGTGGTTGATTCACCTTCCCTGGAGGTGTTTAAGGCATGGGTAGACGAGGTCCTGAGGGACATGGTTTAGTGTTTGATAGGAATGGTTGGACTCGATGATCCAATGGGTCTCTTCCAACCTGGTGATTCTATGATTCAAGGCAGTTCGCAGTTCTTCAGTAGTGGGGAAGATTTGACCTGCAGGATAAAATGACTTGTAGTCTTTCCAGGAGGGCTTTTAGGTCTTTCTGAGCTGACTGACCATGATGCCCAGAGAGGGAGGTATATGCTGCAAGTAGAGTTGAGCTAAATGACAGCTGATAATCAGAGTTTATCAGCGGAAAGGAACTGCACTTGTAAGAAATGCTGCTGCCAACGGCCCATTGTCACTGTTGGTCATCTGTCAACTCAGACAGGTCCAGGTCTTGCTGAAGGCAACATTTCCTTGTAACTGTTTGTTTCATGCACGGGTAATTATTTGCAATGCCAGGAGTAACTCCTCTCCCACTAAGCAGAATGGACAGGCATCCCCTCCCTCCCTCCCTCTGATATTTCCCTTTAAGACAAAGCAAAACGTCGAGCAGGGAATTTAGGGAATGTTTTTTCTTCCAACTAAGGAAATCTTAGGGGCTTCTTCTAAAATACTGATGAGTGCCCTAGGCCCGGCTGCAATGTGCAGCATTTCTCATCAGCTCTGCTCAATGTGCTGTAACCTCTCAGGGAGCAGCTGGGTGCAGGGTCAGCACCCATGACCCCCTGTGCGCTGAAGCAAAAAGTAAAGGAATGTTTCTGTATAGATGGGGCTGTGTTTTGGATGCACATGGAAGGTAAATTGTTATGCCTGTATCTCCCTTTTCTTGCAAGGATGCTTGTGGACAGGGTCCTCCAATCTGTATCATTGAACAAAAAGTGTTTGGGTAGATACGTGATCACATGGTCAGTATTGGAATGAGGCAAAGCATCACTGTGCTGGAGGCAATGGAGGACTGGTCCTGGCACCAAGCTGCTGGGCTGATGCTCTTTCCCATCCCCTTGTCAGTCAATGCGGTCATTCATAGAATCATAGAAAAACTAGGTTGGAACAGACCCACCATATTATCAAGTCCAACCAATAGAATCATAGAATCACCAGGTTGGAAGAGACAAGGCAAGCCTAATGTTTTCTGCTGTATTTTACACAAACTCTGCCCATCTTTTTCAATGATGCGCAGCTCCAAGCTGGATGATAGTTTACTGTTCATGTACAGTGACCAGGAGCGGGTGAGATGACTCCTGGCTGTCACTGCATCTGCGGGTTTCTCCATGGGTGGCCCCACAGCTCCTGCTGCAGCTTCGTTCCTGGGGCAGCTCAGCCGCCCTGGGAGAATTAAAATGAATATCCTGTAAAACGGTCCAGTGGCTGGTTCAGAACCTCTGACCCCATCTGTTTAATTTATTGATGGAAAAATAAATCTCTCCTCTTTCTGCAAGAAAATACAGTGTTTCTATGTGAAATTTGGACTGATTTTATGAGTGCGAATGCTGAAGTGCCCCAACAAGACGGCAGTTGATTCTTAGTGCAGTAAAAACGTGCAGTAATTTATTTGACTTTAGACACATGAAAACCAGCAGAATTTAGCTTCTTTATATTTTGCCATACTAGAGAAGCACAGAAATAGATTTTAATTATTTTTAAGGTAGAAATGGTTAAAATCAGAATTGATTGAAGTATTTGCTTTGTGCTAGAAGTCTTTTGAGGTCTCTTAGGTGAGCTTCAAAAACACCTAAAAGTTACATGATCGAAGCTTTTTATTCAATTATTCATTTGTTTTCAATATCTGAAGGTCATACAACAGGCTGGGATGGGGAATGCAGCTGTCATTAAAAATTTACTTACTTTTTTGTACTCCAATTAAACTTACAGATAATAGCAGATAAAACCAGCTATGCAATTGCTTTCCTGATGAAGGCACTGATTTATTGACACTGAACTTGGCTTCGGTGTGCTTACACCAGCGATGAGTTTGTCTGCAAAAGTTTGCTTCCATTTTAGGAAGAAAAAAATTGACAGCTGTGAAAACAGCAGAATGTGATACTATCCTTGATGAGGATTTTTCTTGGCAGCATGGTGTACACGTCTTGCAAGACCGTGACATGCCCCATTCCCTCTGAAGACACGGTCAACTACTGCTAGTAAGTTAAATTAGGGATTCAGTCCTGCCTACTCCCTCTGTAGTCAATCAAAAAGGGAGGATATCTGGACCTGTGACGGGGTTAGGGATGGAAGAGCTACCTTTGGAGTCTATGCATTCCGCATTTCACAGGACTGGTGAATTTTGCTAGATTAAAAGCAAGATCTTTCTTGAGGAATCTGTTTGTTAGACTTGCGGGCTGGTGTTTCAACAATTCACTGGGGTATAGGTAGGAACAAAGTTATCCAAAGGATAAGTGCTTTTGGAAATCCAGCCACGTTAACTTTGGCATTTGAACAATATCCTCTTTTACAGGAGGAAGGGGAGATGCTGCAGTGAATCGATATAACCTGCACGTATCTTGGACATATTGACTTAGTACGTAGAACAACTGCAGAAATAATTGGAATATGCAGCAATAATACAGCCTTTTGTCATACGTGATCTAAAATATAAATGGGACCCGGCCTTGTACATTGGCTTCTCTTGTCTGAGTCAGGGCTAGGTTTACAGTGTAAGTACCTTGAATATTCTTCGACAGAGAAAATTGGGTAGCTACACCAAAGCAAACTTCCTAGCAATGACTCATCCCTAATCACTGGTGATTAAATCTGAATTATACTGAATGTATTTGCAAAGGTCTGTGGATATGCTATTACAAAAACTGTTTCTATTGTGGACAAATAGAAAAAAACCAAAAAAACCTCCACTAAAGACTGCATTTGGAAGCTATTGTAAAAGGAGATGATGTTATGAAGAAGGATCAAGGAGAGAGAGCTGTGTATAGAAATGAAAGAAGTAATTCATTTTATATCAGCACCGCAAGGGTTAGGGTTTCCCAGAAAAAAACAGTAATTTTAAATGGAAATGGATCAGAGAAAAGATTCACTCTTATCCCTCTTCTTCTATGTAATTCTCCATCCCTCATTGTGGTATTGTTTATCTCATCCCTCTCAAAACTACATCTAGGCTTATCTGTGATACCAGGCATCTGTCTTAAGCATTGGATCAAAGTGATCATTCTACTGCGAGATTTCTTGCTAGTGAGCTTAGCTTCTGTGTAGGAAGTTACTTCCCCACTTACAGCCTCTGCTCTGGGAGGGAATTCATCACCCATGATGGGTAAGAAATTCAGAAATACTTGATAACTTGGTAAGTAATTCAGTGCAAATGGGGTGTCTGCCTTGGTTACAAATGCAAGAACTGATGTAAAATCTGCTTAGGAATGGTCACAGGACAGGCTTAATTTTTACCCTTCATTTTTGCTGTGAAGGAAACTGTGCTGAATATCCCACTGGCTGTGATGGGAATTTGAGAAAACCTGTTAGTAACAGTAAAGACAAGAGCCTGAAATTACATGTTTGGTTTTTTTAGAGGGGGTTTGTTGCTCTGTAGCAAAATATTGTATGCAACATGTCAGTACTGGAGGCCTGAAGAAAGGCACATTGCAGTAGGAACTATGCAGATTAAAAAGTCACGCAAATTTGGTAAGTTGTGTCATTCTTACAGGACTAAATTTTCATCCCCTTTTTTAATGCTGCTCCAATGTGCTCTTTAAAAGATTTGAATTTCATGAAACATCAAAGAAGTTATCTTCATGGTGCTTTCAGAAAGACTGATGGTACGGGCTTGCTGTCATCACGTTGTCATCTTCTCCAAAGTGGCTGAATTGCAATAAATTACAGCTCTGGTTTGACTGAGGAAACACTTGTATGTATGCTTCTAAGGACAAACTCCTGCTATAAGCCTGTAAAATGACTAAGATGGATGAAGAAGGCTTAGATTTAAACCAATCTTTAGGTCCTCTTCATGCCTCTAAGTCTGACTGATGTGACTACATGCAATGAGTAATAACATTGGGTCTAAATTATGAAAACATCTGCAGGAGAGGATGTCTCTTAAATCTTCTCTGGATATTTGTGTGTACGTGTGTGTGTATCAGTCAGCTCTATCTTCGTGCTCAACATCCAGCTGGTTCTCCTAGGCAAAGCTTAATGAATTGCTCTGGGCAAATTTGAGTGGAATTTGATGAGTTGTTTCAGCTGAGTTGTTGTATAAGGTGAATTTTGTAAGGATTTAAAGTGCCTGCTAATACATTTTTAACTGGGAATTTCAGTTTGTTATTTGCTATTTTTCAGCACTGCATCAGGTACTGAGTGGAGTAATGGGCCATTTTGACTCTTCATTTTAATATTTTTCCTATATGGCAAGCCCCAGCTAAATATACTTATCCCAAATCACCATTTGAAGACTACCAGAGTGTTATTATAGCCATAGTGAAAGCCTTAAAATGTAAACAACAAGCATTCAAGAAACACGAGCACTGATCAAAGCAGAGATCCAAACCATAGCTGAGATGAACTCTGAGACCCAGTTTTGGGATCACTTCTTAGCAGGAAGCCTTAAAGTCCCTCTTGAGTTGAGCAATGTATTGGGAAGCCTGCTGGTATTGCCATTTGGTTTCCAAGTGAGTTTTTATGTATCCAGACTTTTCTTTGCATGTGCAAGCTCATAAAGCCCATGCAACCAGCTACCCTAAAGGATCTCTGTCAGAGAACTGCAGCTGAAAATGCAGATTCATGTAGTATTTGCCATGGAAGGACAGAAGGTGTTCAACTTGGTTATTAATATAAATACAAGCAAGAGAATTTTAAGGATTATCTCTGTGCAGTTAGAATTTTTCCATGTGCCTTCTGAAATTAAAAGAAATTTAAACAGTATAATTTCTTCTCTTTCTAATGATAAGCATTGTGAAACATATTTGGGTATTCACCGAATGTTTAATTTATCATATAGACAGGATGAAAAAAGCAGTATTCTTTCTTCTTGGATATTCACAGAAGCAGCATGACGCCTATACACATACCAGTTTAGATAAAAAGGATCTGGTTTGGTTTTCCTCCTCAAATTTTAGTGAGGTGAAAAGTTACAAACTGCCTTTAAGGAAAGGACAACTATAGAACGGGGCAGCCTAGAAGCATAAGTGCTAGAAGCTAACTGAATGGATACAATTACATTAAAAAAAAAAACCACCTTTATCTTATTCCAATGTTAACATTAGTGTAATTTTTTTGTCCCTTTCTGGGAGGCAATGTCACACTAAGCTGATATGGGAATGATTAGATAAATGTTACTCTTACATGTACACCGCCTTAGTGGCTTGTGTGTGTACATTTTTAATGACCGAGCTCTCCTTCGTATTAGAAAATATCCTTTTACACTTTAGCTGATGCAAAAGGGCACAACAAAATTACCCTGTTCTTGGGAAATACAGTTAAACGTATTTGGGAAGCTGGAACTTATCAGAATGAGCAGATCTAAATAGGTAATGTGGCTGGTGCAATGGAAGACCTTTTCCCATACTAAAATGAAAAAAGGTTCTGCTGGGAAAAAATTCAGACACACATCTTGCTTTCAATTAGTGAACTGCAAATTTCCTAGAATTTCTAGGTGGTATCGAATTTAATTTTTCTGGCCTTGATATTTCAAGTATGTACAACTTTGCTTGCAGAAGCAGCCTCCCAGTGTTCAATGGCAGCAGATTTTTTGCAGAGGGGATACTTTCCTGGTGGTCATGCATGGCAGCACTACCCAAACCCAAAGGAATCAAATCCAAGGCACTTGTACTTAGGTGCAGGATAGCACTAGGAAGGTGATTGTTCTTAAACCAAGCAGCAAAATTTCTTCTCCCAGTCCTTCCTCACCTCTTCCCTGCCCATGGATTCAAAATAACTGTTCTCACATGAAAGAGAACAGGAATCTGGGAAGCTGATATGAGTTTCAAAATCTCTTTTGCTGCTATTGTGGTTGTCTAGTTACTGTTTCAACAGGAAGGTATTTAATCAACGCAAGGCAAAAGGCAGAGAAATGAGCCGGTGATTTCCAGGAGGAGAAAATGTCGGACTGATTAGAGTGTTTCTTTCTCAGGATGGAGTAGACAATACAAAGCGTGTGATAACATGCTCATGATATGCCTCAGATTCCCACCAGCAGCCTTGTGAATAAATGGCACATTTCCTATCATGGCTTTCGCAGTCCGAGGCTGATAAGAAATGTCTAGTGCAGTAAAGCATGTTTGTGCGAGATCCTTGAATACACCTTTGGAAAACCACAATCTTCTCTCTGGCAACAAAAACATAAGAAGTTCAATGAGAGGAATCAGCTCCCTCTGAATTTTTAGCTTGTAAATTTGCTGGTTTAGTTAATTTGATTTTTGTGTTAGATAAATGTAGTCACCAGTTGATATGATGACAGGACGATGGGAAGAAAGAGGATCTTTCCCTTAATTTTGATCCAGAGAAGTGAAATATTTGCTTTCCAAGGGGGTACAATGTGTTTCTTGTGCTTTAATATGTGATTGACACTGGCAAAAGGGACATATTATGCACATAGCACATGGAGCCCTTCATATCCTGCTTGATGTGTGAGCTGAAGTCGTTAATCTCACCCATTTCCTATGTTCAGCGCTATGTGCCAAGATGTTCAGAAATAGCTAGGGATTTGGGATGCCTTAGCTATTGGGTGTCCAGCTACAGAAACTTCTAGAGGTCTTGGTTTTCAGAAAGCTTTGAATAGCCGTCATCTGAAAATTGGGTTTGTAAAATGTCTGTCAGCAAGTGATTGGACTCAGTCCTTGGAGGTCTTTGGGGAGTAGATACTTTCACAGTAACGGGTTAGGCTGAGGGAGCATCACTGACTGTCTCTCAGAGAGTCATGCCAGGCAGGTGGGCTGGGACTCCAAGTGTTACCTGCTGTATTGTGCTACTTTAATTTTCCTTGGACTTCTACTTGGCTGGCGTGTCAGTGAGCAGATACTACCCTTGGGATAAAATCTGTGATTTTTAAATATAAAACAAGTTAAAAATGAAGTACTTTCCTGAAGTATTTCAATATTACGTTCAGTAGGATTCAAAGCAAGTATGCCAAACCTGTGATAAATGGCCTTGCTGTAAGTTTTAGAGAGGAGTGTTAAATTTGTAAACATCAAGTTTAATAGAAATGTCAAATTCAGTTTGCTCTGTTGTTCCCAGCACCTGCTTCCATCCCATCCCATACCTCATCTCTACAGCCTTACAGCAGCTTCTAGAAGCCCTGGATGGGTATGTTCCATAGATGAATTCTAAGGTCAAAACACCAGAGAATAAACAATATGTGGAACAAACCCAGCATGTACCAGCTTGCCTTAGTGGCACAAAGCTTAATAATACCTGGGTAAACATTGCAAAAGCAGCTATTATCAAATTAGCCATTAAAGAACCCAGTGACCTCTGAAATGCTAGAGTCCTGCCAAAGTCCAGCAATGGCAAAGAATATGTTGAACTACATATGTCTGAGACTGAAAACGTGGGGAGAGATGGAAATTATATCCCAGATGTTGCAATGTTGTATAGCTAACACCTCTGTTACCTACAGTGGCATGCATATAATATACAATTGCACAGACTTAATCTGAGGAATAAATATGTCAGGGGAAAGCCAGCTTTCATCTCCCTTCTTCCAAAGCTTCTTTCATTCTTTTAAAAATAATATAATACAAATAAAAAAAAATTGACTCTTCAGGAAGTCTGTAGCACGTTTGGCAGGTTCAAAAGATAATCCTTCACACTTTTGGGCTTTAAATAAATCACTTTTTGTGTAGAGAAGAAAAGCAGCCTAGACTCTTTTTCTTCCTTTGAGGAACCAACCCTATGCAGTCCCTCCCAACTATCTAAATGCTGTCGTCATCATGCAAACATATTTCTCAGCTGGGCTGGTGCCTAACATATTTTCTTCAGTCTCAGGGACCACAGGAATAGGGTTTGTCCATTCTGCATGATTTGAAGTAGCCAGTCGGTTAATCCTTTGCAAACTTATCATAGAGGCAGAGAAAAGATTCTTGGTCATGCAAATAAGCACTGTTGGTTTTGCTTACAGAGGTATGCGGTTTGCCTAGATGAGCTCACATAACATGGAGGCCTCGCGTTTTTCCTTCCCATATTCTGTTTCCAGACTTTCCACAGCCCTCCTCCCCCGAGGCTGTCTTGCAGGTAGGGTTACTCATGAATCTTAGGGGTGCTCGTGGCCTCCCATCTTCACAGGGCTCAGTGTCTGGTGACGTGCTGTCAGTGGCAATTGCTCCTGTGAATATTGAACATCTGCAATATGAGCTGGGTCCTGATCCCTGCTGGAGAGCCTCCTGATGGTGATGGACTGGGGGAGCAGTCAGAAATGTTTGAAGACAGAGAGGTCTTACATGCATTTTCTCAGGGAATAATACTAGTGTGGGGTTTGTTTTTTTTTAAAATCTCCATTCCTGTCTTCAGTGAGGAAAAGCAAGAGGCTTCTGTATTCAGAACAGCAAATTTTTGGTCCTGGGAAACTGAATGGTGTGATGATGACAGTAGTGGTTAAGAATAAGCTTCTTAGTAGGGAGAACTATGAAAATGGGAGGAGGTTCTGCCTGGGTCCAGCTGAGGTTTCTGACAGAAGATTCCATGACCCACCCTGGTGCCAAGACCAGTTGAAAGAACAAGTCATGCTTACACCTTATGTAGACCATATGCCACTGATTTTTTCCTCTGAAACACTGCCAAAATCTTTTGCCAGTTAGATGAAGGTGTATGAATGCATATTACCAATACTGATTCCTCATGTTCAGAGTAAAAAATAGAAACCTTCCAAAGCAACCTCTCTAAAGATTAATTAAACACCTGTTCATACTCCCTACTTGACCTATGGCTCAGGCTGGCTCTGAATAGCCATTAAGTCTGCTTTTGAGCACAATATTGAATGTTTTTTAAAAAATGCTCCACTAAATATCTTCTTAAAAAAATGGGATCGTAAAATCATAGAATAACCAGGTTGGAAGAGACTCATTGGATCATCGAGTCCAGCCATTCCTATCAAACACTAAACCATGCCCTTTAGCGCCTTGTCCACCTGTGCCTTAAGCACCTCCAGGGAATGTGAATCAACCACCTTCCTGGGCAGCCTGTTCCAATGCCCAGTGACCCTTTCTGTGAGATTTCTTTTCCTAATGTTCAGCCTAAATCTCCTCTGGTGGAGCTTGAGGCCATTCCCTCTTGTCCTCTCCCCTGTCACTTGGAAGAAGAAGCCACCACCCTCCTGTCTACAACCTCCTTTCAGGTAGTTGTAGAGAGCAATGAGGTCTCCCCTCAGCCTCCTCTTCTCCAGTCTNGCTGTCAACCAACACCCCCAGGTCCCTCTCCCCCTGGCAGCTTTCCAGCCAGGCTTCTCCCAGTCTGTAGCTTGGCTCAGGGTTGTTGTGCCCCAAGTGCAGGACCCGGCATTTGGCCTTGTTAAACCTCATCCCACTGGACTCTGCCCAGCGGTCCAGCCTGTTCAGATCCCTTTGTAGAGCCTCCCTACCCTCCAGCAGATCGACACTTCCACCCAGCTTAGTGTCATCTGCGAATGTTCTAAGGGTGCAAGGATATTTATTCTCCAGCTTTTGTGTGAATAATGGTTGCTTCTTTCCATGTTCTCAGTTCTGGTCAGCTGCAGTCCACTTTCGCTGCTGAAATAGGGTGGAAGAGTGACTCTTCAGTGAGGCGTTTTTAAAGGGTGCTTTGCAAGCCTGCTGCTAAAACCTTGTCTTTCTCCCTGCATGTCCTGTGGAGCCTGGCGTCCTCCTTCATGGCTTAGCTGTGGCTGCATGGCTGCTAATCTCATCTTCTCGCCTGTCTGGGGGGCTAAACCATTTGACCTATGACCATCGGCGATCTGAAACCTCCATCAATCCTTCTGAAATGTTTTAATGGAATCAAGGCTTCCAAATGAGCCTTTGCATAGTTCCTTAAAAGAAAAGGAAAAAAAAAAACCCAGCAACCCACTCAAAAAAAAGCCCCAGCCCTGTGCTGTTTTCTGTTGTTTTAGCAGAAACCAAACATAACTCATAAAAACACAGGCAAGAAAAATAGAGCACGCTGGTTGCCAGAAAAACAAATTGTAACAGAACATAGAGGGGCCTCTCACAGGGAGGAGGCAGGGAAGAAACACCTGTGATTTCCATTGAAAATCCCCTGATAACTGCATTCCCCCCATTCGGCTCCAGTAAAAGCTCTTGTATGCTCTATCTCTGACCCCAGAGCAAGGTCTTGATGTGGAGAGGTCCCTTCTTGTTGGGCTGCTTGGACACAGCCCTGAGCGCTGGACCAGTGAAACACAGCCCAGAGCGCAGCTGAGGAGCACAGAGCGTGCCTGCCAATTGTCCTCATGTCATTGCTATGGTTATCTGAAAGTGCTCTGCAGATGTTTGCCTGCTTAAAAAACAAAAGGAAATCAAAAAAGAAGCAAAGAGAGAGGAAGATAAAAACAAAGCTTTAAATTTCTCCCCTCCCCAACTGCTAAAAATCTTGGATGGAGGCAGAGCTGTTCTTGCTGATTAGGTTTTGGACCAAGTTAGTGCCTGGAGCATCTAGAAGACACAAGATGCCTAGGTGGCCCTCCTGTGCCCAAGCACATCCAGTGACAAGTGAGCAGAGAGCAGGTGACTGGGACATGGACACAGCCCTTGGATGGGCTTGCTTCTGCTTTGGCCCTTCCCTGAGCAGAGGAACATTGACAGGAGCTGTATTCAGCCCTGCAACATCTCCTCCAGCCTAAACAATAAATGGTTTTGCACATAGTTTTCCTGAAACTTCATTATTACCATGTGAACTTTGGGCACTAAAACCGGTTAAGCACAGGTGGCTGAAATAAGCACCTCTGCAGCACATGATGGGTGCAGATCCTCCTGGAAGCTCTCAAAAATCAGTGTTAGGAAGCAGAACTGTACTGGAATGGCTCCTCACTGGATAAATAGTGAAAGCAGCTGCATTGATTCCAGGACCCCTCTTAGGAATGCAGTATAGATGTGTCTGTTGGAGCAATCACAGCACTGAGCTTAGGACACAACTCAAATATCCAGTTTGCAACATTAAGTCAGGTAACCCCACATGCAGGTGCTTTTGCGAACATGGTTTCTTTGTTGCCTGGTAAAGTCCCAGGTTCATGGCTGTCTTCTAAATATTCCTTGCCCAAGCAAGGGGACATTGAGACTTGGAGAAAAGATCTGAGACTTAACATGGACCTGAGTGGCGTTTAAACATCTGTAGTTGTTGTTCTACAACTTTTTCGGGCTCGGTGTTTATAGGAGGCAGGAAGATAAATGATAGGGGAGATAAGCCCTGAGGATGTAAGCTGGATGAACAGGTGGACATATCAGACAGACCCTTAAGGACACGGGCATGTCCAAATTCTGTGCATGGAGGTTATGGGGGTGTCCAGCTCTCTTAGAATCAACAGATTTTTTTTTCCATCAGCTTACATTAGTCCTGAATAACATTAGAAATGAGCGTGCACGTCCTCAGCAGCAGCACCAGCCCACTGGGCATGGGGGGTGTTACAGCAGGATGTGATCCACTGTATGGTGAAGAAGCCATCCCTAAACTACACAGAAAGAGAAACAGCCCAGGGAGAAGACTCCGTTGCTTACTTAATGAGTGGTAGGTTCGAGTGCTCAGTGTTTTCAAGAACATTTTGTGAGGCTGGGTTGACTTGCTGTAGTTTTAAAATATGATTTCTGTTACAAAATGGGGTGAAAAAGATATATTAGGGAAGCAGAGCCCAGCTCAGAGTTGAATAGAAAGTAATCTTGGTATAAAAAGCTTCATATATGTTCTGGAACACAAGCCTACACAAAGAAAATTCTTAATTCAGCAATACATATGATGCTTTGCTGACCTGGGGTCTCCAAATTGTTTACCTTGCTGTAGGGCAGCAGGAGAGGCAAGGGCTGAAACTATCTGACAAGCCCATTCTTTGGAGCTGCCTGACTTACCTTCTGAAGGGCAAAAGAGGGAGCTCATGCTACAACAAGAAGACAAGCTGTGCAATAAACTATATTCTTAGGACAAGGAAAATCCCAAGATCTCTGACACCTGAAATGTCCCTGGTCTAATCAGAGCTACCTGAGCATCTCCACAGCGGAGGGGAATTTCCATTGAAACAAATTTCCTTCAGCAACAAAAGGCTGTGTGAAAAATTGCCAATTTTATTAGAAGCTCTTGATTTGAAGGAGTCTTTGATTTTTATCAGCTCATTGAAGATAGTGACTAGTGTTTTTATTTCCTTCTTGCCTTCTCTTATCCTTTTCCCCCTGCATGAAAAACACCAACAAACACCAGCCCACCTGATGGAAATAAGTGGGCTTCAGGCAAGAGAAGAAATCAGGAAACATTTTGGAAGGTACTTCAGTAAAAATTGGATAAAACACTGAGGAAATGGGTTTCTTTGCATCCTGGACTGGAGGAAATCTCTCTGATATACTATTAAATGATTTCCCATATTTTGTGCATGGCATATAAAACCATAGAATGGTTTGCATTGGAGGGGACCTTAAAGATCATCCAGTTCCACACCCCTGCCATAGGCAGGGACACCTTCTGCTAGGTCAGGGTACTCAAGGCTTCATCCAACCTGGCCTTTAACACCTCTAGGGAGGGGGCATCCATGACTTCTTTGGACAACCTGTTCCAGTGCCTCATCACTCTCAATAACTTTGTCGCTTTTTACTTGGAACTGTAGCTTTGCAAATAGTCCTAGGGCTTGGATTTGCAAACAGTTGTCAGGCATGTGTTGAGTGGGTCTTTTGCTCCCAGTTTTTGCATGCCCCATGTGTGGTGTTTGCCCATGCTCCCTCCCAGGCATCTTCACGTCCAAACCAAACCAGATTTAAAAAAAAGTCTGTACAGATTTAAAAAGAGGAAAAAACCTCAAATCAACACCAAAAGATGCATGTCCTGGTAATAATTCTGAGTAAATGATGTTTATGAGAAAGCTAGCTCCATGTTCAGTGCTGCCTTGGAGTCAGCCAGCACAGCCTGTCTCTGAAGCTTGCAGAGATGCGGTGCAGCCAGAGCTCCCCATCTTGTGCTTCTGCATTCTAGCTAATGTTACCACTAGCGAGTAATTTCAGCTTGGTTCTCCATCGGAGGAGATCGCTGTCCAAAGAAGGATAAAGGATTCCTTTCTTCAGGGTAGCATCTGAAATCACAGCCTGAGCTTTGGTAACAGGATACTAGTGGCTTCAGTTCTTCCGATAAGGGGGAATGCTTCTTTTCCTTGTTGTTGTTAATCCTGGGAATGGAGATCAGTTGCAGTGCAGGTGTCTGATTTTCATTAAAATTGCAAATTGGACTGGGTGCTTGATCAGATAACAAAGACATCATTGAAACCATGTGTCTTCCTTCAGCAGCAGAACAGAGGACAAGACAAAGAATTTCCCAGTGTGTGTCCACTTGTGCATATTTACTGCAGAGAGCAAGTCTTAATACTTTGGTCATGGGTGAATAAATAGCTTCTAAGAAATGCCAACCCTATCAAACTTGCTGCAGCTTTGGAACAGCTTTTTAGTTGAATAGAAGAACTACAGTATTATCCCTTTGGGGAAAACGCAGGCTGTTCTCAAAGGAAATCAATTAACTAGCATCTCTTTGGTCCTAATTCATCAGATCTTCGCTTTTTATCAAAGCACTTAAGTGTTTTCTTAGCTTTAAGCGTGAGCTTAAGTGCTTTGATGAACAAGGATGGACTTTCACCCATACTTCTGTCCTCTCCAGAATCAAGACCACATGTTTTTTACCATGGGAAAGAGAACAATTTAGATAGAGAGGTTCAACCAGTCATTCTGCTTGGAAATCATATGTAAAAAGCTCTCCTGGAGTAGGAAAGAGCTGGGCTGATGGCATATACATGATGTTTGGAAAGGAAGTTCCTCATGCAATGTCCTCTTGGCAGCTAAACAAAGTGATTTTGAAGCAAACAAATGCACAAACTTTGCCTTTCTTAAGACAACATCTTCTGACAGATGTCACTGCGTTTATATGTCTTAATTGTTGTCCTCTCCTCCCCTTCTTTGTGGCCAAATACCTATGAACTTCTTTTAGTGATGATGAAGGCAGCAGCTAAATAAAGTTTCATCTGACCATTCAGTAGCTGGTATCTAAGATTAACTTCATCTTAATCCTTTAAACACAAGAAACAACAATCAATGAAAAAAGTGCTGAGCTGTGCCTATGTATAGATGGGCTTTCCTGTTTAAACTCCATGAGATAGGGAGTTTTCAGTTGTGATCTATTCTGCTGATGTTTGTAGTGCTTCTGAAGAGGATGTATTATAAATGGAGCATGTGAAATGGGTACTTGGCATTAGAGGAACCCTGGGCGATCTTATCTTGGCCATTAGTCAGGTGCAGTAGGATGCAGCTACAATACAATGCTTACCCATTTAGGGGTGAAAGAAGCTCTGTTCATTCTGGGGAGCAAGGATATCTCATGTTAAAAATACCTTTTTTGGAAGCTCTTTACCAAGTCCACTCTGCTCTGTGTTGCAGGAGGAATTCCTCGGTGAGTTTAGACGCATCATAGTTCGGGAGGGAAAATAATTCTTGACTTTTATGAGACAGTAACTAGTTCATCGTGCTCTGTACACACAGTGAAGAACTCAGCTTTTAAACTGTAATTTGTTTTTCTGGTGTCCTTGAGTATAACCTTCTCAGCCATGGCTGGCTCCTACACAAGTTCCATCTTACCTGTGAGGCGACTCACTTTGCTCTGGTGGAAGGACACAATATGGACAGTGGCTCTGGCCATGGGAACAATGAAGTGCAGGGGTAATTAGTGATCATGTACCAAATCAGCTGTGCTGCGGGATGACCTGGATGCACTCTCTGAATGTTGGTAAAATAGGCAAACTCGGATAAATTGTGCGACTCTGAGAAAGAGCTGAACTTCTCACCCACAAAATGCTGTGAAAAGCCTATGAAAGTCTGTGAAATATTTTGTTTTCTAAGGAGCCAGTGTTATTTAAATATTACAGAAAAACGCAAGGAATTTCTCTGGGACTAGGACACATGATACAGAAACACAAACCGATATCTCTGATGGTTTACCATGCAATGAGGGCTCCACATTTACTGTTCACTTTCATCCCTTGGTACATGGGAGGTAATTTGAAGATATTTTCATTCCCTTCAGAGCATCACTTGGGATATCTGTAGAATCACTCAGCGTCATGATTCCAAGAAATCTGCCAGGATTATGTTCTGAAGTTTGCTTTGGATAAAAAAGCACTCAAAAGGTCATAGATTATCCCAGGACATATCAAAACATGCATTGAAAATGTCAGTGTTCCTGAACTTGTGGTAAAAGTCAGCCACATTCACTCAGTTTTGTTGAAGTTTAAACTCAAGGGACTTTATCTCTGCTTGCCAGTGTGTCAGTGCTTTGAGACGGGAGGTGGAAACTGCTTGCTGGACTCTGCCTATGTCCCACCAGAGGGAAAACAAGTGCCGGAACAGACTGGGGAGCATTTGGACTATAAAGCATGGGAAATGGCTGGCCCAATGTAGGATTAACTAGAGTTACAGTGTTAATTAATGCAGAGGAGCTATTTGGGCATCATTTATAACCTTCTCCTATGGCAGTGGAAATCTGGCTGCGAGCCCCAGTCCAGGAGAGCAGGTGGTTTTCAAGGATAGTAGTCATGCAGAAGCTGAGCTTTGGGAAGCAGCTGCCCTCACCACTGCGGGAAAAACATGGTTTGCTCCAGATCTGCTTTGAGCATTGCTTGAAGGGGCGAATGTTGCAGTGGAGCCAACACCACCATCCTTGCCTTTTGCTTTAACTTAATGGGATTTCCATCCTCTTCAACATGCAGCAGATGACTGAGGGGCATCACTGATTTATACCACCCCTTCTTACTAGTTCTTATCATGGCAATAAGCTCTTTTCCCAGCAAGGTGAAAGTGGCACACTGTGGCATGGAGCTGCTCCTGTTGTACCTGCTGAGTTGGTGTCAGAGCACGCTGACCACTCATTTAATTGCATCTGTAAACCTTCTCCACCAATCTGCTGCAGACATGTTGTCAGAGGATCATTTTTAATCACAGAGGAACGGTGTTGAGAGGAAGATGAAATCATCACTGGGCAGAAGGTTACAACAGTGACAAGATCAGCTGGAGCCCCTTGGCCAAAATTATCTAATAAAGAGAAATAGGCCAGAACGCCAACGTAGGTGACCCTGAGATTGTTTGGGTTTTTTTATCAGTTTAATAATCTTATCTGGCAACTCTGTTCTAAACAAAAGCAGGGGGTTCATGGCCATCCTCAATGCTTTTGCTTGTGCTACAGTGGCAAACCATGTTTTGGAGGGTCAGTAATGGGAACCAGATGTTCAAAACAGTACAACAAGAAACGAAAAAGCAAATACTGCGAGCACAAAGTGTGACATGAAAAGGAGGGTATCTCCGAACTAAAACAATAAAAGACGCATGTTCATGAAACACAGGATCAGATAAACTGCTATTTTTTAGTTGTCGTGCACAGCTGCTTTCATGTCTATGAAATCTCAGTCCTTGTAATATATCTGAACCAGAACCTTGTTCTAGGCTAGCCAGCTCCTAGTTCATACAGGGATGAACTACTGCACAAGTAGTGTTCCAGGAAAGCGCTATGCTGCCAAAAAGACAATACAAGATTAATTATTTGCTCAGAACATTGCTTCCAGGCTAAGAAAAATGCGTCTATGTATTCTTTTAATTAAGATGAGATACTTGCACCGGGTAATGAAGAGAGCTACTTTGAAACTGGAGGGATTCCAATATTTGAAAATTGGTTTTCATTCCAAGTTGAATTTCTAAAACATATCTATTCAGGAAGTTTTTTAGTAGTGACAAAACATGATGCAATCGAAAATATGCATCTCCTGCAATATTTAAACCATCAATGAATATTTAGAAAGTATTACTATGAAAAAGGATGTATGTGAATTATGTTTCTTTTCCTTCAAACATCAGTACACCCTCCTGAAGGGCTTAACCGTAGACATACTTAATTTTTATGTAGAAAACTGTTTCTTTTTTTTTTTTACACCAAAAGTAGCGATATCCAGATGAATTTCAGTTTTATTTCTCCTCATCAAAGAAATATTGTGTGAAACATGAAAATAACCAATTTCCTAAAATTGTTTTTAGGGGATATATGCATATAAACATGCAGAACTACAGTGAGACGGTTAAAAGAAATTTTGGAATTACTCTGTTTGAAATGATAAAGATCATCTTGTTCTTTTTCAGCCAGTCTCCCTGCTATTGTTGGATGAGGAATAAACGGTCTCAAAGCAAATGTTGCATTGAAATCCATTGAGAAAAAATTAAACTTTTATATTACTTACTGGGAAAAATGATGATTCTGCGAGCTGACGTTAAGGGACAGATTTTCAACATTATTCACCCATTCAAAATAGCTCCTATTGTTCCCAAGTTCAAAAGCCTCTCTGGTTATTGCAACTTTGTCCTAAATATGCAGCTGAACAGTTGGGTTCAGACTCTTAAAACACAGTTGCAAAAACATGTGACTTGCCCATGCAGTTACTGCCCAGCGCAGGCAGGGATGCTGCTCACACCCTTCAGCGATGCCACAGACACTGGGTTTGTACTTGCATATAACACGACCATGGTTTTGGCAGCAGCAAGAGTGAGGAGAGGTTATATGGACCCTCTTTTCTTCATCAAAGACTGCGCCATGACACTTTACAGTATTTCTGATGAATGTATGAAAAGATATGCAGCTGCTTTATCATATCAACCAGTGGTAAACATATTTGTTGCTTTGGAGCTTATGAAGCGACTGAAGATCTTCTCTAGGTTGAGCGATGCTCTGTAGCTTGGTCTTCCTGTTGGGTCTTGCTGGAGCAGTCCTTCCACCAGACTGCGTTTTCTCTCCTTGCTCTGTGTTAGTGTAAGTAAAGCAAGAGGATTTCGTCCTGGGGGAGCTTCTGTGCAACTGCAGAGACAGCACAAGCTGTGATCACCTGAGAGGCCGTGTCCCCAAAGAGGAGAAAACCCACTCTTCAGTGTGGGGCTTGAGGGCTGGGAGAGCCTCCCAACTCTCGTTGAAGGACGTATGGGAGACAGTGAGTGCCACAGATGGGGCCAGCAAGTATCAGACTCAGGCAAAATTTCACACATGATTTCTCTGTGAAACTGAAGCAAGATAAACAGGATTTGGTATGAATTTAAACATAACACTGGTTATATTATTTGGGAACAAAACAATTGCATAACCCTGTGGAAAACAGCACAGCTGTTTGCAGGGGATAGAGATGCCAAGAACCGCGTCCTCCCCTGCCAGAGGTACGCGCTTGCAATTAGGTTTCCTTTCTCTATCCTGCATGGTGACACTCACTCCCTGTCCTGGAGGTCCCAGGCAAATCTGCTAGCCCCTTTCCCTCTGATTTCAGAAGTCATCTACTAATATATGCTTAAAAGGCATGTAATGGGTCCCCTCTGCCGCAGAGCCCCCCTCATTGAACTGAACCAGGGAGGCCAGGTTTGCTCTGCCTCTCACCGACCTTCTCACTCTCGCCCCACAATAAATGCGCACAGCATGAAAATCCGATTTGCTGTGAGATTAGGGGAGCATAATCTCATTAATGATGACAAGCTCCACCGGCCTGCTTTGCTGCCCACTACATAGCCCTGCACAGCAAGCAGGGGCTTTGATTAACAGCTTACTGCAAAGATAATGATCCTGCTGGCGATGCCGGCATGGCAGGGACGTGCACCCGGGATGGAGCCTTAGAAGCTGGGCATCAGCGCAGTTCCACAGCGAGCCAGGTCTACCTGTGTGGGGTGTGATGGCTAATTTAGGACTAGATTTGTTCCAGTCCCCTAGACCCTATGTCTTCATATGTGGTAGAGGTCTCTGAATAACTGGTAACTCGTTAATCCCCATCCCAGGTGATATTAAACTTTTGTTTGAATGGACCCCTGTTTGCATTCACCAAAGTTACCCTGCAATGTGACAGCCTGCAAGGAGTGGTAGGGGGATTAGGGACTGCCCAAGCCCTAGAGTGACACTCAAACCCCTCCAGCTCACCTATCTCAAAGGGGACTTTTGATAGCTGATGTACCCGCCCCTCTGTGCACAGACCACTTTCCAAAATACAGTGTTTTCCTATTACTTTCTTCTCCTTTTATTTTTATGTATTGAAATTAAAATCTGGAGGGCAATTAGCTCTTATTTGCATATGCAAAAGAAAGATTAATATGCTAATGATGACATTTTAATGGTGCAGGCACTGATCCTTACAGGAAAAGGCTTGGGAAGGAGCACTAGGACCCAAACCACATAGCAGGTATTACAGGCAAACAGCTCTCTCAGCTAGAAGAAAAAGAGAAAGCTAATCCTGCAGGTTTTCTGGGAGTTCAACTTTATTCACATTCCATCTCTGGGCATTAGATGGAAATCCTTCTTTAATTAAAAACTGCTCTCAGGCTTCCAGACAGCAGGTGCTGAGTTGGACCATGCTGCGCCGTGCTGTGCGATGTGTCCTGCTGTTTGCTGGTGCAGCATCATGCTTTCCCCTACATATTGAGGTGCCCATCCTCCCATTTCCATAGGTTCCAATAATCTCATCTCAGGAACAAGCAATTTGAGGACAGGTCATGGATACCCCCATGTAGACAAGAGACAAACCACATAGGATAGTTTACAAAGGGAAGGCATGATCCCCAAGCTGCTGAGGGTGCCTCTGAATGTGGCCACGGTGTCTGCCATCTGACACTCTGCGTTATTTCTTCTCAGAAAAGTTGCTTAAATATTTCCCTGAAATGCAAAATATTTTGGAAGCTAAAGATAGTTCAGGCAGAAAGGCAGACATCTAACTGACACTGAGCAAATAAATACAAGTTATGAAGAATTCTTAGTGAAAATAAAACTCTGGAGGAAGGGAACTCTTCACCAAAACCAGGGTGGGAGGCGGAGACAATGGCAGGCTCCACTGATAACCACTGGCTTCATCCCTAGGATCTGTTTTGGGGCTGGGGAGCATCCACAGTTGCTGTTAATGCCACTGAAACATGCTGCAGGAGAAGGAAGTTACAGTAGTGTGATATGTTGCAATGTACCTGGTCCTGGTGTAACTTGTGAGCAGTGCTGGTGGCTTCCATCTAGCAGTGGGCATGGTCTGTGCTCTGCAGGAATATCCTGAATGGGGTGAACCGGAGTTTTGCCTTTGATTCCCTCCTAGTCAAGCACTTTTGGCTGCAGATGGAACTTGAGACAACACAAGCTGTGGGGGTACATCTTTCACAGGAATCCTCTTGGGGGCTCTTCTTTGTCAGGCTACTCTCAAAGCCTGGCGCAGCTCTTACGGGCATTGCTGCTGTTAAATGCATTTGTACTGTTGCTTTTCCCAACAGGACCAGCCTTGAGGCGCTGCCTTCGGGCTTCACTGGAGAAAGCAGAGGACAGAAAATGTGCTGTACCCAAGGAATTAATTTCTCCACTCTCTTTGCTGGCTTGTGCTGTCATCTAGATTTCAGATTCTGCAAGCACTAGGAACTCAGATTAACATCCTTTTAAAAACTTTTATTACTACTGAATGACAATGTAATAGAACCAGGTTGAATTTCAGGGAAAAAATAATACAGTTGGCAGAAATTACCCTTTTATACATACAGTCTTGTGTGCATGTGTGCCACACCATTACCTTTACCTGCTTCTAAAAAAGACTGCATTGGATTGCTGCTGTTGTTGCTTGTTGATGATGGTAGGATAGTGGTGCTAACCAGAAATACTTTTATTGGGTTTTATGTGTTTAAAAAAATTGTCATTAGAGTGATTTTCAAGGGATTTGAGGCAGAAACTTCAAAAGAGGCACCAAAGAGTTAGCTGAATTGCCTTTGATATCTTCCTAGTATTTGACATGGCATCTGTAGTTGGGTGCATAAATACAGTAACTGATAAAGAAACCAGAAGAGTAGTCATAAAAGATGCTACAGGCTGAGGAGAGGTTGTGCAGGGTGGGCATCCTCTATTTGATGTTTCAATCATGAGGTAGTCTTGTGGGTTGAAGCTTCATTCTTTCACAAGATCACTGCTGGGCTCCCTGTCGTGAGGATGATTTCCTTGGTTCAAGAGAGTCTGAAGTGGTGGCTGTTGCTTGCAGGGATATGTCCATGGAAGTGTCAAGCTAAAAGTGCAGTCATGGTGGTTTCCCATCACGCAGTACTGGGACACTGTGCTGTGTGAATGGGGTAAACAGCTGCTCCTCTGCAGCGGAGACGCTCCCCCAGCACACACAGCCTCTGCCCAAGGGAATAAGGAAGGGCTCCTTTTTATAAAGAACTGATGAAATGAAGTAAAGCACTGGGAGAAAAGTTCTCTCCTACCAAAGAGTGCTGATAGCCGCCATTGTCTTTATTTCCTGGGGCTGAACCAAGGCTATTTTACAGAGAGTGGGAGTAAATCCCATATTGAAATACCACAATGAGTATTAGCTATTAGAAATGCCTTGATAGAAACATTAGATACAGCCACAGCAATCAAAAGGAATATGCCAGAGATGATTTCACTGCACCAGAAGCTAATGAGCTTATAAGAGGAAGACACTATTATTAGCTTCTGCAGATATTTGCAGCCTGCTTTGTTCGATTTATTCCTGCTCAAAGGGCTTGGTGTCCAGAGTGGCTTCCTGCAGAACATGGGGCCCACATGGTTTCCACCTCATGATGCATCCTGCAAAGCCTGGGCTGATATCTCTGGGGATGTGAGCCGTGCTGCAGACTCCCCAGGCATCCTCCGGCACTCCTTGGAGTTCAGCTTTTTGCATCCTTCACCTGGTACCAGGGAGCCTGGGGGTTATGTTCAGGTACCCCCATGGAAAGATATTGAGAAAAACCTACAGCAGTGGTTTAATTCCTCAAGCAACCCTGGGCTGCTGTTTAACAGGGCTGTGGTCTCAGCTGTTTATCCAACATTTGCAGAGCTCAGAGCTTCCTCACTTTCCATTGCAGTGTGTAACAAGTAATTCCTACACAGTCACACTGGGATCATGGTGGTCACTTGCAGGCTGGAGAAGTCTATATGGGTGAAAAGTACTATACAAAAGACAAGTTCAGCTGGCAGGTTGATTGTCTTTCTGCAGTCCTTGACCATGTTTGATTTTAAGGGGATGTACACAATGCCGCAGCTTGATTTCTAAGTCCTAGGAAATGAGATTGTTAGCCTTTTCATTTGGACAAACTAGGTTCGTTTTTCTTAATGCAACCAATATTGCTGGGCAGGGCAGCCAGGGAAATAAGATCAAAGTTCTCCAGATGCCTTTCAAAGCCAAGCAAAGTATCTTCTGATTGGGCTCTTAAATATAAGCCACGCAGTCACCCTTTGAAATCGCATGGACATGAGTGTAAACGTTGCATTATGCATGGGAAACATGGAGAGCAAACGCTTTTATCAGTGAGAGTGATCAGGGCTGGCTATTAGCTTAACACAGCACTAAGAGGACAAAAATTGGTCCTGTTCGTGCAGCTGAGAGACGTTACGAGGTGTAATGAGTTTTCCTTTTGGAGGGGCAGGACTGGTGCAGGAATATAGGCAGCCTCTTCCTGGGCAGCAGGGGTGAAATGAGATCTCCAAAGAGAATTGAGATGCACAGCCCGGTTGGAGTGACCCAGTTTTCCCCAGCACTGTCAGAGTATGCTCAGCCTAAGGCTGCTGCTGCCTCATTTCTGCATGCAGCTTCAAAACCAAAAGTGTGGTGCTCACACCAGTCTGGCAAATGTCTCACTCTGTGCCTTAAGGTGGCCAATATGGCAAAGCCTGAGCACCTCTATATATAACAGAGGATGCTTCCAACACTTTGCAGGTCAAATAGTTTGTGTGAAACAGTTTGGCAGCAAAGGGAGCTCCAACAGCTCTCAAGGTTACGAGAATCAGGAGAGGAGACTGAGAACTTGGGTGAAACTGTGGATCTCTGGAGGCTCTACTTGGCTCTGCTACAGACCTTCTGTGTGACATCAGCTCTACTTTTTATTTGCTGAAGCAATTATTTTTGTTCACTGAAGATGGGGCCCTTCATCTTTTGCTCTGAGTTCTCTCTTGGTAGATGGAAAAACTACTTTTTCTCTAAGGGGTTCTGGGGAAGCATGTCTGTTCTCACCACTGAGGTGCTCACAGACTTAGGTGATGAGAAACCTATAAAAACAAATCCAGCTCTCTCAGAACTGAAGAAAATGAAATGGGAAACAAATGTTCGCCCCAGATTTGAATAAGTGTAGAGAGATTGCTCGCTCTGGTTTTTTTTTGTTGTTTTTTTTAAAAAAGAGCAATTCTGTGCATTTGGGTCTTCATCTGGTGTCAAACTGCACAGCTGTGAGTACTCCAGGGTGAAATGACAACCCATCCCCGAGGTCACTCTTACGAATACTGCGCCTTCAGAAAGACGACAGTTTTAAACAATTTGTTCCTAATTGAAAGAGGTCACATGAGACTGACTTTACAAAGTTTACATAACAAAGAGTAATTCTGTTAAGTAAAATGATTAATTCCTGTCATTGCACATCAAACGGCGCAGTTACAAAACAGTATTGTCTATGCTCGCATTGCATTGAAAGCCATTTTTTCTTCAGTTTCCCTTCCCGTAACGGAACCTTTTGACAGAGCCTTAACTCTTTGGTGTTATTGAGCGGAGGAATTTGTGAATGGGAAGCGAGTAGGCTGCCATGGATGTGTGAGATATGTTACGCTAGTGTGGTGGCAGGCAAAAGACAACAGCTCTTTAGAGCGGACCCAGCTTATCCAGGGACCCAGTGCGATGAGAAATACTTACCAGTACAATGCGTTGGTTGTCACCCTTCCTCAGCACAATAAGGCATTGAGGAAGAATCACAAGCCAAAATGGCAGATTTTTCCTTTGAAATGCTTCCACGGTGTGTTGCACAGAAGTGTCAGGGAGCCAGAACAGCAAACGGCTGAGTAAATATGTGCTTGGATAGCCTGGGAGATCATGGGTATCTTTGTATCTTTTACATTGTGTGGTTAAAATTATGTGGGATAGTATGGTGCGGATTCTTTGCATGATATAGGCAAATCTTATAGAAAGAGAACCTTTATCTTTGGAGCAATTCCCCATTACAGGGAAGGGAATTCCACAACTTCCCTGGACAACCTGTTCCAGTGACTCACCACCCTCATTGTGAAGAATTTATTCCTAATATCTAATCTATATCTTCCTCCCTCCAATTTAAAGCTATTACCTCTTATCCTAACACTACATGCACGTGTAAAAAGTCCTCCCTTTTCATGCTGTCTTATCACTCTGCTCATTTTTTTTCTGTCCCTGAGACAATCACTTACTTGCTTGGTAAGCGCCACAGAGAATGGAAGTGTAGAGACTGATGAGGGTTTAGAGGACAGAGAACATGAATTTGTGCTCAGTCAGGCTATAGTTCTGCAGCTTCTGAAATTCCTTGTTTGTTCATATAGTTTGGGATTTGCTTGTAAATCTACCTTTCCCCAGTCTGTGGAGTATAAGCGACTTTCCTTTAAGAACTTATTCGTGCTTGCTTATTCAATAAAGAGCGCTAATTCATTCACTTCACGTTTTTTCTCATTACAGTCCCTTTCCTTTCCTTTCTCCAGCCTTCCCTTGGGTCTCTCCTTCCTTGCCTGCCTTTCAATTCAAAGCCCTGTTGGAGTTTTCCATTCTCTTCTAGGGCTGAGTCACTGACTTTTGTCAGCCTCCCACCATGGATGGCAAAGGGGAGGAGGAAGAGAAAGAAGAAACAGACAGAAATTGCTTCAACAGCAGCCAAAAACTGCATAAAAAGGCCCAAATGTTATGGCATCTGAAATAAAATCAAGCACAAGTAAGCCCTGCCAAATCTCCCTTGAAATGCTGGAAATCTGGAAGTGTTCAGCATAGCTAAAAAGCAGCCTTCTAGCCTAAATGTCAGTGGAGGGGTTGGAGCACATATCGTGCTTTGCAGGTGGGATATTGGTGTTCTCTGCCCTTTCCAGGCACAGCCTGGCTTTGCATCCCTTCCCCTTTCCACAGGCTTTGCTCTGCAGAGAGATGATGCCATGACTTGTACCACAGTTTGGCGGCCTGATAGCCAATGTGCAGTAGAGCTTGTGTTAATCTCACAATGAATACACAGTGGAACAGTGCAAAGGGTGGCTGCCTACCTAACACCCCCCCAGCCCTGTGCCTGGCACCCTGCTAGAGACAAGGGCAGTAACATGTTGGGGAGTTGGTTCTACAGCTACATCCTAGTGCTGTCTTCAGCCTTGATCATTTGAAGACTGAGCTTTGGACCCTGTCTTGGACTCTTGTAGAGAGGTGGGTGTTGGTCTCTTCTCCCAAGTAACAAGTGATAGAACGGGAGGAAAAGGCCTTAGTTTTGCCATGGGAGGTTTAGACTGGATATTAGAAAAAAATTCTTTACTGAAAGAGTGGTTAAGCGTTGGCACTGGTTGCCCAGGGAAGTGATGGAGTCTCCATCCCTTGAAGGGTTCAAGAAGTGTGTAGATGTGGCACTTCAGGACATGGTTTAGTAGTCACAGTGGTGTTGGGCTGATGGTTAGACTCAATGATCTCAAGAGTTAAGTTCTGACCTTAATGATTCTATGATTCTATAATAGAGTCCTCCCAACCTGTTCCTGGTTGTCACACATGCAATACAAATATATCCCCTATACAAATAGTACCTCTTCTCCCCCCCACATTTTCATGGCAACTGACTTTGTTTCCAGTTACTGAGGAAGCTGCCAAGTCCAATTGATTTGTCTGGGATGATGGCAAGTTTCCCGATGTTGAAATCAGACTCCTTTTTCTAGCAGAAAGCGCCAGGCTCAGCATGGCAGTCAGCATCCCTGAGATCTTCCACTGCACCTCGCTGAGCATCTCAGTCATGGGTGCAAGGAGTGCTCAGACTTTGAGATCCCCACCCACAGAGCATCCCAAACTCCTGCAGCCAGGACAGCGTTTTCCCTGCTCATGTGGAAATAGTGGAGTGAAAATTCTTCTTCTGTGTCTGCAGTGAGAAGAGTCACCTCTCCTAGGTGTGTGCCTGGAGAGAGAAGGGTTAAGAGTTGCTCCATAAGGATATTTGAGTTAGATTCTGTCCCTGCCTTTGATAATCTTCTGGACAAGCTTGTTTTTCTCTATTGTCTGTATGAGCACAATCTTCTCACCATCACACCACCTATGTTAAACACCAACCTCCTCTACATCCACCACCTCTCAATGTCTTTTCAAGGCCTCGTGAAAGACCTTGCAAAGTTTGCTCTCATGGCCCTCAGCTCTGAAAGCTTGCAGAGTAGGTGAAGGTTCACTTCAATGTATGTCCACTAAAGCCTACTTTGGCCTTAAAAGGCTATCACTGGCAAGTCTCAGGCATTTTCTATACTTCTTGTTATAAATTTAAGCAGTTTTAACTGTATTTACTTATTTATTTGTGCCACCAGATAATCTGTTCTGTTGGGAAAGCAGGTTTTGTATGTTTGTTATTTCAGAGACGTTTTTCCATCTCTTTCATGTGCTAAATCACAAGCTCTCTAATGTTGCAATCCATTTTTCTCCATAAAAGTGTTTAATAGTGATAGATTAGATTGGCCCTTCTGACAGATTAGATAGGTTTTTTAGTTTTGGTCTTTGATGAAATTACAAGGGAGAACACGAGGCAAGTAGTAAGAAATGTCCTCGTAGTGAAAGGTTTGACTTCTTATCTTCATAGATTAGCACCCTGCCTCTGCAAACAGCTTCAAGAAAGCTTAATGAGTCTGTGGGGACTGGCTGTTATCGAGAATAGCTGGTCTCTGGGGACTTGAAGGGCAAGGAGCAGCCACTTTGATTTAATGAGTAAAAATATACTATGCTGCCCACTGCAAGGGCCATTAAACAAAGGAGGCCATGGGTTTTCTTACTGCTGCACACACATCGTCTTCTCTCTCTGTCTCTCATATAGGCTTATTTTAAATCATTTGTGAAATCCCAGTGTGCCCAGTGCAATTAGAATTGGTAAAGGCTGACACTTTATCTACTCAGTTCTGTCTGTGGCTGGGGCCAGCAAGACCAGAAAGGGATGACAAGCCCTGGACTCTGGGATAGGGCATGAATTGGCAAGCCAGTGTGACTTCCATCTAAAAAAGAAGAGTCTGAGGACACTGTTTGTCCATCTGTGCTTCTTTAATTTTTATATATTCTTGTCAGAAGAACATGGTCTCTCTCTGCCTGTCTCCATGAGCTAGGTAGACATTTCAGGCACTAGGAGATGAACACACGCAAGTGCTGTTGCACTCATGTCTGTGATGAGCCGTGCTCTGTAGCTGTCACTAGTGTGAAAGGAGACTGGACACCAGAAGGATACCAAGCAAATGGGGAAGATGGAAACCAAAGCCTGTAATGTCCTTTTCAGTTACAAATGTGTTGGAAGGGCCTCAGAGAAACAGGTCTTGCAGAGACTCTATGATGCACAAACTATTTTCTGAGAATGACACAGTTCAGGTGCTTCCAGGAAGAGCAGGAATGTGTGTGTCAAGCTCATAGAAGCTGTGGGTGAGGCACCATCTAGAGCAGTATATATGACTTTGGTCACCAACTTTCAAAGACTTGTTGCTGAAATAGATGCCTAGGAAGGCTGCATGACGGTGAGGCAATGGGCAGTCTGTCAGAGAAGAAGCTAAACCAGCTTGTTTAATCTGGCCAAGATGAAAGGCGAGCGGGTGGTCTCTAAGGTCTCTCTAAATACACATTTGCAAAGCAAGGCCCCATATTTATTTATTTTTTCATTAGATCAGTTTAAAAATGGGAAGTCTGATTTTGTTTTTTGAAAAATAAATGCAGGAGAGTTCACAGCCATTTCCACATCTCAGTATCCTGAAGTTGCTCCAGTTTACAGAAGTTTCCAAGTGTTCCCACTTCACTTTCATCTTATTTTCCAGAGGGCTGAGTTCACAGGTAGCAGGAGGTGGTAGAAGGACCAGAGAGGTGGGTTCTGCCAAGGGAGACCTGTACTTACAGGAGCTGTGTGGAAAGACACATGTTCTCCAGGTGCAGCCTATGTGTATTGCACTTCTTGGTCATGTTGCTCCTTGATAGCCACGAGGCCCAGCGAGTCCATCTGCCTGAGGGCAAAATCCCCCAGGCTGTCTCAGCCCAGCAAAGAAAGGCCTGGATGTTTGATCCATCATGGGAAACTGGCTGTTTCTGGGCCAAAGGAGGACATTATCCTCCTGCGTGGACTTTTCTGATCCTCAGATCTGCCTGTTGCTCCCTCCTGCAGCAAGAGCATCGCAGCGAATATCTCATGGCAGTTCCACCACAGACTATTGCTTTTAATTTTAATTAACTCAGAATGTTCTCTTTTCAGCGGATCAAAGCCAGAAGGACATCCTGGGCCTTTGCATTGTGGCTCAGCGCCTTAAGGAACAGCCCTGTCTCAGAGGGGCTGCAGGACTCCCTTCCCTATAGGGGAGGGACCTGGTTTTCATCTGGCTGTGTGGTGCGGTGCCCTCTAGAAATGCCATCGCCCCAGGGACCTCCTATAGGGCTGAGCTGGGCACAGAGCTGCAAACCCCACAGGGAGCTCTATAAGGGAGCCCCGGGATGTGGAAAGGACTCACACAAAGCACAGCAGGTGACTTTGCTGAGCGCGGGAATGCCACCTCCGGGTCTTGGGAATGCCAGCGTTTCTTTTTTGTGACCAAAAGAAAGAAAAGATCAGCATGAAGCATGTGCAGATTCCTGAAGCCGCTCTAGCCCTGCAGCTCCCACCCATGGAAATGCTGATGGTGTGTCAAGGCAGCATCATTTCCCCACAACAGAAAAGGAAATGTGTGCTGGGAAGTAAAACCTTGCGCCTCCCCAGAAAAGGCAAATTTGATTGTTTACGTACAGAAGCACATTTTACTTTGGAGGCGGCTGCTATGCTGCAACTCAGATCCCAGTTCCAACAAAACAACAATCCAGTTGATTAGCCAGTTGGTAAAAAAGCAGCTTAAGACCATCACCAAGTGCTTCTCCTCTGAAACAAATCAGCTTCTGGATTGTGGGCTCTGGTCACACCCCAGCAGCAGCCCCTGCAGTGCACGAGGACTTCGAGGAGCCAGATTGCAAAGCAGGATCCCTCTTGTTCCCAGACTAATTAGAAAAGGTTTCTAACTTTCCAAATGCAATGATTTCCCTGCATTTTTTTCAAATAAGCAATTTGTTTTAAAAATAACATCCCAGCCTCAGGGAACTGTTATCTATGCGACTGTTTTTTATTAACTGCGGAGCGGGAATCCTTTGGGGCGAAAACAAGAGCTTTTGGAAGATTGTAATACACTGCTAATTTGTACTTATTTATTTATTTATTTCACAAAAGGCATGAAAATTGAAAGGCAACCCAAGGATTATTTTAATTTCCTTGCCATACTCTGGGTATTGTTTGTATTCTGGGGAAATCACTTGAAGTTTCTGTGCTGTCTTCTCATACAAAGGATATGTTATTAACATGCATATTCTTCGGCAGAGTTTCCATGTGTTTTTCGAACCAGGAAGGCATTTTTTATCTTGCTTGCATTTGAAAGGTGGAAAAGCTGTTTTTCCATTAGGGCAGATCATCAAGGGAAATACTTCAGGCTGGAAGAAATCAGTCACGGGAGTGTCAATTCAGCTGCACAGGGCCCCTAAGGAAAGCTCGGAGGAGTTTTGCTCTGTCTGGACTTCATCTAACACAGCAAACCATCCTGGCCTGATGGCTTTTTGGTGTGAAGGGTGAAATCCAGGGAGCCTGTGAGGATCTGTGGCACTCAGTGCAAGGCAAGGCTGGTGCAATCAGGCTTGGTAGAGAGGAAAAGAGACTAAAGTGCCAGCCACACTTCTGAGGACTTCTGACTCGTGACACATGCTGGCCAAGCCAGACAGCGGGAGCCTGGCTCCTCCTGGGTTGTGTGAGATGCTCCGGGCAAAGGAACAGGATCAGCTCCCCCTCTATCTGTAACCCAGGCTGGTACCATGTCCCTGTACCCCAGACCAGCCCCACAGAGGTCTGCCCTGCTTGAAGGCTTTAGCTCATGCAGTTTGGGTGAATCAGAATTAATTCAGCTGCTTTCTCTAGACATGAGTCTTTGAGCATTTCTGCTGCAGCAGGAGGACAAGGGAAGGTGGGGGAGCCGTTTTCACTGGTGTGGCTGGATCCAGAAGGGAATTTTTGTCCACAGGAGGGGTTTGGAGCAGAGACATAGGAGTGAGGTACCCCTAGCATGGCCAGGCAGAGCTCCTACAGACATCCCAGGAGAGGGCTCTGACTCCCTGGACACCGACATGATTTTACCTTTTTGGCCTAAAAATCCAAGTAATTGTTTCACTGCTTGCTTTGTGCCCATAACAAATGTCTGATAACGCCTCGCTTTGGATTTACCAAAACTGTTTGTCGGGAGTGATCACATACATCTTGTACCACCAACTTAATTGGCAGCCAACAGAATTAATGGCCCCGGCTGGCTCCATTTCTTTCGCTACAGAAAGAACACAGGTGAAAAGGGAAGGTGCCCACCAGCAAATGAAACTGGGTGTTCCTGCAGACCTGCTGGAGATGTGTTCCCCTTTTCTCTTGGCGTGCAGGCACTGCCCTCTAGTGCTGCTGTGCTTGGACAGAGCTGGAAATATATTAAAGAGAAAATCTGAGCAAAGCCCTGATTAGAGTTGGCTTGGTGGCACAGGCAGATGGGCATAAACCCCTGTGCCAGCACTCTGGGCATGGGGTGGCTGTGGTTGCTTTTCCCCCTGGAGGAGCTGCATTGGCAGTAGACGTCGTAGCCAGCAGTGAAGAGAAACTGGGGCAACAGCGCAGAGCAGAGATACAGAAGAAACCCCATTCAGCAGTGAGATTCCCCTCCTGGTGTCACAGGAAGAACTGGGACATGCAG
>WAAB01024030.1:88808-122484 GCA_013389865.1 Piaya cayana | reverse complement strand
GAGAATAAAAGGTGAATAAATTTTGAATTAAGAAATTAGTAATGTTTATTTAGACTAGGGATTTATTTTGGACTTGTGTTTCTTTTTTTTTTCTCTAAGTTATGTTTTTTATTGTCTTGCAAGTGTTAAACATTTTATTACTTCATTTTAATTTCTTGATCATACTTTCTTTGCTGTTGGATCCTGGCTTGAATCAGTCCTGCTTTCCAGAAGGGGAAAGTGCTTTCTTCTAGATGTATGTGTGTTTAATGAAAAAAAGAAAAAAAAAAAAAGCCCAAACCCTCTGATTTGAAGGAAATTTTCACTGGTACCCTTGGGAGCAGGTGAAAAACTTTTCTATTTAAACACAATGAGAGAGGAAATTTGATCCATATGATTCACTGCAAAGTCTCTTCCTTCATAGTTCTGATAGCATCTTCAGAGGTTGTCTTTTATCTTCTTATCACCTTGGCTGACAGTCCATGTGCCATTCTCGAAATACTTGAGCACAATCTTGTTGCTGAAAATGCCTCCCTTCTCTCAGCATGGGAAACATTATTTATTAGTCCTCGTTAGCATCTGGGGACTAAGCAGAGAGCAGGTTTCTTTTGTGTTAGTTGCTGTAAATACGCACAATTTAAAAATGGCCCTCTAGTTCTTACAGATGGAGACAAATGGGAATGGACCTACCCTTGGCAGCAGCCCCTAAGTGCAGAATGACAGCAGAGTTGGTGCTAGCAGCAGAGCTGTTTCGTGGAGAAACTGCNGTCCCTCAGGACCTCGTCTACTCGTAACTTAAACACCTCCAGGGGAGGCGAATCAACCACCTCCCTGGGATGATGTACAATTTTTCTTATGGAGATTTTTAGTGCAGAATGACAGCAGAGGAAGTGCTAGCAGCAGAGCTGTTCCATGGAGAAGCTGTCTCTTCTCTGCTCATCTGAGCTATGAAAACTGCGAAGGCCACAGGTCCAGCAAATGGCCCCTTAGCCTGTAGCCACACAGGTTCATGCAGCCAACAGAAATGCCAGTGGGGAGTTGTCACAGTTGGGGCTGGTGGGACCCAGAGATTATTTTCTTGGAAAAGTCATGTTCTGAGAAGTGCCTTAATTCTTCTGATTTAAAGTGACCTCAATAGTCAGCTTTTTTTTGTCTTCTCAAAGTTCCAACTGACTAAATTACCTCCACTGAGACAACCTTTTAAAAACCAAGAGGACTAGGCAACTCTGGCTGACAGATAAACATTGTGACCTGATACCAGGAGAACAAGAATCAGGGTCTTTCTCCCTGGGACACAGTGAAAAACTGGGCACAAGTGCTTTGTGGATTCCTGCTGCAATTTGTACTCTGATACTTGATCCCCAGTGTAGATGGTGCATCATTAACAGAAGAGTTTTAGGAGAGCTGCATCCCCTAGCCAGCATCATCCTTGCATAGCCAGAAAGTAACTCCTTCCTTTTAGTGAGTTGAAATTCTAGTTAACTCATTTTTCCTTAAATGATATTTCACTGCTACAGTAAATGATCAATTTCTGCTCCTTGTAGCCAAGGTCAGGTGTGAGAGAATAATAGTCTCCTACCCCAGCTTTGCACGCCGTGTAGAAATGATTTATTGCATTTCTAAAAGAGGATGCTTGACATTTTGAAAATGCACTGTAGCCCAACAGTAATTAAGCAAAAAGTAGACCACTGAACAATTGATTGCCACTGTCAGCAAAGCCTGATTAACTCAGATGCTTGAAGAACTGTTTCTGCCACCTATGAATTAAAGGTTAGTAATTAAATTTATGGGCCATGGCCACTGTCTCTGGATGGTACTTCACTCATAAGGGTCCCAGTGAAGAATAATAAGGTGGAAAAAATGCAGGTTGTTAATTCAAAGGCTTTTTATTGAGAGACAGAGTGAAAAGCTCCTGAGGACTGTGCCAGCCTGTACATGGTGTGCTGTAGCGGTACCAGCCATCACGTGACCTGCCTGAGGTGGCCAGCAAAGGCACTTCTGTCAGGACTGATGGCCTAACAGGGTGATGGAGCCATGTTCAAAATAAGAAATAGGACATTGTCTTGAACAGGAATTTTAATTTGAAGAGATCAGCATTCTTAACTTTTCTCCTGCTTGGAGTGTTCCTGATCCATCAACCCAACTGCACATTAAGCTTGATGCAGAAGTCACTGTTTTCTGCCGGTGTTGGGTGATTTCAAGATCCCTTCTAGTTGTAATCACAGCTGGTAATGGAGTTTATTTTTGGGGCCACCTGGACAATGGGCAAGACAGATGATGGACAGCAGCTGGCATATGAAAAACTGCTGCACCCTAAAGACAAGGGTCATCTCGGTGTTATCAAGGCCCCATACATCAGGTCCCTTGTGCAGCTTGAGAAACACGAAAGGTTCATGGGAATTTTCCATCCTTTCAAAGACACAAATTTAGGACTTAAGTGTTTAGGGTTTTGGGCCCCGCTTTGAGGTGGGCTGCCTCACCTGAGACCAATGATCCCAGGGTAGCCAAAAGGCAGAGTTTACACCCAGGCACTGGATTTCACTGGTAAGTGACACATATTTCTATGAAACGACATTCTGGAGTTTGGTGAAGCCATCAGTTTTGTAGTAGATTTGTGAAAACCGTGCCTTCACAATGCAGGTTTTCTGTCTACCTGTTGAGGTTAAGCTTTCCTATTTGGATAAAGATGATATAACTGTGGCTGACAAATACTGATTCTCATGCACCTTTTGATTCCCTCCATTGCCCCTCACAGCTGGAGCCTGGAGCTCTCTTATGGTCCAACGTACTGAGAGCACAGGGAGGCTGTGAACAATTCAGTGCCATGAAAATAGAAAAATAAACACATTTACATGTGGTTGTCAACAGGATGAGCTTGTGCCACTGATCTGCCGTAGGCAATAGAAATCAAAAGGCACTTCTGGAATTGGTTGCTCAGCAGGGTGTGATGATTCTGTGCTGGAGGAGTGGGAGGGTGTTCCAGCCATGCCGGCAGAGCTGCTGAGCCACATTGGTCTACAAAGTCATAGAGGTTCTCTACCTGCCCCAGCATGAGACCGAACAGGGACATCCCATAGACAGGAGCATCCAGGGATGTGGGACATGGACAACAACTGAGTCTCTTTTCAGATTTGAGTGCAGATACCCGGTTTCTGCCCTTTTGGGCACTCCAAGGAGCTGACATGAACATACAAAAACTACAGCAAAGCACCTGATAGGCACAACCTGAACCTGGCTTGTGCCAAAATCAGCCATCCTCCTGCTACTCCATCTGGACTGTGCTGCAAAAGCTGATTATTTACAGAGATTTTAGAAGAAGTTGAAGTTTTGTTCTTGAGTAGAAGTTAACGGGTGTTATTAGGTTACTTTGACAGCCTTGAGCATTGTTTTTGCATCTTTTTTCCTCACTGCTGGGCTGTAATTCTTCATGAAAGCAACTTGAATTTAATTGCAAGGCTACACTGGACTCCTGCAGAAACACATTTTTGTCTCATTTTGACATTACAATAAAATAATAGGGAAAAAAAAATCAATGCATAATAATTTCCAGTCTGCCATCCTCTTTGGTCAAACTCATCCATAACAAGCTAAATAACAGTAAAAAACCACCACTGCTTCTATGAAGACCCATCTCTGCTCATTGCACTTTTAAGATTTCTGCAGATTTTTCTCCCCTTCCTGCTAGCCTTGTCAGATACATTTAAAATCCTTGCCCTTCGCTGAGAGCAAGTGACTTCTAGTTTCAGTAGCTGGAAAAGCACAGTGTGATTGAGCTCATGCTGCACCTTTACTGTAATTTTCACTTGGGAATACAGACCTGCAAACCCTTCTGTGCATTCAAATGGTGTTTCCACCACACATGGAGTGTTCCTCAGTGTGATGAGTGTTCATGCTCCCTTGCTGAAGCAAACACTTGGTATCTAAACTTGCCTGTTGCCACCAGGTTTGCTCAAGTAAAAGTTATCTCTCCTGCTAATCGGGTCTCTTAGCTGTTTTTTAGCACGGCTGACAGCAGCTGAAACATGAAGTATTTCTGCTGTTTGCAGGATTTGGTTTGCATTTGGAAATCCCTGTTATTTGTGAAGGAGCTACACTTGTTCCCATGTGAGTAGGTCTTCAGTGTCATGCTTGTATCTGGTTGTAAATACAGTGGCCAGAACTGGAATCAAGAACTAATTTTTTTTTCTGAATTTCAAAGGGGACAAAAACATCAAACATCCTGTCTAGAACCCAAGGTACTACTTCCAATACTTCTAAACAGCAGATCTGCTTACTAGGATTCTCTTGGATCTGAAATGGCAGAAGTCTTGTGGTTAATTTCACTAGGGTGGTTGGGAATCCCATACTGATTGCTTTTGGACTTTCTCCTTGGGCTCTTCCTAACTGAAACCTGTGCTAAAGTCATCTTTCTACCGCATCTAAGCAAGGATCTGAACCAGTCTCCATTAAAAAAAAAAAAAAAGCTTTGTTGAAAGGAACAAGAAAGAGATGAGAAGATTTGCCTCCGCTAACCAAATGTGATGACTGGCTGTACCCTAATAAGTCTAAGGGTACAGGATGGTCATTGCACAAGCAGTTAAGATAGTAAATATTCCTTGAAGTTTCTTCCTTTTTAAAAAATATGTCTGAGTCCCAGGAAAGGGAAGTGCTATGCCTTCATCATGCTTGTCAGGGACAGGTGAGAGAGCTGGGGGTGTTTAGCCTGAAGAAGAGGAGGCTGAGGGGAGACCTCATTGCTCTCTATAACTACCTGAAAGGAGGTTGCAGAGAGGAGGGAGCTGGCCTCTTCTCCCAAGGGACAGGTGACAGGACAAGAAGGAATGGCCTCAAGCTCTGCCAGGGGAGATTTAGGCTGAACATTAGGAAAAAAATTTTCACAGAAAGGGTCATTGGGCACTGGCAGAGACTGCCCAGGGAGGCGGTTGAGTCACCTTCCCTAGAGAGGTTTAAGGCACAGGTGGACAAGGTGCTGAGGGACATGGTTTAGTGTTTGATAGGAATGGTTGGACTCGATGATCCGGTGGGTCTCTTCCAACCTGGTTGTGCTATGATTCTATGATTCTATGTCCTGGGTTGGAATATGAAAGTGTCCCCATGGGGCAGACTGGGGTGGCTGGGGGTATGTGGCCATGGCAGCAGCATTCACTTATTGGGATAATTCACCAAATGGAATAAATAGGCAGCAATTCATATTTCCATAGGTTTGCACACAATCGCACAGCAGTACTGAAAGGAGAAGAAAGAGTTATTTATGATGTGTTCTGAAATATAAATTATATCAAAGTCAAAGCTCAGGGTAATTGCTGCTGAAGTAGATCCAAAGGTTGGCAAGATGATTAAATAGTGCTGCTGCCTTTTAGGGCAAATCTAGTTACAAACAAACAAAATGGAGGTCAGCAACAAAATATAATTCAATTCTTAGCTATGAATTAATGAATGTATTTTGGATTAATTTAAATCCACAAAGAGACTTTCTGTTGCAGAAATGTTCATTAGGAAATTTACCAAATTATTCCTCTGGCAGGTGCAGGTTTCTGCACTCCTCCAGATAAACCTGCTTCCCTCAAAGCACAAGGAACATGCTGGCTTTCCTTACAAACTGCATCTGCTCTGGTTCTCCAATGCTTTCCCTCCTTTGCGACTGGCCTTCACAATGCCTGCTGCAGCCCACCGTGCACAGAATAGGATTTTTGAGATATGCACCAGCAGGATAAGAGCCTGAGGGTTGTTTGAGGTCAACTTGATTTAGTAGCAAATAAGATAATGGTGAAATGGAACCAGAAAGCTAAGCTAGACATGCTGTCTGTGGACCAGGAGGCATCTTTCCACCCTCTGCTCTAGAAGCACAGCCTCTCTGCTGGAGACCAAAGGCTTCAGTGGGTCTTAAGTGTGTCCTTGAATGTTTTCTGGAACAATGAAGCTCTTCCCAAATAGTGCTTATGGGTGTGTGTGCTGGAAATCTTTTATTTTTTAGGTTACTTGGAATCTTTTCTATGTGATGATAGTCTCTGGCCACCTTCCTAACTGCAAGGAAAAGAGCTGATGCAGCCAAGGACCATCCAGGGGAGGAAAATAAAACATTTTCAGTGGTTGTAAGAAGGGGTGGAATGGGGACAGGTCACACCAGTAGGTTCACAGCCCTGCCAAGGGCTGCTGAGCCCCACTCCTGCCTCCAGGAATGAAATCAGAACAAGAAGGGCCCCTCGACTCACCTCTCCTTCCCAAGAGATTGCTGGGGCCATGGGGACTGTGCTGGCAGGACATAAAAGCAGCTCTGACACTTCCTTGGCTTTGCTGTCCCTGGAGGAGGGAGGAATGGCCAGGCCAGAAGGTCACTTGTTCCTCTCCACCTCCTGTGAACTTCATTTGCTTCTTCCCAGTGCTGGAAGGATTTATGATGGGCCTTTATAGGGACAGAAGGCTGCACTTGAAATGAGATGAACATATCCCTCTATCCTCACTCAGAGCTTCTAGGGCTTCAGATTGCAAACCAAATCTCAGAGAGATATAACACATGGGGGAAGAGCAGACAGCACCAGCCTAGAGCAGAATATTTGGATATTAAGAGCTAGGTCAGCTTATCTCTCCAAAGAAATTGCTCTGAGCTTGGTTCCACCAGCTGCAGAACTGGTACTAACAGAGATGGGCTGCCTGTGCTCAGCACAATACCTGCTTGTGTTGTACATGTGAGACTTTAGGGGTGCCTCTGGGGGTTTGGTTAATTGGAGGGAGTTGGAGATCCTCTTTCTACCCAGACCTGTAGGGAGATGCTAAAACAGGATGTATTGGGGTCTCTGTCTCTCCTGTTTCCCTGAAGCCCCTGCACACTGAATGCTCTGCTGCTTTCTTGGGACAGCAAGGCAGGCAGCACGCCCACAAGTTCAAGTCTTGTGGCTTATTCAGAGTGGATTAGAGCAGGTGGATTAGCAAGCACTTGCAAGAGGTATAATAACTGCAGGATCAGCCAGGCTTCCATAGGTGCAGGTGCAGCAGGGTGGGCTCTTGCCTGGAGAGTAGCAGCATCTGCAAAATGGGGACCATTGTCCCCCAGATCAGGGCATCTCTGACAGACTTCTTCACATCAGGCTTTGAACGCTCAAGTTCTCCTGCTTGATCTTTTCATTCCTTCAATGGAAATGGTACAAGAGGTGAAGGTGCTCTGACAGCCCCCTCTCACCTCAACACCCCCCTCAATGGTTCCTACTAGTTCAGCAACAGAAGAACACCAGATAAATTTCATCCAGTCCCCAAATAAGTGAGACTTATTGTCTCTTCTGAAAATCCAAAGTTCAAAATCCTTCTCTGGTTATTTCTCACTCTGGGGAAATGGCATTTGCCTATTTCTTTGCTTCCCAATCAGCTCCTTCCACTGCATTTGCAGCAATGATCTTGTCTCCCTCAGTTATAATCTGCTGTCTGAGTGACTTCACTTTTTAACTCAAGTACAAGTTGTTTGAGTGATTTCCTCTTTCATTTCAGATCAGCTGCTCTTGACAGAAGTGCTTTGCTTTTGCTGTGCTCCTTGGTTTGTAAAATGTTAGTGGCTTAGGCCATGTGTCTATGTATTATTTGAATATCTGGATTCTCATGACCTGACATCCTGCTTTCTGATTAACAGCAATGTAACATAACGTGGGCAGGAACCTCCAAGGAGGGCAACTACTGGCCCCAATAGCCACCACCCCTTCTTGCTTGTGAAACTGCTTGTTGCGCCCAAAGCACTTCAGGCAAAGCCTCCTTCCAACTTTACTTACCTATTAAGATGAAACACGTTGCTCCAAGTCCTAAATATAGATTGGTCCATTGCTCCTTCAATGCAATGCTGCTCTTTCTGGTTTGGGGATTTCTTTTGGAGGGGACTACCTTTTTCCTTTTCTGTGGCTTTATACGGTTTGTTTCAGAAAACTGCCCTAGCCCTGGGTAGCTTTACCCTTCCCAGCTTTCTGCTGCAGATGGTTTTGCTTTCCTGCAACAGCAAGATCTTTGGTCACAGAGGCCAACAAGTTATAATTCATAAGCTGTTTTTTGTTTCTTTTAGTTCAAAGTCAGGAGCCAGGGTAGAAATTCACTTACTATGGACATGTTTCAGGCATTAAACTTGAATTTTGCCTTCCAAGCACTGTAGTAATTTCTCATCCTAAGTTTCTCTCTTTGCTTACAGTAGGGGATAAGCTGTAGCAGTTTAGGATACTCAGAATGTGGGTGCCTTCTCTCTTGTGCATGCCCAGGCCTCCAGAAACAGGTGGAGACACTTTCAGACTCGTAAAAGATGATTCCCACTGATCACCATTTCAATGCTAGGATTTCTGGAAGGCTGTCATTTGGTTGACAAAGTTTTTTTTCCACATATAGCATCCCTCGGGTTCCTGTAGAGAGGTCACAGGATGACACCCTTGTCCTGGGGTAAAGAAGTAGGTGAAGCTCTGATGGCTGGAGTTTGAGAACATGATTCAACACTGGCATGAAATGCTATAGCTCAAATGAACACAGATAATGTCTGCTTGAAATGTTACACTGCTAGTTTCCATGCAGCAGGAACAGCAGCTGAAGTTCATTGGCTGAAGTAATTTTTTTTGAATGCTAAGGATGTAGCAGAAAGGAGAAGGGAGTCTGCCTGTGCTGCTTGTGGAGATCAGAGCCCAGATCCTTCCCTCAGAGACATAATTCAGCTTTAATTCAGTCACGAGTCCCATCCTTGCCCTTTCTGGGTGCTGGAAATTATTTGTTATAAGCTTTTTACCAGAAGATTTCCTTTCCTAACCTAAATGCCATGACAGCATTTGAGCTGTGCACCTGCTCCCAGCAGAAGCATTGCACTCCACTTCCTAAACAATAATTTAATATTCCGGCAGTCCCCAGGGGATGTGTGTTTGTGCTCCTGTTATCAACATGCATCTACCATCTATTATCTAAATATGTTAAAGGGTCAACATGGTGGTTTTAACCCTCTCCTCTAAAGGATCCTGCCCTGCAATGAAGGGCCCATGATTAAAGTGTTGCACTGATGACTGAACTAGATGCTTGATTCAAACTGATGTTTATTAAGACATAATGTTGAAGGATTTAGAACTACACCCACACTAAGCAATAGAAAAAACCCATAACTAGAGCTCAGACCACAGTGAGAGGGAACATCAATAGCGTGAATATTTGAAATAAGCAGCACACATAACAGATTCAGGAAACAGAATAAGTTTGGACTTACGGAAAATCCACAAAATCCGTAAAATTAATTGAACCAGGAATGGCACTAGGGATCCTGAGGAACAGATGCAGCAGATAAATCTTGGCTGCTCAGTTGTCACTATAAAACTCCAGCCTGGTTTCTCCTCCTGCTCCAAGCCTTTTCTGGAGGGCAATCTCCTGCTGTCACTGTCCCCTCTGCAGCATGGAGGCCACTCTTACCAAACAATAGACATTGGGGCTCTTGTGAGTTGGTTAACCAGGAGATAGAAAGGGAAGCAGAAAGCCTGTCCAATAGAAAATGTGCCAGTTGGAGATGCCTCACCTACAACTGTTTAGTGCTTTTCTCTCCAGGGACACAAGGCACCTGGAGAACCTGGGTGAGATTTTTGCCTCCATTGCTGGCAGCCCTAGCAGGACTGCACACTTAAATTTCATGGCCTTGTTCCTGCATGTCTCCAGGAGGTATTTTTATCTTGGAGGGCAGTCAGTTGAGCAAATGGAAAAGGTTGAAGTGGCTGCTGGTCCAGGGAGCACATTTGAAGGGCTTGCTAGGCTCTTCTTGGCTGCCAGCTCCACACTCAATCAGACCATGATGATGCCTTGGTGCATCCCCCAAGGGGCATCTTGCACTGACTCTGGTAACAGCTTCTGGGTCCAGGGCAGGATGCCTTCCATTCGTGGAGCCTGAAACTGCTGAATGCTGATTTTCAGTAAACAGAGAATAGTTTTATTGCCAGATTTGGAGATGGTTAGCACTCTGTGTGTGTGTGTTCACTGACCTCTCCTGGCCAGACACACGCTCTGCTGGGCTCACTAGGCATCTCAGCTGTCTGGAAACCAGGCACCCCTGAGCACCCTCTCAGGGAAGCAACCCCACTGGTCAAGCAGAGATAGGTTTAAGTTGTAGTTAGAAGGCAAAAGAAGAGGCAGGAGCAGCCCCTTGGGGAACTGCTGGAGATCTCCAGGGGTATCTTTAATTAACAAACTAAATGTCTCTGTGATTGTGAGTAGATCATGGGATGCAAGTGGTAGTTGTTGCAGTAATAAACAGTATAAAATCCCTGATGAAGGAGATCTGGAAGTATCAAAAACTCCATCCCAGTCCCCAGTTCTTACTGAGGAAAAAAATCAGAGTGAAACGAAGGGTTGCGAATTCAGGACTGTGAGGAAACTGGACACCCTTTGAAATATTAAAGAAATAAGTGCAGGGAAGAAATGAGACAATCCAAGAGATTATCACATGTATTTGGGAAGGCATTGCCTGTTGAAGGAATCTGGTAAATCTCTTGGCTGCCCCATGTGGGACCTTTTGCTAAAACCTGTATACTAATAACTGTCACTGTGCAGTTTGTAGCAAGAGTTCAAATAAGCAGCAGTAATTTTCCTGACAAGATAAAGCAAAGATCTCCCCTTTCTTGTGAGTTTCCACAAATTCCTCTAGTTATTTACACAGCCAACTCAAAATACTTCATTCAACTGATATTTCTCAGCAATGCCTATAGCTTAAATATTAGAATTAATTGGTGCTTTTAGATTTTTTTTTTAATGCCTCCTGCTGCTTTCCTCAAAGTGGGGTTCCTTTGTGTGAGAAAGCCTTTGTTTGCCTGAAGCAGTTTTTTTTCCCCATCCTGGCATAAATACTTTGAAAAATTGCATCTCAAAACCTGCAGCATTGGGATTTTAGAAAGAGAGCGTAAACAGCTTGAAACTTTGCACAGCTCCACAGCGAGGAGAGTGTGGCTTTCATCTGACAGGCTGTTTAAGGATGGTTTGACCTCTCTCTTCCTTTACATGCTGGGAGTTAACTTCTTCTGTAAATGTCCAGCATAAATTCTTTTAATGCAAATTTCCTTGTCAAAACTACAAACAGACATTTGATTGAAGGTCAGCTCTCCTTTGTGTTCCTGTTTGATATAGAAATTTCTGTTTCATCTTTGACTGTCATGGTCAGTTAAGGGAACTGTAGGCTGATGGGGAATTACAGATGCATTTCATGTCCTCTCTCCAACAAGGCTTCTCCCTCCCCTTTCATATCTTATGGGTGTTTTAATTTGAATATGTTTTCATTTTTTAATGGAATAGTGAAATTAGCTTTGAAAATGTAGCAGCATGACACTGAAAATTGCCTGCTTTTTAACTGAAGCTCAATTTACTGCTATTTGATACTCTGGGAGCAGATCAAATGATCATTATTCCCTTACTTCTGGCTTTATTTCATGCTTAACTTGTGGATCTTTTTTTATGGGGCAGTGCCTGAAGAATGGGAATTACATTAAACAGAAAATTTTGTAAAATTTTATATTACTTCTTGGGGTTCCATGGCTCTGCCAGATCCCAGTCAGCATGAGGACCTTTGTGACTGCAACACCAGTGCCCATTCAGACCCTTGAGCTGGGGCTGCTGCAGGGAACTGGCCAGACTGAGATTTAAAGTGATGCAGAAAATAGATATAGAATGAATGCAAAGCTTTTTTTCTATCTATACTGACTCTCCTGAGAGATTTTTTTTTCTTTTCTAGGAGCAGCTTCATGGTTTCGCTAGTCTGCACCAAGCTGTCCAGGCTATTTGACTCTCCAGTCCCCTGTAAGCGCATCTCCCTCTTGATTTATGGTCCCATTAGCTTTGCACCTGAATCCCATGATGAGATTTAACATTGGGACACCTTTGGGAGTCAAAGGAATTTCATTTTACAGCTGTGGCCCTTGAGTTAAGACTCCTAGAATGTACAAGAGCAATTCCCATAAATCTTTGAGATGCTGGACCTATGTGATTTGCTTGAAAGTGCAAAGGAAGTTTGGCTAAAGCAGGGAACTGAATACAGCTCTTCCAATACCACTGGCCAATATCCTAATCTCCATTTGTCATCAGTTCATTTATTCATCATCATCGTATTTTTGGAGCTCTTTACAATGTGTAAAGTCAAGTCCATATCCAAGACCTTGCAGGATTAAACCAGTGCTACCTTAATTTATGCCTACATAAGCGTCCAGATGTGGCTATGGGGCTGACAAAAACCTGGGGGTAGATGAGATTTGACAACCAAAACTGTATGGTTGTCCAAACCTAAAGACACTTTTGGGGTCCCTGCCTGTCAACAAGGTCTGTAACCCAGCTTGTTTGGGGTTTTTGCTAACGTGCACCATTACTTAAAAAAGAACTACTTAAAAAAAGAACTTCAGCCATAACCATACCTAACAAATAAGGTGGCATAATTGGACATGACTGTGCCTCTGGGAGAAGTAGCCTGAAAACATCAGTCCCAGCAACCACCCTGGGACTTCCATCTGCAAAGCTGCCTGGACCAGATGCTGGGCTGTGCAAAGGCTGTAATGCAAATATGCACAATTGCTGAGCTGGCTGTGAGCGGGCAGGAAAAGTGGGCATTCAAGAGAACAACGTTTAGGAAATGGCCTTAAACTTAGCTTTGTCGATACTCCTCAGGAGAGATCCTAAAGCATCTCTCCTGCTGCAAATCTGTGCCCTGGATCTGTAATTGCTGGTGAATTGATTCAGCTGCTTTTAGTGCTATGGAATTCAGCGAGAAGCTGTGCCTTTCCATCCTGTAGACAGCAAAAGGGACTATCATGAGTGAGTCCTTCAATTGCCATCACTTAAGAAATTGACAACTAAGCTTGTTGTCTTGATTTCCAAACAAGTATAATTGTCCTCTGAGGGAACAAGAGGCCACAGACCTCGTTTCTTGGGATGTAAACTGGGTCTTGCAGCATCCAGGAATGGTGCCTGTTCAACAACTAGCTCACACCAAGAGAGATTGTCTTTCACAGTGACAATAGGCACAAACATCTCCTTTGTCACTGATCTCTCTGAAATAAATCATTCCTTCATGTACCAGAAACACTTCTTATAAATCAGAAACACATCACTCCTGCTAGCCTGGCTCTTGCCAGAGTTTAGCTCTCAGGAGCACCCAAGGCTTAAGGAATCCATCAGCCAGCCAGCTCCAGGGCCCTGGAGAGTGGCCAGGGAACTCTGTGGGGCCTGACCCTTCCCCTGAGCCCATGCTGGTGCACGAGGGGTAACTCCCACAGAGAAATGCACATGCAACTCCAGGACACAGCCCTGCAAGCTCTCATGCTGACGGCATATGCAAATGAGCCTTCTTTTGTCACTGCTGCTATTTATTTTGTTTTCCTGGGAGTTAAGCTGATGAAACTTCACACAGTGATCCATCATGGTCAGGAAAATTGCATGAGACATCTGGAGATGGTTACCTAATTAATGCTGCTAATGTCCCTTGGATGGCTCTGAAACACCCCAGTGCTGTGGACGTTTGTGTGTGTGCTTGCAGGGAGCCAGGGTGGTGTGGTGGCTCTCAGTGCTGTGTCTGGGCTCCCACAGCTGGGGTGGCCCTGTCCCTGTTGTCCCTGGGAGCAAAGCACCCTGCTCAGTCACAAATGCTACCTCAAATCCAGACTTCTGCAGCCTCCTATGACAAATGCTGCTCTGGCAGTCTGGAATCAACAGCAGACTGGGACAGGGAGGAAAGTGGGTTTGAAATGTGAACTTGTCACCATAGAGAGAATGTTCTGCCGTCGTGGTCGGCATGCTGGGATGAAGGAGGAAGCAGGGCTGTGAAAGTGTGAGGGATGTTTGTACAAATGCTTTTAGCGAAGGTGATGCTGTGGTTACAGGGATAGGGCTTGGCATCTGGGTCTTGGAAAACTTGTGTGGATAGAAAAAATAAAACAGCAAAATGCTGACCAACAACTAGTTGTGGAAGAACTGTCCTCTCTTCTAAATGGTCGCTCTTCCTCAGCGAGGATGTGTTTTAACCTTAAGCCTTCATAAGTAAAACTACTTAGGACCAAACCTTGGAAGATGTAAAATTACTTAGTTGCTGCCTCCTCCTCCTCCCCACATGGCTCCAGGTTGACCTCCCAGAGATGTGAACATCCCTTTCTGCTCTCTAGCTCTGCAAACCTCCCCCTTCTGTGAGCATTTCCCCATGGCTTTGCTGGAGCAGGATGACCACAGCTGCTGATCCGTAACTCACACTGCCAGATTGTGTCTCCTCTCAGCAAAAGCCTTTTAAGCAATTTCTCTACTCCTTTGTTTAGTCGTCTTCTGTTATCTTCAAGAACACAAGCTGGCTCCTTTTCGATGGAGATGGACGTGAGGCAGCTCGGATGTGCAGATGTCTTTTGCCAGGTAAGACTTTGTCCTTCCTCAATGTCTGGGATCAAGTCGCCTCTCATTTATCCAATTTGAGTGAACACAACTTCAGCCTACGTCCCAGCTCTCCTTCATCGAGTGACAGTGACACCAGATGGCAGCAGTGGCCTTCGGATCCCAGCAGCACTGCAGCTCCTTGCGAAGATGCGGGCAAGTGTTTCTTTGCATCCCAGATATTTAGAGGACAAGCTTCCCTCTGCCCTCTCCTTCACTGAGCACAATCAGCATCCATATGGGCTGTCAAAATATAATTGCACCCCATATCTATATGCTGTAGTTGTTTAGCGTGTCAAAATGACACAGAAACTCCAACTTAAAAAGCCAAAAAGAGAAAATTCATATCTTCAGTTGTGCTTTAATTAATCATTTTGTCAGTGCTTTGATAGCTTTGGTGCTGCATTGGTAGGTGAGAGCAAAGATCAGGTTTCTTGAAGGTCATGAGGGTTTTTGGGTGCTTGGATAGAGTGACTGCTAACTCTGATCACCTGTTTTCTGAGGGGCTCCCAGTTAATCACACAGACTTGTGGCATCCTGCGTCGTTTACCCTTGGTCTCAAGAGGCTTTGGAAGATGTTGGATGGCACTGGCTGCACCACTACAAAGCCTCCTGCCTGCCGGGCCACAGCAGCAGCCCTGCCACAGCCCCTCCTGCCTACAAAGTCCTCAGTGGGGTTGATACTAAAACCGTGGCAGCGAGACCAAAAGCTGAACCAGGAGGCCACCGGCTGTCTCTAGATCTGGGTTTCTGAAGATGCATTAACCTAGAAAATCTTTGCAGAAAGGGAATATGGGGCCCTGTGCAGGGCTCCCCAGGGGCTCCTGCAGGCCAGGTGGAAGATCATGGAATCATAGAATCACCAAGTTGGAAGAGACCCACCGGATCATCGAGTCCAACCATTCCCATCAATCACTAAACCACGTCCCTCAGTGCCTTGTCCACCTGTCCCTTAAACCCCTCCAGGGAAGGTGACTCAACACCCTCCCTGGGCAGCCTCTGACAGTGCCCAATGACCCTTGCTGTGAAAATTTTTTCCTAATGTTCAGCCCAAATCTCCCCTGGTGGAGCTTGAGGCCATTCCCTCTTGTCCTGTCCCCTGTCACTTGGGAGAAGAGGCCAGCTCCCTCCTCTCTACAACCTTTTAGGATGGGGCAGCGTGTGCATCCAAAAGGAGAAGCCAACTACAAAACAGAAAAGTGGAGGACAGATCCTCACAGATCAGATGAATATGGCTTGATTGGGCTGGCTGCATCTCAGAAGATATTCAGGCCATGTTATGAACCCACCAACAGGCAGCAGGACAAAATACTGTTTCCTCCACATATTTTCTTGAAATAAATCAATTGAAGAAAGTTACATTAATTCTCTGGGTGGCTATTTATTCTCTTACTTCAAATTACCATGTTGTACTGCTTTAATCTCCTGAATGAGTTTTGTTTATGATGACACCCAAATATTTATTGATTTTTTAATTGATCTCTGGGCTATAAATTTACCTGTTAGCTACTGGGTCACTTCAGGAATTATTAGTGTACTAACTGCAAACAGAAAAAGAAAAAAAGCCCGACTTGGATGGTTGATTGTTCTGTGTGTTTGGGTAGAGAGTGCCAGCAAAGAGAAAGAGCAGAGCTAAATCCCCTTGCTGGGTGGAGAACCTGTTTCTGATGGGCAAAAATGGAGAAAGACATGTGGGTGCTGCTGACTCTCCCATCTGTGTGGGACAGGCTGCCTGACAGGCTTGTTCTTTGGATTTCTGAACAGTACCAAAGCCCAATTAAAATGGCTTTAAGTTATTAATACTGGCATGCTTTAAAGTAGTGAATATTTTAAGCAGCCTGGCAGTGAGGGTTATTTTGTTCAACAATGAAGACAGACTTTTTATGTTAAATAAGAGAAATACTGAAACAGGCAAGGAATCCTGCCAATATGCTCTCTTTTTTTATCTCTTGAATACTAATAACTGCCTTTTAACTTCTCTGCTACTTGCATTGACCTGGTTTGCAATCAGAAATTAATCATTTCAGTTTAATTTCTGCAGGGCAGTGACCCTACAAGGAGCAGATCAGAAGATCTGGATTCAGCTTTCTCTCCACCTCTGGCCAGGAGCTTTGGAAAATTCAAATTTTAAGCAAAATCTCAGAGTCTGGGAAATTCATTAGTTGGGGATCCCAGACTTAATTTCTTTATCTTGCTCCACCATCCCTGAGCAAACCGCTGGACTGGCCTCCAGGTGTGCCCATCACAACAAGGATGAGCTTGGAGAGGTGAGGAGAGGCTAACAGGGAAACCTTTAAAGCCCTTCAGAATGGACTGGCAGTGTCTCCCACAGACTAATATCTTGAAAACCTGGTTAAGCCCACTAGATAACTCTGCCATAGAAATAATCTACCACTTATTGCAGAGATCCTTTTATGAAAGCCCGGCAAGCATGGGCTGGACCCTGCTCTCGAGTTACCAGGACTTACACCCAACTGTATTACCTGGAAACAGCTAGCAGCATGTGAACAAAATCGTGGGCATTCACAACAGTAAGAGGAGCTTGTGCTAGCTCTGGATACTAATAGCATGTAGGCTTTGCAGCTTGGGATGCTAAGAAGGTGCTGCAGCATATTGCCTTGTAATAACATGAAGCAAAAGCTCAGCAGAAAGTCTGTGAACCAGATAAGATTGATTAAACAATTTCTAACCAACGGGGTTGCACATAAAAATTTTATTAAAACCTCAAGTGCTAAATTTATTTCCTGGGTCTGTCACTGCTATTTTTTTTTTTATTCAGTAGTGATAATTACTACATTAGAAATTAAATGAACCTCATATACTACATCTTTCAGACCTCCTAGGAGAGTTGTGAAAGTGATTTAGGGAAGTGAATTTGCTATTGTGCCTAATCAAGTTACAGTAATTGTCACCTATAATTTTAACTTGACTGCTATGTGTTTAACTGGATGCTTTACCTTTGGTTTTTGTAACTGAGCTTCTCTGTGACTGTTTCTCTGCTTCCCATCCCTACCCAAACCCCTCTGACAGAAAACAAATCATTGCATACAGCTGTTCAGTTAACAGCATTACTGTGTAGATACCACATCGGTTTCATCATCAATCTGTTGTGAAGAAGCATCAGGTGATGTTCCTTGTGACATGAACACCAGGTTGTCTCCCTTGAGATTATAATCACTGCTATGTAGATATCAGTGGCAATAAAAGGGGGGTTAGGTCCTGAAGAACCCGTAACGGGTCTGCAACTATTGTAGTGCTCTCAGAATCACAAAGTTAAGGTAAGTCCTAAGAGCATCTTATGTCTGTTGAGCTAAAAGCCAGTTCCCTGCAGAACTGTACAAACACCACTGTGGTTGTTTTTGAGGGTGTGGACTTTCAGGTATACAGAGCTAAGCTTGATATAGCTCTGTGTGGTCCTGGTTCTGTAGATGTTTGGTCTGAGATAATTGCAGGGACTTGCTGCCTTCCTTTCTCCCTAGTGCTTCGGAGATACTGGACCATATGCAGAAACCTTAGAGAAGCTCATTAATTAGCCCCTTCCCTTATTCCGCCAGTCAGGCCATAGCAGGTTTCTTCACTGAGCCCTACAGAGCAGCAAAATGCCCAGTGAACTGAAGGGCTTAGTGAACAGCAGCAGGGGACTTGCAGGTAGGCAGTAAAGTAAGAGACAGCAGAACCAAAGCCATCCTGAAGCCTCTTGGTAAGACACCAAGGTACTGAGGCTGGGAGCTGGGCCAAGGGTAGGATCGTAGAGGCTGCCACTGCCCTCTCTCCTTCCAAACACACACAGTGAGGTTAACACACAGGTTCCCTTCTGCGGTCTGAGATGCAGGCAATTGTTCTGCTCACTCAGCTCTAAAACACACCTGCTTGCTCCTCCTTTACCTTTGATGCTAAAAAATGTGTCTATGCACGTAACATATATGATTTCAGCCTACAAGGAGACAAGGTTTCTTCTGGATTTAAGGAAGATGGTGGTAATTACAAGTGTGGTAACTCTAAACGGGTTAATCTAATTATTGATCTTCAGCCCTCCCAGATGCTTGCCCAATATCAGGTTGAAGGACGAGGCTGCTTCTGACCATACTTGTTCTACATAAAGAAATACTTGTTCTGCTGGAACTGCATGGTATGTAAAGCCTCTTCCAGGCCCTTCGTTTTTAGAGTCTATTAAGGATCCTTGAAGATCCAGAAATGTATTATGTTGATGCAATTCAGGGAAGGTATTTGAATCTGTTTTATCACTGTAATACTCGAAGAAATTATTGTGCTTGTGTGGCTTTGCACTCAAATTCTAGAGCGATGTGTGCATAATAGCAGCAACCTTGTCCCTGAATAATTCATGTTGTTTGTTAGCCACTTTTTAAGCCTTTCTGCTTAACCACAGAAGATTAACATTTTTGTTGCTTTTTTAATCAAAGGTTTGGGGTGGGAGGAAGGGAGAGCGTCTGTTCTCTTTTTAGCTTGCTTTAAACAGTACCCCAAGCTTTCAGTGCACAACTTAGCTACTCAGACTGGGATCTTTTGGCCTCAGAAGCATTTTAGCTACCTCTTAGGCCTGCTCTGTTATACAACTTTCTAGTAAATCGTGAATAAGTTGAAAGGCCATGAAGCTTTTTTTCCCCCCTTATTTCTCAAGGGTCCTTTTACTACCTAATTTGTTTTCATCTCATGTTATTTACGAACTCTAATCAACTCTTCTGGTATTGTTCCCATCCAAAAGTGGGGGAAGGTTTGGCAGGTAGTGTGTGGCAGCAGAGGGAGTCTGAAAGACCCTGGCCTTGAAATGAATATCGTTGGTTGGAAATTGGACTGCATTCATTACACGCTGGAGTTCTCCTGAGCTTTGCCTTCATGACAGGATGCTCCACTGTTGTAAAACAGCAAGGCTCTGTGAGGGCCCTGAGCTGCACAGCTGCAATTCAGAAATATGAAGCCTCAAAACAAACAGGATGGAGGTAAAGGCTTAAGGTCTGGCTCAAAGCAGAGAGTGATACAGGAGTGTCAGCCTCGGCAAAGGCAGGGCTGGGGATGCATTTTCTTTGTTTCCATCTTTGGGTAATGCAAAGTACAGTTTGTTGTGGTTAAAAAAAACTAAAAGTGAAAAGTTGAATTAGTGATCCTATTAAACATCCATCCTGTATACCTCAGGGAAAGAGGACAGCAGAGATGAGAAGTGGTTCACGATACCATGAGCTGATGAGGTGACAGTAGGAGGCTGCCTGCTGAAACGAGCCTGGGACCTTGGCTGGGAGCTCTTTCTGCCCAAGAGGTCACTAAATCAGTGACACAGTTCCTTTGACCACGTGTGGATCCACACCAGCCCTTTGTGTCTCAGTAAACTAAAAACACTGGCATGCAACAGCAGCCAAGTCCTGTTGGCAGGAGCGTATCACGGAAGGGGAGTATGTTTGGGTTGTCACGCTGACAGATTTAACAGAAATGCTGATGTGTGCAGAGAGCTCTATGGACATATTTGGTGAAGGAGAGGGTGGAATGAGATCACCGCTGTAGAAAGCACATTCCCTATCTCTGCAAGGCACCTCTGCTCTCCACTGTTCTGTGTGTTCCCTTTATTTTCTGTGTTCTTCCTTTCAGTCTGAATCTGCCTCTGACATGCTGGGTGAGGTCTGGCAGGGGATGAGGTGACAGAAGTCAGTACGTGGTCACAGCTGTTTGACTGTCACACCTCAGTGCCCCTCACTGACAGCTTCCTCTGGCACTTGGTGTTGGCTTATCTCCTCTTTGCCATTGCTACTTCTTTTCTTTTCCTCTCTATGCCATAACACTTAAGAAACCAAACAGGGATGCTCTGGGGAAACCAAATGGATTTTGAAAGAGACTGCTGTGTTAAATCCCCAACTTTGCAATTCAAACTTCCCAATCAAGCTAATTCTCCAAAAGGCTGGCACTTAGTTTCTCTTCCTTTCCTTACTGATACTGTTCAAGTTCCTCCTCCTGGAACTACAGCTCTTTCTATCATATGCAGTTGCCAAGAGCCAGTCCACAGATACCACACTGACATGCAGTTGAAATGACAGCTCCAGCTTTCACACGCCAGTGCACTGTAGTCGCTAGGGAGTTTCTCTGCTCCTGTTCCGCTATTAGGTTTCATACCTCCCTCCTGAGTAGCTGTCCTCAAGTCACATCAGGTAAACTTAGCTACGTATTGAAATCAGAGTGTGGAACTAATGCCACATTTCAGCTTTAGATAGAGGAGAACAATAAGACAGGGAGCTAGACCTGGCCTCTGTCTGAATGATAGGGTCTTCAATATATTGAAAGAAACAGATGACCTACACTTGGGCATGTGTGTGGTATCTAATTCCACACCCACCTCTGTTTAGCTGAATATCAGGCCTATATATTTGAGGCAAAGTATGTACGATATATAGTGCATTACATATATGTCTCAATTATGTTTATAATGTCTGTGTGCATGTTTTGGTTCATTACTCTTTACATGAAAGCTGTTATACCAGGCTCAGTATATAAATTCAGGAAGCTACATACAACTATGACCACTACCAGAAGGGAGTCAACTTCAGCTTATACGCACTTTTGCTTTCCCAACCATTGATGTTTGTCACTGAAAGAATTAAGTTCTGCCCCCTAATTTTATCTCCACTATTCTGTGAGAAGTGACTGGTTCAGAGCCAGTGTTCTCCCAGCATTCCCTTTGCCTTAAAGGGACATTTATATTGGCTACGAGAGAACTGGGTTTACTTTTTTTAATGACAAAAAGATGAATCTTTATTGAGATCTGAATTTATGCAGTCCTTATTTATAAAGATTTGAACCCTTTGGCTGAAATAAGTGGATATGCTAGCTGCTAAAAATGGTGCTTAATTGTCTTACAGGGTCCCCAAAGTGCACTTCCTATTTTCTTTGGCAAATAGATGGCAATTTTAATTTCCTCTCATTTGATATTAAAAAAGAAAAAATGGTGAATTAGAGTGACTACCCTGAGATCCTGCCTGCACGGAGCAGGGAAGAAAAGAAACAGTTTCTGCAAGAAGAAAGTGGCATTAAAATTACTTTCACTTTTAGCATTTATACTGTTACTTTGGTTAGTTAAAACAGAGTTCTGAGTGTTCTTCATGACTATGACAAGCATGCATGATGAATCTGAAAAAGGAATTAATGTCTTAACTCATTTTCCCTGCCTTTCAGTACACGCTCCCTGTGCTGCTGCCAATCTTTGCTTTCCAGTTTGTTTGGGGCAGCAGGAGTTTACTTACTAGGGCAGCACATGGTAAGATTTCTCCAAGATGTAGCTAATTGCAAATTGTTGGCCTCTCATTTGCTTCTTATTTTCCTCCTGTGGAAGCCCAAGGGTGAAAACTCATATGGCTGAAATGGAAATAGATGTGTGAGGCTGAAATGAGCGCTGAATAGAGAACAAGAGGCTGGGGGCAGAACAGCTGGTGATGTCTGTATTTCAGCACAGCATGGTCCCGTCTCGAGTAGTTGTTCTTAAATTCATGTAACAGAACAAAAGAAATAAATTTAAGTGTTATATGGATGCTATGGCAGGACAATGCAGATATCCACATGTGAACCTCTACTTTTATTTACATGTCAGTTTATTATCTATTTATCAGACAAGCCTAGGAAAGATCAGTAGTCAGGATACGGTGATAATCAATGTTATTTTTAAATGACTTTAAAAATCTAAAATCTTGGGAACATTTACCCTTTCCCCTCCAACAGCAAGAAATTGAACATCCTGCTAGTTCCACATATTGTATGAATCATTTTATCTTAACTGTTTTTGCTTGGAAAGCTCTTCTTTATTCTGCTAGGTTAAAGAGCCAGCATGTTGTCTCAGCAGAGTTAAATCCCATGGCTTATTAACATGAAATATATGAGCTTCAAGGATATGAAAATGTTCCATTCAAGAGGATATGAAAGTGGTCTGCCCAGTGAGAGTTCAAGGCCTCTTGTATAAGGAACACAGTTCCAGGCTTTGAAGCCTGTGTCAGGATTTTTAAAAAGACAGTTCTCAAAATGGCCTTTTAGACTGGCAATTATTTCCCATCTATCATCGAGACAGACTTTTAGAGGAGAAACAAAGACAGTAAAAATAATTCACTTTGGAAGGGTTCCTCTCCTTCAGAGATGCAGTGGCAGGATCTGCAGGCAGTAGAGCTCACTAAAGTTTGACCAGCTCAGGGATCCAGGAGATGAATAATCACTGAAGCTTTTGGAGCCTGAATTAGGTGGCTGGTCTGTATTACAGTTGGCATCATTGCAACTTTACTGTTGATAGCATCTCCTAAGGCCTGATTAAAGCTGAGGGACTGCCGTTTGACATAGTCTTACCTGGCAAAAGAAACAGTTGGCAAAATGCATATGACCTTATTTGGGGGAGGGTGTGGGTCAATTGTTATCCCTCTTGCTGCTGTAGATTCCAGAATGTCACATTCCTTTTTATATATTCTAACACAATATTTGCAAATAATTTCCACCAATCCACCCACTGTCTGACTTCCACTTATCTGATTTATTCTGGATCCTGGAGGAAATAAACTTTCAGTCTTTGTAATACATAACTATAAAATACACTTTTACAGTCAATAACAAACCAGGCATTCTCCCCTGTACCTCATCCTAGTGTCCCTCTATTTAATAATAATGCCCCAAACAGAAAATAAAAACCTCCAGTGCCCAGAAATATGTAAACCGAAGGTTTCATAAATGGTCAAATGTTCCAAACCAAATCCGTAGAATATAAGTTCTGCAATTGAATTTGGGTGGGTCAAGTAAAATAAGGAAAAGTAATGAGACATCTGTATCACAGCCCACTACTTAAGTTTAATACATGGTATTACGTTTTTTTTATTTCCTTATGAAAGCTGACACACTGGGCTTTCCTCTGTACAAAAAGGTAAATACAGGGGCATTTATAAAAATATTCATACTATTCACTACCCATGTTAAGATTGTTTGATTGTTACTTTTCTTTATTTGCTGAACAGGTCTGTAATACCACACTGCCCCATCTTGTTGTCAGATAAATATTAACTCAAATATAGCCATTAAGAGTTAGATGTCTAAGATGTTTTCTAATTCATTAAGCAACAGGCTTTCTGAGTTACTAAAAGAACCCCAGTGTATGAAACTTCCAGTGTTGTTCAGGCTGAAAGTATGGGACATACTTCCTCTTCTGTTGTAGCTCCATGGACTGGTCTTTTCATATTTGAGTTACTTAAAACAAAGTTACTGAAGAGAGAAATAACTAGAAAACACAGCAGCTCTGAGTGACAGCTTCAGAATTACCCAGGAAAACAGGATGATGTTGAGTGATTCAAGTTTACTGTACTCGCCCCAAAGAGAGGCAAGTGTAGCTGCAGCTGTGCTAGCTTCCCCAGTGAAGATGGAAAGCTAGTTTGCTCTTAACCTTCTTGGCTTGTTACAGGTGCAAGATGTACTTTATATTTTGCTCTCTTACGTCTCTAACCATCTGTGCTCTTTGGGAAGGGTCCACACCTTTCCTGCAGTTGAGTCACATGCTGGTTAGCAGCTGGATTAGTTTACATCTACAGTGGTGCATTAAGGTCCTGGCTCTTAATTGCTGGAGCTGGCTGGGCCATCAGCAACCTTTTCCCTTAGAGGTCTGTATGGGGTTTTCCATGCAAGATGCAGTGTTTTAATAGGTACAAACAGTAGGTAGAAGCAAACAAGGATGGAGGAGAGAAGGGGCAGCAAGAAGTCATTATTCTGTTCTGTTTTTACCTCCTCCACCTCCTCAAGTGGCTGTTTGACGTGGGCCCTCTGGAAGTAGAGAGGAAGGGTTTGGGGATGAAACTACTTATTGAAATCCCATGCTGGAGACAAGGTCAGCAATATACCTCTTCCTACTCTGCAAGGGGCATATGCTCCCTTTCTGTGTGGTTTGTTTTCAAAGCTGCCAAGAAGCCTGGTGCATATGGGTCATGTTTGCTGACAAGGGAGATTTCAGAAGCTCCAGGTTTGATAGGCCCTTTTTGATTCAAATAGCTGGGAAAGTTGTTATTTTTTAAGTGATGCTTTTATGAATAAGAAATTAAACATGCACAGATGTCAATGAAACACCAACAGGAATACTTTACCTCCAAAGATGCTAGAGCTAATTCAGTCTCAGTGAACGCTCTGCTAGTGCCATGTTTTCTGTTGGCAGCCAGGGCTCTGACACACACCTCTAACAGCCACAGGTCCTGGCATATTAAGGCGGGATCACTATAATAATACAATTAGAGACATGACAAACTGGAACAGGGCTCATATTCTAGCCTGCTGTAACCCAAATGATGCTGTTTCCTTTGAGATGGCTGTGGGGTTATACGTGCTGAAAAATGAGGTTTCACTGGGACCAAATTTGCTGTATCTCCTCTTTTGGGCCCCTGTGTTGATCAGATCCAGCAGAGCACAGATTTCCCATCTCTGCGCAAGTACCAAGCTTTCTGTGTTGGGCTCTCAGGAATTGCAGACTGTTCTAGCGAAACCGTATGTTGACAGTGAATGAATGGGTATTTTGTTCCAAAGTGACTGCTCCAGAATACATCACTGTCACCTAAACAACGCCACTCACCCAGAGTTTCAGTAGCTGCTGGGACTTGTTAAAAACAGCCAAGCTTGTCATTCTGAGATTAAGGAGGGATTAGCTGTGCGATTTCAGTCAGCCTTAAGAAGAAGGTTAAACACTTTGGAAGGAGGAAGTACGTGTGCGTGTGTGTGTGCACATGTGTCTTCCAAAACAACAGATGGTTTCAATAAAGTTGCTCCTGCCGCTAGGAAGTGGCACTTCTCAACATTAGCAGAGCCATATCTCATCAGGGTTCTTGTTTCTACCAGCCTGTCTCAGCAAGGCCAAATCCACTGTACAGTATGGGGTAATCAAAAAAGGCACTCCAGTATCAGCCCTATTAATTGCCCCCTGCCAGCCTTCCCTCTATCCTGAAGTAATGCCCACTGTGCTCAGTGTGGCAGGATCGATCGGCTTTGAAGGGCAGCTCCCCCTAATGATCGGCAATTCCCTCAACTTGAACCTCAGCAAGAATGGTCTTTTTAAAGATTCTGCAAGAAACATGTGATTTTTTTTTTTTTGGAACCTCTAAACAAAAGCCTCTCTGCTTCAATCAATGTATCGATGTATTAAATTATTGTGCAACTAAATTAATGTGCCTCTTGGTGACAGAATTCCAGAAAATGAGCTGTGTCTTATGCATTAAAGACAAAGTGGTAAAAGATTGTTTTCCAAGGACAGATTGTTCCACAGTGAATATCAAGATTTTTCCAATTAAAATATAGGGGGCTTTCAGAGTATAGCAGTATCAACTGCATTTTCACAGATTCACAGTATGAACTAACACATACGAATAACTGAAGAATGGCAAATATTAGTAATTGAGCCCTCTTTGGGAGCTAGCAAGTAATATATATATATATATATTTTACTACTATTGTATTTAAATTTTATAGTTAAATGATTTTACTAGAAATTAATGTGTTTGTGTGTGTTTTTTGGTTTGGTTTTGTTTTGTTTTTTAAAAATCCAACACCTTTAAAGCATTAATAAAAAATGCTGACCATTCAAAATGTTACTATGAAAAACTAAGAAGTCTTGTCAAGCTTCTGCAAACTCTACTTTCCTCCCTTTATGTGGCTGTCCCTCCCCTTCCTGATGCTCTCCACAATTCAGTGAAAAAACACCACACAGGGCATGTCCAAGAAGGGGAGTAAAAAAAAAACCAAAAAAGACTGCAATGATCTTATCATCTCTTCTTACAATTTTAAAGTAAACATGAAATGCAAAATGAAAACAGAAATGTTAATGTAATTTAAAATGATTCCTTTTAAAAGGTGCATCAATGAATCCCTATTCATATTTTTCTTCAAATTTTGGTTCAGTTGCATTTATTATCATCATTTTTCTGGCAGAAGAAATCATGAAATGTCCTGCCCAATACTGGGTAGCATGAGGGGGAGCCTCCAGAAATGCTCTGTGCTTCATCTTTTGTGCATCAGAAGCAACAGTGATGGTTCGGGCAGTTCCCCACCAGATGATCCAAACCAACAATTTGCCAGAGATCTGATGCACTCTTGGTCCCCATATTGAGGGCAGATCACAGAATCATAGAGACCACTCCTTGAATACTGTGTTCAGTTCTGGGCCCCTTACCACAAGAAGGATGTTGAGGCTCTGGAGCGAGTCCAGAGAAGAGCAAAGAAGTTGGTGAAGGGGCTAGAGAACAGGCCCTATGAGGAACAGCTGAGAGAGCTGGGGGTGTTTAGCCTGGAGAAGAGGAGGCTAAGAGGAGACCTCATTGCTCTCTATAACTACCTGAAAGGAGGTTGTGGAGAGGAGGGAGCTGGGCTCTTCTCCCAAGTGATGGGACAGGACAAGAGGGAATGGCCTCAAGCTCCACCAGGGGAGATTTAGGCTAGACATTAGAAAAAACATTTTCACAGAAAAGGTCATTGGGTACTGGCAGAGGTTACCCAGGGAGGTGGTTGATTGACCTTACCTGGAGGTGTTTAAGGCACAGGTGGACAAGGTGCTGAGGGTCATGGTTTAGTGATTGATGGGAATGGTTGGACTTGATGATGAGCCACAGTTTTCTAATTAAATTGTTCTGGAGGTGCAATGCAGGAGGGAAACATTTTTCAGTAGATTCATTGTTTGCCCAGACACTCTTTTTTGGTATTTTCTAAGTTGTCAAATATCTGAAAAACTGTATTTTTTTTTCTTCATGTTATCCTGAAACTTTCTTTTCCCTCTTTTCTTGTGTGGCCTCATGACAAAGACACTCATTATTCTGAAGGCAAGAATCCCAGAACGAGCAGTGCCAGTTCTAAGTTCATACGGGGGATAATGTTTCTAATCACTTATAAAGTATATATGTGGACTTTGTGTTCCTTCTCAGATGTTATTATTCCATCTTTATTTCTGAACTTTTGGAATATCAAATGAGAAAGACTAATTTCTCCATCAACAGTTTTCAAATTTTGTTTTTTTCAAGCTTCACCTGCAGAAATGATAAATTAGGTGTGAAATTAAAATGTAAGCGAAAGCACTCCAGTCCCTCAATAACCAGGACATTTTGTGTTCTAGCAAAATCTTAAAATGGTATCATCAGCTTCAGTGCATTGCTGGGCAGAAGAAAAAAACCAAAAACCCAACAAAACCCACACTACCAGAAATTATTATAATACTGATAAAGGAATTTAGATCAACAAGTCTCCAAGGGCTTCACAGCTCCTCATTGTCTCCTAGAAAGGCAAAATCCATGAAAGCAAATGATTTCATCAATGGTATGCAGTAAATTAGTGCCAGCACCAAGACAAAAACCCAGTCTCTGACTTCTAGTTCTATACTCAAATACTGGGCCTGCATTGCTTCCCATGCAAAACAAAGACAGAAGAGAGAAAGAAAAGGAGGAGCCAAAATGAAATGGAGCTGGAACTTGCTAAGCATCTTGTACTCTCTGAAAGATCTGGTTCTAATGTTTTTGTGCAATGCAAGTGCCATTTAGAACACCCAGCTTTAATGTGTGCAGCGACTGCCGTGGATTTCGGAGCAACATGCTTCTCATTCATTGTTTAAGGCACAGGTTGACGAGGTGCTAAGGGACGTGGTTTAGAGTTTGATAGGAATGGTTGGACTTGATGATCCAGTGGGTCTCTTCCAACCTGGTGATTCTATGATTCATTCTGCACCTGAGAGATCCCACAAATAATATGCAGAGCGAGGTGAACAAGCCTGGTTCCTGCCCTTCCATGGGAGTGCAATGCTGTGCTAAATGTCCCGAATGTCAGGGAGTGCTCATGACGGTTTGCAGAGAGGAGAGCCAGTGACAATGTTTTACATTTGAGAGACCTCAGACTAAGAGAAAGTGCTGATATCAATGCCTCCTAAACAATATTTAAACTTGTTTGTATGGTAATTTACTTGCTTCACCAAAAACTTACAGAGGTGAGCTACTTCAAGAAAAACTATTGCTCCAAAATACTGGTTCAATGCAGTATCTATATTTAAAAATATTTTCCATTTTGCTTCTGCATTTTGAACACTAGTAAAGCCCAACCTAAGTGTCAACACCAAAGGAAATTAACTGTATCAGGCAATGTCATTCGCTAAAAGGTAACAGTGGAGGTACTCTCCTTCCCTTCATTTTATATTTCTAGGGACAATTTCACAGGCCATGCCATTGCTGAATGGGGAAATTGGAAAACTGCAGAATCGATTTGCAGACGTGAACTTCTATTTTCTTTTACACCTCCTTCATCAGAGTCTCTATCGTTCCTGTGCTGTGTGGCATTATTATCGGCAGCAGTGGGGACACCACTGATAATTGCTGAACTAGGGAAAAGCTACGCCTTTCAAGTGAAAGGAAAACCACATAAGTAACAGTCAGAGGACATGGAGTGGTACTATGCTTGCCTTTCAATTCTTCTGCTTTTGAGCACTGGTAACGGATCCATACTACATTATTTCTGAGAGCTAAAAGGTGTATTTTTAAAACCCATTTTATATCGGGCTTTCGTTTGCATTTTTTAACAAAATAAAATTCTGGGGGAAAAAAAGCTGTACTAAATCTACTTTGATTAAAACCAGAATAATAGACTGTACTTCTGAATGCTTCCGGTATTTGTTAATTATTCTTTAACTCTCTTTCATGAAGGAGGGGAAAAAAACCTCTCCCACAGTATACTTCTGGTAATGACTCCATTACCAGGTATGAGACCAGTGGATTGTTGCTGCAGAGAACTGGAAAAGCGGGTGACTATCGGCTATTTAATCTCTGGGGTGGACAGAAAAACATGTTTTGTGAAGGTAAAGGTCATTGGCAATGAAATGGTTGCTTTGCCTGCTGGCATTACTCAGCTGCTCCCTGTGTAGGGATAGTACAGTTGATCCAGCTGGTCAATCAATCACTAAACCATGTCCTTCAGCACCTCATCCACCTGTGCTTTAAACACCTCCAGGGAAGGTGAATCAACCACCTTCCTGGGCAGCCTCTGCCAATGTTCAATGACCCTTTCTGGGAAAAAATTTTTCCCTATGTCCAGCCTGAACCTCCCCTGGCAGAGCTTGAGGCCATTCCCTCTTGTCCTGTCCCATCACTTGGGAGGAGAGCCCAGCACCCTCCTCTCCACAACCTCCTTTCAGGTAGTTATAGAGAGCAATGAGGTCTCCCCTCAGCCTCCTCTTCTCCAGGCTAAACACCCCCAGCTCTCTCAGCTGTTCCTCATAGGGCCTGTTCTCTAGCCCCTTCACCAACTTCTTTGCTCTTCTCTGGACTTGCTCCAGAGCCTCAACATCCTTCTTGTGGTGAGGGACCCAGAACTGAACACAGGATTCAAGGAGAGGTCTCACCAGTGCTGAGTACAGAGGGAGAATCACCTCCCTGGACCTGCTGGCTATGCCGTTTCTTGTACAAGCCAAGATGCCATTGGCCTTCTTGGCCACCTGGGCACACTGCTGGCTCATGTTCAACTAGTGCCCCCAGGTCCTTCTCCAGGCAGCTTTCCAGCCAGGCTTCTCCCAGTCTGTAGCTTGGCTCAGGGTTGTTGTGACCCAAGTGCAGGACCCGCCATTTGGCCTTATTANACCCCACTTGTGACTGGCCTCCAGCTGGATTTAACTCCATTTCCCACCACTCTCTGGGCCCGGCCATCCAACCAGTTTTCCACCCAGGAGAGTGTGTGTCTGTCCAGGCCAGAGGCTGACAGTTTCTGTAGCAGAATGCTGTGAGAAACTGTGTCAAAGGCTTTGCTGAAGTCCAGGAAGATACATCCACAGCCTTTCCCTCGTCCAGTAGCCAAGTCACTTTATCTTAGAAGGCAATGTAGGCAACGTAGGGCACCCAGACCAAGCAAGCAAACTGAAAAAATGAGACCCAGAACTGCTTTATCTAGAGGTCACTGCCAGGCAGCGACACTCACTGCCTCTAAGTCGTATCAGCAAAACCAGCTGTAGACCAAGATCTCCCCTGCAAACCACTTTGCATACAAATCTATCTGCCAGCAAGATTCCTGTAATGGAGCGTGTTTCCAAAGCTGTTAAAGGCAGGACAACACCGCAGATGGTTTATAATCAAACATGGCAAGATAACTCAGTGTGAGTAGTCAATGTCTGCTTCAGTCCCTCATGTTTATCACCATGAACAAGTTCTGCTTTGCAATTACACTGTGACCTGCTCCTCAGCTCTCCTCTGCCCCGAGCCAGCCACAGCACGGGTTACCATGGAATCATCTTAGTTTAGGTTGGAAGGGACCTTAAAGATCATCTAGATCTTTCATGGGCAGGGACAGCTCCGAGCCCCATCCAACCTGGCCTTGAACACCTCCAGGGATGGGGCAGCCACACCTTCCTTGGGCAACCTGTTCCAGAGCCTCCCCACCCTTATGGTGAAGAAATTCTTCCTTATGTCCGGTCTAAAGCACAACAAAAACACTTTAACAGCAGTGGAGCCATTAGTCCACAATTTTACACTTCAATTTTACTGTTTATGCATTAACTCCCTCTATAAGCAGTCAGTTCTATTAAAGCAACGTTTATTCGCTTCTCGTCTAGATTTGACACTATGTCAGAAAACAGATCATATTTATGCCTTGTAGGAACCTCACCAGGTCAATACATTCAAAGCAAAGCATCTGGTGAACCGGAGTCTGTTCTAACAGTTGGAGGCAGCACCCATTCCACTTGTCTTAGAGAATCACAGAATCGCTAAAGATGGAAAAGCCCTCTAAGCTCATCCAGTCCAACCACCAGCCCAGTACGACTGTGTCTTCTAAACCACATCCCCAACTGCCATGGTTTTTGAGCCCCTTCAAGGGTGGAGATTCAACCACTGCCCTGGGTGCTTCACCACTCAAGCTGAGGCCTTGGTGACTGGTCTGGCAACACCAACACCAAGCACAAGAGACTGGGGCATGGAAGGGGCAGTGACATTGCAGTAGCCCCAGACACATGTGCTGGGCCAAGCAACATGGGTGAGATAGCCCACAGCAACGTCCACAAGGCAGGGGTTCTTTTGTCACCTGGCGGCGGGTGGTCAACATCAGCCCACGCTGCTTAGATATGGTGCCGAGTCCACTCGGTAGGACTCTAGCTGAGCAGCTTGCAAAGCTGGAGGCCCAGACTTGAGCTCCTGTCTGACCTTGGTCCTGGTTGAAGATTTTCCATAGCCAGATTATCGAAAGGCACCTAAAGCAACCAGGAGACACACTCGCAGCAGCACAGGTGAGCTGTTCAGGGAAACATGGCCCGGAGGAGCTGGAAGGGGTTCCTTCCTGAGGGTCCTATGCATTTCTTCCACCCCTGCCCAAGCCAGCCAGTTAGAAAGACCTCTCTTTCTTCTCCAGCCCAACACGTGCCACTGTAGATGGAGGAGAGACGGTTTGCGTCCAGCACCAGCTCCGCCAGCCCACTGCAGGCAGGAGGCACGGGCGCAGAGGCAGCTGAGCATTGCACCATCTGCCTAGACACCCGGAAGGCAGCTGTCTACACGATGCCGTGCCTCCATGCCTTCTGTTAAACCTGCATCCTGCTGTGGGCTCTCCAGGAGCTCGAATGCCGCCTCTGCAGAAGGAGGGTGGGATCCATCCTCCACTCCATGCAGGCAGATGACTGATTTGAGGAACACATCATCCAACCACCCGAGACACCACCAGCCGTTGTCCACCTGGCAGAGGGGGCTCAAGGGACCCCAGCCATCTCCAGACGCCATCTCCACCAAGCACCAAAGCCAGCAACTAGTGACTTTTCGGCACTTAGACCTCCTCAGTGCTGCCTCCACTCATGGCTCTGTGCCTTCAGGTTCCAGCAGGACCCAGGTCTTCTCTGCCCCATGCTGTCGTGGTTCCAGCAGGAGTTCAGACAGCTCCTTGGGGACGGCCACACAGAACCAAGGGAAGCCCAGAGCCTCCTGTTGTTGAACCTGTGCCGCTTCAGCCTGGACAGGGAGATCTTGAGCCATGTGCTGCATGATGCTCTGTGGTAACATACAACAGGCTTTGTGGACAGACTGATTCAAATCATCAGGGTCTGACTCAGTTGGGAGACTCAGTGTTACACAAGAAGAGAAGTTGCCCATCCCGCCCCGGAGCAGGAGGGCAGCCCCCCAGCTGTCCCTGGCCCCAGTGCCACCCGAATGGCTTCTCCTGCCCCTGCTCCAGCCACCTCCACCAGCTCTAGCGCCTCTGGGGTACAAAAGCCCCCCAGCTCCCCACCACCTGCCCTTGTTGGGGGTTCCACCAGCTCTGCCCCAACTAGTGCCAACGGGGAGCAAGAGGAGGTGCAAGAGCAACTGGAGGTGGCTGGGGCAGGGCCCTCCTCAGCCAGCATGGGCAACCCATGCTCCACCACAGAGTCTCGGAGAGCCCAGAAAAGAAGAGCCAGCAGCCCGGAGGCCACGGTACCACTGAAGAAGAGACCACCCAGAGAGGAGAAGTAGGAGAACAGCTCAGGAGCCAGCCAACCCAGGACCCAAGGAACAGCTGGAGCACTTGATGGTCCTCAGGGCACTGGGAGGACCTTCTGCAACACCACAATGGGACAACTTGTGCTTCTGGGTTCTGGGCAGCTTATATTGATGAACATTCATCCAGCTCCTGCAGTCACACCTGCTCCTGCACGGATAACACCTGCGAACTTTGAGGGAGAATCTCGGGGGGGCAAGAGGTCGGTCCTTCTTGGAATCTTGGGGGACAGACCAAGAAGCTGTTTATAGGTTTGTCATTAAAAGTTAATCCAGCTTTGCACAGCTCTCAGTATGACACTCAGACCCTGCCCTGCCCCAAACATGTCCTTACAGCACCAGCATGGTAGCAGGCATTTTCTTTCCTGCCTTTTCTAATGTTTTTCCAGTGGCAGCCATAATGTCTGTTGTCCTCAGCCTTCATAGAATAGAATCATACAATCACTAGCTTGGAAAAGACCTTTGAAATCACTGAGTATAACTATACCCTGTCCACTATTAAACCATAACCTTAAGTACCTCATGCACCCGTCTTTTAAATCCCTCTAGGGATGATGACTCAATTATCTCCCTGGGCAGCTGTTCCAGTGTCAAAGAACCCTTTCACTGAAGACATTTTTCCTAATGCCCAATCTGACCTCCCCTGGTGCAACTTGAGACAATTTCCTGTCACCTGGGAGAAGAGACCAACACCCACCTAACCACAACTTCCTTGCAAAGAGCTGTAGACAGTGATAAGGTTTCCCCCAGCCTCCTTTTCTCCAGGCTGAACAACCCTACTTCCCTCAGCCACTTCTCATAAGACTTGTCTCCAGCCCTTTCACCAGTTCTGTTGTCCTTCTCTGGATGTGCTCCAG
>WAAB01024030.1:34208-88004 GCA_013389865.1 Piaya cayana | reverse complement strand
GCCAACGGGGAGCAAGAGGAGGTGCAAGAGCAACTGGAGGTGGCTGGGGCAGGGCCCTCCTCAGCCAGCATGAGCAACCCATGCTCTACCACAGAGTCTCGGAGAGCCCAGAAAAGAAGAGCCAGCAGCCCGGAGGCCACGGTACCACTGAAGAAGAGACCACCCAGAGAGGAGAAGTAGGAGAACAGCTCAGGAGCCAGCCATTGTCCACCTGGCAGAGGGGGCTCAAGGGACCCCAGCCATCCCCAGACGCCATCTCCACCAAGCACCAAAGCCAGCAACTAGTGACTTTTTGGCATTTAGACCTCCTCAGTGCCACCTCCACCCACGGATCTGGGCTGTCAGGTTCCAGCAGGACCCAAGTCTTCACTGCCCCATGCTGTCATGGCTCTAGCAGGAGTTGAGACAGCTCCTTGGGGACGGTCACACAGAACCAAGGGAAGCCCAGAACCTCCTGTTGTCGAACCTGTGCCACTTCAGCCCGGACAGGGAGATCTTGAGCCATGTGCTGCATGATGCTCTGTGGCAACAGAGGCCACCGCACCACCGAAGAAGAGACTACCCAGAGAGAAATAAGAGAACGGCTCAGGAGCTGATAAACCCAGGACCCAAAGAACAGCTGGAGCACTTGATGGTCCTCAGGGCACTGGGAGGACCTTCTGCAACACCACAATGGGACAACTTGTGCTTCTGGGTTCTGGGCAGCTTATATTGATGAACATTCATCCAGCTCCTGCAGTCACACCTGCTCCTGCACGGATAACACCTGCGAACTTTGAGGGAGAATCTCGGGGGGGCAAGAGGTCGGTCCTTCTTGGAATCTTGGGGGACAGACCAAGAAGCTGTTTATAGGTTTGTCATTAAAAGTTAATCCAGCTTTGCACAGCTCTCAGTATGACACTCAGACCCTGCCCTGCCCCAAACATGTCCTTACAGCACCAGCATGGTAGCAGGCATTTTCTTTCCTGCCTTTTCTAATGTTTTTCCAGTGGCAGCCATAATGTCTGTTGTCCTCAGCCTTCATAGAATAGAATCATACAATCACTAGCTTGGAAAAGACCTTTGAAATCACTGAGTACAACTATACCCTGTCCACTATTAAACCATAACCTTAAGTACCTCATGCACCCGTCTTTTAAATCCCTCTAGGGATGACGACTCAATTATCTCCCTGGGCAGCTGTTCCAGTGTCAAAGAACCCTTTCACTGAAGACATTTTTCCTAATGCCCAATCTGACCTCCCCTGGTGCAACTTGAGACAATTTCCTGTCACCTGGGAGAAGAGACCAACACCCACCTAACCACAACTTCCTTGCAAAGAGCTGTAGACAGTGATAAGGTTTCCCCCAGCCTCCTTTTCTCCAGGCTGAACAACCCTACTTCCCTCAGCCACTTCTCATAAGACTTGTCTCCAGCCCTTTCACCAGTTCTGTTGTCCTTCTCTGGATGTGCTCCAGGCCCTCAATATCTTTCTTGTAGTGAGGGGCCCAGAACTGAACACGGCCTTTGAGGTACGGCCTCACCAGTACCAAGTGCAGGGGCAAAATCACTTCCCTGCCCTGCTGGCCATGCTGTTCCTGCTACAGCCCAGGATGCCACTGGCCTTCTTGGCCACTTGGGCACACTGCTGGCTCCTAGCAGATGGGCTGTGGGTAACTCCCATCACCCTAGAAGCTTGGGGGGCAGGAGATGCAGGTCAGTGTGTGTGGAACTGAGGCAGTGAAAGGCTTGATAAAGCAGGAATCGGAGGTATTACACAGAGGCCATTTCTGCAGGGTCTCCCTGGAGAACATTTTCATAGAATACTGAATGGTTTGGGGTGGAAGTCACCTCAAAGCCCATTCAGTTCCACCTCCCACCAGACCAGGCTGCTCAAAGTCCTATCCTGCTTGGTCTTGAACACCTCCAGGGAGCGGACAGCCACAGCTACCCTGGGCAACCTGTGCCTGTGCCTCACCACCCTCATTGTTAAGAATTTCTTCCTCATGCCTTAACCTAAATTTTTCCCTCTTCCAATTTAACACCAGTCCCCTAAGCCCTTGTAAAAATCCCCTCCCTAGCTTTCTTGCAGGCCCCGCTTTGGCTCAAGGTAGTGGAGCCACTCACAGGTCCCTGCCCCAGGGCCCCAAAATGGCCGCCGCCCCTGAGGCGCCCTCCTCCTCGTTGCTAAGCGACAGGCAGGGCCCGCCCCAGGCAGCCGCGGCATGCGAACTACAACTCCCATGAGCCCCCGCGGCAGGCACTACAGCTCCCAGCATGCCCCGGCACTACATTTCCCGGCAAGCAGCGCAGGCGGCGGCCAATCAGCGCGGCCCGGGTTGGTCGGTGCGGGGAGCGGGCGGTGCAGGGGAATCGGTGCCGGTGACATTTCCTTTCGGGCCGCCCCCTCTCCCGCCGCCGGAGCGGGGCCCCGAGAATGGCAGCGTTGGGAGGTCGGTGCGGCCAGGCCGCGGGGAGGGGCGGGAGCGATCCGGGAGGGGTCGCTGCTGAGGGCGCCGGGCCCGTGTGGTGAGGGGCCCGTGGGGCCCGTGTGAGGGAGGGCATCGGGGATGGCTGGGCCCGGGGGGGCGAGGGGTTCGCGGGGTAGGGGGTCGAATGCCTGGGAGGTGGCCGCGGGGCTGGGGTTAGGGCCGTAGGTGAGGGCCTGTGTATGGGGAGAGGGCAGGGGTGTGTGAGAGGGGCAGGTGTGGGGCCTGAGTGAGTGTGGGGAGAGGGCAGGGGTGTGGGAGAGGGGCAGGTGTGGGGCCTGAGTGAGTGCGGGGAGAGGGCAGGGGTGTGGGAGAGGGGCAGGTGTGGGGCCTGAGTGAGTGCGGGGAGAGGGCAGAGGGGTCTGGGTCCTGAGTGAGGGCGGGGAGAGAGGGTGAGGGGTCTGTGGGGCCTGAATGAGTGTGGGGAGAGGCCAAGGGGGTGTGGGGAACGGGGGGGGCCGTGTGGAGTCTGAGTGCCGACTGTCTGTGGGGTTCGGGTTAGGGCTGTGGGTGAGGGCTTGTGTGGTGGACAGAGAGCTGGGAAATGAAGGGCCTGTAGTGTAGGGTGCCTGGGAGGTGCCTGTGGGGCTGGGGTTAGGGCTGTGGATGAAGGCCTGTGTGTGAGGAGAGAGCAGAGGGGTGAGGTGCTGGGCTTTGTTAGGATGGAAGGAGGGATATCCCTCTCCCTGGTCTGTGTGAGGAGAGTTGAGCTGAGCAGAAGTGAGGTTATCTGTGGTAAAGGGCTTCCATGAAGGTGGGTATATGGGGGTTGGAGAAGGCGGATGTGTCTGAGAAATTAATTGGAAAAGTATTTTGGGGTGGTGTCTGGGAGGAACAGTTAAAATTGTGAGGTGTGAATGAGGGGAGTATTAAGAGAGGAGAAAGCTGCTTTTGATGGGAGGGAGAAAGTGGAATTGGCTGGGAAGGTTTTGTGGGGTGAAAGCTGTAATGTGGATTGTGTCAAGGATTAAATAGAAAAACTGGAATACAGGACAGTATCCAGGCACTGCAAGCTGCCTTGATTGCATGTGCTCATTGCCCAAGTGACTGGCAGGGTCAGAGAAGAACCATTTTGCATCTTTTTGACTGTTAGGAAGTAGATGAAACTCTTCTGCAGTGGTAGTTACATCAAAGTTTTCTTGTGCATCAAACCTTTTCTGGGTAGGAAGCCTTGGAAGCAATCTAGCCAACTGTTACTTACTTGGAATTTGCTAGTGATTAACATTGTTTCTAAACAGGCAGAGATACAAATTCTCCCTTCCATAATGATTGCTTGGTTTTGAACTTTCTGGCTGAGAACAGTGATAAACGCCCCTGTTGTAGATCTTACCTTCAAGTATTTACTACTGTATTTGGAACAAAAAAAAAAAAAGGAAGTATTTTGAAGACTTTTCCTGACAATGCTTTGAAGAGACATTGCCAATATTTGGCCCCCAGCCTGCCATGAGAGCCCAGTAACAGATCCTGAACGGTTTAATTGTGACTGCTCTGTGCCTGTCTGAATTCTGAGTATGAGATATCATAACTGCTACATATTGCCATGAGTCAGAATTTAAATCTCCTATTCATCATCAACATTGCTATTTGCTGTCCTCTTTGCCCCTTTGTGTTGCCCAAAATTTGCTGGAAGCATTCTCTGTTGTAGTCAGCAGCTTTACCTGAACTGCAGCTCTTACCACCTAATGTTTTTCTTTTGAGCACTCCTTGGTGGTTGTTGCGAAAAAATTTTGCTGCTGTTACGAAACAGATTTTTGTGCTTGAGATATTGCTCAATTTTCACTCTGGGATTTACTTCATCGGACATATCACACGTTACTCAGCAGCATATGCACCACTTTGTATGTTTTCACAATGATGTGCAAGCTCCTTCGTACCTGAGTACTTTTAAATGGCAATATTATTTTATTTGTAAAGAAAAACATATAAATGTAGATACACATTTGTGTGAATTTAAGTTTGTTGCTCAACATATTTACTGTAGAGCTGTTACCTCGTGAGTCGATGCCATTAGCCATCCCTTGTGTAAGTTAGGGACCAGTTCCTCTTTCAGTGTAAAGTTAAGTTCATACATATAGGCTCTTATAATGCTGATGGGAGAACAGGTGAAATTATTATATTATATGGTTTTATTCTTCTGCATTGGGAAAAGAAAAAAAATAATTAAGGTATCTTTGTCTTTACTCAGCCTGGAAAATGTTAGACTTGCTGTTGATGGATGGTGACAGTGAGGAAGTAAGGAATATTAATTTGTGCCAGTTCTTGTTTGTGCATGGGTTTGTTTAGAATGTGTGTTTTTTGGGCTTTGGTTTTTTTTTTTTATTAAACAGTTTCAATTTTGCTTTTTAGAACCAAGTAAGTTTTCACAAACACTGAATGGAATTCCTTCTTCAAGTACAGTCAGCAGTGGAATAGACCCTTTCCATGCTTGTAGTATTCTTCAACAGCTTAAAACCATGTATGATGAAGGACAATTGACAGATATCGTAGTGGAAGTGGATCATGGGAAAACATTCTCCTGTCATAGGAATGTTCTTGCTGCAATCAGTCCTTATTTCAGGTACAGTAGTAGACCTTTGTTCTAATGATTAAATGCAGAATTGTAAAAATCCAAATTGAAAGACACAGTTATGCTAACGTTTTGTGTAACCATCCATAACATGGTGCTCCTAGTAAGTAGGGATTATTGTTCTCTTAACCTCAATGAACTGTCAGAGTCTGTTTATCAAAGGGGAGTTTTATTTGGAGAAAATGTCACATACTTAAAAAACAAAGCAACAAAATATGCCTTTAGGAATGAGAGCATCTTGGATACAGTAATAGTGTATTGAAACTACTTGTCTCATTTTCAAGTTATATATTCTAGCAAGCTAGAATATGCATATGAAATAACATGTTGAAAGTTGAGAGCAGAGGCCCATGGATATGTCAAGAGCCTTGCTTGTAAGCTGAGTGAATTTTAATATGGGGTTTATGAGCTAAATGGCAGGCTGGGATTTCTTGTTAAATTTTGTTTCAGTAAGACTGGAACTGATCTTTTATTTAGGTACCCAAACAGGACAGTGTAACATCAGTGATAAATGTATTTGTGCTGATACAAGGGCAAATGCATTTGGATTAGTTGTTTAGTATAACTTCGTTTCTTATACCTGTAGATAGAAGGTAATTACAAATAAACTGCTAAATGTTTTTCTTTTGTAGATCTATGTTCACTAGCGGCCTTACAGAGAGCACCCAGAAGGAAGTTCGTATAGTTGGTGTTGAAGCAGAGTCAATGCATTTGGTGTTGAACTATGCATATACCTCCAGAGTAATGCTGACAGAGGCCAACGTTCAAGCTTTGTTCACTGCAGCTAGTATCTTCCAGATCCCTTCCATACAAGACCAGTGTGCTAAATATATGATCAGTCACTTGGACCCACAGAACTCCATTGGCGTGTTTATCTTTGCTGATCACTATGGTCATCAGGAACTCAAAGACAGATCACAAGACTACATTCGTAAAAAGTTTCTGAGTGTCACCAAAGAGCAAGAATTTCTTCACTTGAGAAAAGACCAACTGATAAGTATACTCGACAGTGACGATTTAAATGTAGACAAAGAAGAACATGTTTATGACAGCATTATAAGGTGGTTTGAGCATGAACAAAGTAAGAGAGAAGTGCACCTTCCAGAAATATTTGCCAAATGCATCCGTATGCCACTGTTGGAAGAGACATTTTTAGAGAAAATCCCTCCCATGTTTGCACAGGCTATGGCCAAAAGCTGTGTACAAAAGGGACAACATAGTGCCAATGGCTACACACAGCGGCTTGGAATGACGGCTTCTGAAATGATCATATGCTTTGATGCTGCCCACAAACACTCAGGAAAGAAGCAAACAGTGCCTTGTTTAGATTCGGTCACAGGGAGAGTGTTTAAACTATGCAAGCCACCAAATGACTTAAGGGAGGTTGGAATTCTTGTATCTCCTGATAACGATATTTATATTGCGGGTGGTTACAGACCAAGCAGCAGCGAGGTCTCCATTGACCACAGAGCAGAGAGTGATTTTTGGATGTATGATCACTCTGGCAATAGGTGGATTCCGAAAGCTCCTTTGTTGCGAGCCAGAATAGGCTGCAAATTGGTTCATTGCTGTGGTAAACTGTATGCAATAGGTGGTCGCGTTTATGAAGGAGATGGGCGAAACTCACTCAAGTCTGTGGAGTGTTATGACAGCCGAGAGAACTGTTGGACAGCTGTCTGTCCAATGCCAGTAGCAATGGAGTTTCATAGTGCTGTGGAATATAAGGATAACATCTATGTTTTAGAGGGTAAGGTGGTTTGACTATACGGTGTTTTATTGGAATTGGGGATTGTTCAGTCCAACTGCACTCTCTTAAGCACCTTGGAAAACCTAAGTTATCTGAATATTTAAAGAGTGTCCTGGGACCATGGGGTGGAAGAAAGATGGAGAAGGCAGTAGGTGTAGAAGAGTTGCCTGAGTTCTCATGTCCTGGGAATGTTTCACTAAGTTGTAGTATTGCGTTATTACACAGCTGGCACTTTTGGTACTGTTCTTAGTCAACAGGATAGTATTTAAATTTTACTGTGAAAATTCTTTATCTGGGTGAACTGCACTAATGCTGAAGAAAATACATTGTCCTATGAAAAAGAACTTCACGTTTAATTTAGCTAAGCCTGGCGCTTGTGTTCTTTGTGACTTGTAAGAGCCAATTAACCACCACAGGCTTTCGTTTCCTCCCTACCCTTTTTGTAGTAGTCCTGGTGATAAGAAAGATGGTTTATCTCTTTCTAGTTCACTCTGTTTCTTAGGTCAGTAATTATAGTACTGCCTTTACCTCCTTCCTTCTAGTAAGTGATCAGATTCATTGGTGTGTTAGATAGTACTTCTTAAATGAGTAAAAATTATCATTATTGGAGTGGATCAAATAATTTATTCTTTCCTTTTTTAATTTATGAAGATCTTGTATAAAACTTATACATGTATGTATGCATGAGCCATGGAGCAGTCAATAGTTAAAAGTGCTGAGACTGCTCTATGAAACTGTAGTAAGAGTCCCAAGAAGTGGAAAGAAAGGAAGGATGTGTGTCTTGCTTATGCTTTGCTAAGGGTCACCTCTGTAAACACCTACAGAAGCTGGGGTCTTAGATCCATACCAGCTCTTTCCTTGGGTCTCTCTCCATACAAAGCTGGACCACAGGGAAGGAATGGGATTGAGGTTGTCCTAAGGTCGTTCTTATTTACCAGAAGAGCTCACCCTGATTTCTTGACTGCATTCCTGTCATTCAGTGTGGTTGTTGGTCTTCCATGCAATTTACAGGATTTTCGTCCACTTTTTTCGGTATCAGGTTTGACTCTTGTTGGTTACGGCTTTAAATAATTCTGTTACACCAGCAAGTTCTCTCAATCTGTCTTCTATGGGATCAGCCATCTGCTTTAGGTGGTTAAAAAGAAATGCTGAAGAATATTTAACTCGGTAGAGTATTTGTCCATGCTTTAAATATTTCTTAGAACTACTGTGCTAATTAGCAAATAGTAAAGATTCATGTTACAGAAAGTAGGCAACTTTTTTTGTTTGAGCATGGTAGATAAAACCTTGATTGAGTTGCACTGAAGTAGTATAAAAAAGTTAACTCTCAATAATTTTTCTAGAGGAAGCTTGTAAGTTTGAAGTAGTCAGCAAGGATTGATAGAGTGTTAAAATGCCAATGGAATACAAGTGTGAGTCATAGGAGATTACACTGCAGAACAAAGGAGAACAATCAAAAAATGTGTTATCTGGAAGACTTGATCTTCAGCTATGATTTTACTGTATTATTTCTCTATTCCTGCTTATCCTTGTGCTTGGTTACACAGCAGCTTGGTTAGAATTTTTAAAATAGCCGTGTGAAATTACATATAATCTGATTTATACTAACATTTGGTGATTGTTAGACTTTTCTTCCCAAGGCTTTTCAAAACACAAGGTGATCTTTATCCATGTTCTTTAAACCAAAATAAGATAAATGTGAACTCATGTGCTTAAGCTTTCAGTCAGCTGAACTTCTGTTACGTACAGCCTGTAGATGCTACTCTGAGTGGTTGCCAGAAGAGGTTTTATAATCTAATCACAAAACTAATGATGAATCAGTAGCTTCATGCAAGTATTCACCTGGCATCCTTTTAAGCAAATCAACCTGAATGTGTAACCCAGCCACCTGATAAAAGCAGCTTCAAAATCTGTGCGTAGTACAAGACATAACTATTTGCTTAGGTTTAACAGCTTTCAGGCACTGAATTGTAAGACTCTCCAGTCTGCAGGAGACACATTGTGAAGATGTCACGTAGCTAAACAAATACTGCAGATATTTCAGGACTGGAATCTTGAAAAGTTTTGTTCCAAATTATTAAGCGTAGTTTAGAAGTAGTAAAGGATAACTGGGAAATATGTAATACATTGTACTTCTGATAGGCTTTATGTTCGCCCTTTTTCAGCTAGAACAGAAACATCAAAGAAGATTATGTCATGTGTTAATGTTTTTGTAGTGCACTTGGAAGAAAGCAGGCAATAGTGCTGGTTTTTTGGTTTGTTTTTTTTATGGGATCAAGTCTTTTAAACATTGGTAGACCATTTCTGTCTGTGGAAGAGCATACCTGAAAGCTTAGTGGCTGCAGAATTTGCTGTTCTGGAAATGAAGCATAAGTTATGTTCTATTTTTCCTGTCTTTTCAGGGGAATTTTTTCTCTGCTATGATCCTCAGAAAGATTACTGGGGATTTTTGACCCCTATGACTGTGCCTAGAATCCAAGGCTTGGCAACTGTATACAATGACTCCATCTACTACATAGCTGGAACCTGTGGAAACCATCAACGTATGTTGACCGTAGAGGCCTATGACATTGAACAAAATAAGTGGACTCGAAAAAAAGACTTTCCATGTGATCAGTCCATTAATCCATATATAAAACTCGTACTTCTCAAAAACAAACTCCATCTGTTTGTCAGAGCTACTCAAGTCACTGTTGAAGAGTATGTTTTCAGAACCAGCAGGAAGAATTCACTCTACCAGTATGATGAAGTTGCTGACCAGTGGCAAAAAGTGTATGAGACTCCAGATAGGCTCTGGGATTTAGGCCGGCATTTTGAATGTGTTGTTGCTAAATTGTATCCGCAGTGTCTTCAGAAAGTTATTTAAATTTTATTTTCCAGTAACAGGCCTTAGTGATTTCAATGGTGATCTGATGCTAGAGAAAACATGTCTTAAAGGAAAACAAAGAAATTCTGTCAGTATTGTAAGCTGAAGCAGGCAGTTTTTTGTCTATGGGGATGGGTGCTCTTTAAAGGTTGCAGTCTGGGGAGAAAATTACTGGTTCAGTTTCATATTTACTGATATTTTCTTGGGAAATGAGAAGGAGGTTATAAAGTGCAATTATCAGCATTTTTTTTTCTGGTAAACACTTAATCCTGTCATACTAGAGGGGTGTTTTTGTGGTAAGAGCAAATTAAGTGAAAGAGCCAGGATAACTATGCACTACAGTGAAAGAAAATCTAGCATTAATTGCTAAGGGTGTCCAACATGTTTTGAAGTGACTTTTCTTTTTTTTTCTCTTTTTTTTTTTTTTAAATACGGGTAAAAATTGAGGCAATATCACTTAGGTTTTTTATTGTTATTTTGAATTGAAAGTGCATAGAGAAATGGTAGATCCTGATTCATAATTATCTTTTTTTTGTACTGTTTTTGAAGTCTGCTAAGATGTTTGTGATGCTGTTTGTGCACTACAGTTTAGGAAGAAAATCTCTAAAGAATTGGAACATGGGGTACCTCGGCTGCAGACGGAAGCCTGTTCAGATCACTGCACCACTTTCTGTCTGTTGGGTTTTGTTAAAATGGAACTTAATGATGGGGGGCAGGAAATCCCAACACCTCGTTCTGCCACATAGATGTAGTGCTATAAAAAGATTTTATTGTTTTTTGACACTGCTTAAAACCTTTTCATCCCATAAAGGGCTTTAACCCAAAAGTTGATGGTGCTAGTACATTTATAATACTTGTTTGTCTGAAATGGGCTAACTTTATTCTACTGTTCAAGACAGCGTATCATTTTTCACGGAGTGTGTGTTTCTGTCTTTGGGCCCTGTCCTGTCATCAAGTTGTCTTTTGTAACATAACATTTTTACTGCAGTGGTGTTCTTGCACAGAATGGTGACAGGATAGGGCCTTAATACTGGTTTGTTTTTTTCCTTTGTGTGGAGTGTTCATTCTGTCTCCACTAAAGTGCAGTGCTATGTGCAGAGTTGGGATGTGCTCCAGTAATTTGGAAAAGTGTGGCTTAACTTTACAAATTGTTTTTTTTTCCAGCAATGAAGCCCTCAAATTCCTTTTATTTCATTCTGATCTATAATGTGAAAATTTGCACTACTGAGCTGTCTTCATTTTCCAGTATATTAAAGCAAAATTGTCAGCAAGTGTCCATGGCTTAAATGATCTTAGATGCAAGTAGATAATAGGCATCCAATATATTGCAACACTTTTCTCAATGTATTGAAAATATAACTTATTTTTAAGAAGTAAGTAAGTTTAAAGTTCAGCCTCTACTTCAGTAGTGAAAACTGGATTTAAAAGGGAAAAGATTAATCCTAACACTTGTATCACCTGTAATTTACCATGTTTCACGTGTTACAGCTCTAATTTTTGCAGAGCTGTATGTTATCTCTTCCCTATTTTGTAAAATGGATTGAAGTGAACCAGTTAACTTGAAATGGCATTGGCCATCACTGGCTGTAAGTGCTTACCATTATCTGGCTTAACAGCTGATATTTCAGTAAGCCAAATATTTAGTTCATTGTTTATCCCTCTGGCATGGCTGAGTATTTGGGTAATGTTTGTTTATTATGTGGTCTTACTGTTTCCAAATGGAATCTTTCTAATACACAAAAATACTCACCTGGTTCTATTAATTCTAGCACAAAATGTTTAAAAGACAAAAGCAAACAAAAAAACTGTGAAATGAAAAGGAGAAATAAATGCCACTTTGCATTACATACCTCATCTTCCAGAGATTCACCAAACCCCTTCTTTCAAATGTGAGCGCCTGAATTTTTTTTTCTGAAGTTGAAGCGATGATTCTTGCTAAGACTTTATTTTCCAGCAGTGTTGAGGTGTGTTGTTTCTTTGGTTTTGTTTGGTTTTCTTCTGGATACTGTTTTGTGTATCTACATAGCCAAGAATGAGAGTTTTTTTAAAAGTACAACTGATTTAATTTTTAAAATGATCATTAGTCCTTGGCTAGCTCTTTGCGCTGCTGTAGGCCTCTAGCTGCAAGCTTTCTGAAGCACCCTCCCTAACAGTGTTGCATTTGTGTGTAAAACTTTTTTTTTTTTGGCAAAGTGTTATGTAACTTTTTCTTGTTTGTTTTTTTTTTTTTTAAAAAAAAAGCTTGGTTGAATATTTACCAGACTTCTTGCTGCTTTTTGACAATCTTCTATATTTATTTAGTAGAACAAATTTCAATATATTACTTGAAACTATGAAATAGAATTGAGTTAGAAATCGACTGGTCATGTGATGTAGAGAAGTACAATTTGCTGTGGTTCATTCTGCAGTAGGTTTGTTAATTTTGTTTATCTGCACTAAAGTACGAAGATCTCCATTCTGTTTAACCATTCAAACTGAGGGTGTGATCCAAGTCTTTAATGTGTTTAAAAGCTAAATCCTGGAACTTGCCGTGGGAGTAGAATATACCGAATCTTGTGCATGAGGAGTTTGTTGAGACAGTAATGTAGCTGTGACATTTTGCCAATTCTTAAATGCTTCTCTGTTTTGCTGAAAGTCAGATTCCTGGTCAGGTTTCGCATTAGAGTCAGGCTTAAATAAAATTGCACAGCGCAGAGGAAAAAAAAATAAATTGCACCAAAGGTACTGATAATATTTAAGCGGTAATCTGTATGTTGTCCCCACTTGGTATTTTTTTCTGCATTAATTTCCCCCCCTTCCCCCCATCAAACGACGTTCTAGCATTGTAAGGACTTACATGAGTGTAAATCTCTTTTCAAAAATTATTAGTTACTTTAGAAGGAAACATTTTATGATTTCCACTTGATTCCAATCAGTTAAATTTAGAATAACTAAAAGTGATTTTGGTGCAGCAAACATGCAGTGTGTGTATGTTCTACAAGAAATCGAAGAGCTCCCTGTTCATAAGGCTGTTTAGAAATGGCATCCAACATTCAGTGCTCAGGTATGTTAGTAAGAAGTACTGTAGTCCTATGAGGGCAAATGTGTGGATTTTTAAACATTTTGCCATAATTGCACAATTTTGCATTTTTACTTAATGTCATGTTATGTTTCTTAAAATAAACCTATTGTTGAAATACAGAGGAGTTCAGCTGGTTTTGTGATAAATCTCTTCTGTGCATTTTAGTAAATTTCTGAAAATGAACCCGATGATACAACTTCTTGATGCTTGTCCATTTTCTTCTGTCTCTGCCCTTGTGTGTCTCAGCTGTATGTAATGTTGTGTTTGGGTTTGTTTGAGGCACAACTACAGTTTCTTGAGGTGCTTAGTTCTACTTTCTCATTCCTGTGGCTATTTAGATTTGAATTCTCATTTGCTTACACACAGGTGATGTCATCTTTCCCCTTCCTCCCTACCTGTGGCTGGAGCTGCCATCCAACGGGAATGTCAAGTAGGACTTTCCAGTTTGTAATGCTCTATATGCTCTATATTGGAAAAGTCTGAAACACTTTGTACTGAATTTCCCAGCATCCTTGCTTAATAGGGAAGTTACCTTCCCAGGTAGTAAAAGGGATGGAGAGAGCACGTGGCTGTTAGTTGCAAAGGAGACTGCTGCGGAGCTGAGAACAAGAGGCCTCCTCTCCTCTAGCTCTTCAAGCAAAACTCCAGCATTACAGGTGGCTTCTGATGTAGGTATGAAGCTTAGTGTATGTGTTTATTGGAGAGCCTTTGCTCCCTTCTAGAGGCTGTCTAATGACTTGAGGCGATGCTAAGTCATTGCAGCCTAGGAAATCAACATGAAGTTCTCTTGTTTGGGAAGGCACTCCTAGTGGGGTTCTCACAGGTTTTATTTCCACTCTGCCATCCCCTCACCCCATGTCTGTGAAGTCTGTGTGTTATCTAAAGACTGTTCCCCTGGCAGTTTGGTCACAGCAGAGACCATTCAGGAGTGGGGGCCAGTGGCGGTTGTGTATGTTCAGATAAGCTCTGCCACTTGTGCTCAGTAAAACAGACTGAGTTGGCAGGCTGATGTGACAGATGGCTCGTGAGCTGTGCAGTGTGGTACCTGCCTTTCTGAAGTCTGTTGCATGATGATTCTAACCTTGGATGATTTTTTTCTGACAGGTCAGGCTGCTGGTCACCAGCTCAGAATGTTCCGTCAGTCAGAATAGAACCCTCTGCAGCTCTCCAGTAACAGCGCCCAAGGGTCCCAGCTTCCTTGTATAATCTGGTTTATTTTGTGTGATCATGGTTCCTTGTATAGTTGAATTCCTTTTCTCCAACTTATGACAACAGGTACTGGACAATCCTAATACCTTTTCTACTTGCAACCTTCAATTGCAGGGAAGAGCTGAGCCACCAGAGCAAAGGCGTTATGTGCCTTCCTGTGTTCCTGTCAGATCTACAATTGCTCTGTTAAAGATCAGAGATACCTTCCCTTGAAGATGTAGCAGTGAAAAGTGATGATGCCAGCACAGAGGAGGTAGGCTTGCTGTTTAACTTGCTTTAGTGCGGTGGGTAAGTCAACCACACACCCTAAACTTATGCGCGTTCCCTACTTATTTCCATATCTAAGGGCTTAGCTGGGGCCATTAAATACTAACGGTTTCTATTGAGCAGACAGGTCTGACTAGATTTGACTGTACTTTAATGCTGTCTCAAGTTTGCTAATAAAATGGTGACTGAGAGTCCACATTGTCCATCCCTGGCATGGAGTTAGTAGCTGTAGTTACCAACTACTTGACTGGTAAAAGCATCCTAACCCAAGTTTCTCTGCTGCCTCCTTTGCTTGGAGCACCTTTGCCTTGCCCAAAACTTAGCTTGTAAGGGAAGATCCTCTAGTGCTGTGTTATGATTTTGCAACATGGTAGACTAATGAACTGCTGTGACTTAAAGAAATGGAGAAATATCTGAAGCTGACATGAACAAAAAAAAAAAAGAGACCTCCCTCTGTGATCCTCAAGGGAAAAATTTATGTCAAAGCGAAATAACAAAAGACTGCAAGAGGAAGATAACCAAATTGCATTGGCTTCCTGGAGACAAATTAACTTGGGGTGCATAGTTTGGACAAAATCAAAGCTTCAGAAGCTAACTGGAAATTATTTCCTTACAAGGAGTTTTTCTAACCAGAGGGGAAAATAAACTGAGCAGTTATAGCAGAAGCCTCAGGGAGTGCCTCACTCTTCAGATAGATCTAAATGTTTCTTGTGCTTGTGACTCCTTCAGGAAGATGTCAGTGCATCTATGAGTTTAGTAGCTGTTATGTGGTTTGCAAGAGATCTTTATGGAGATGTCTGCAAACTTTCAGCAAAGTCATTAAGCTATATCAATGCGCTCTGAGTTTGGAATAGCCAGGGAGAGGGACCAGAGCCAGAACTGGCACAGGAACAGTTCAACCATGTTTCTTGATTCTTAGTTCTCTCTCATGGCCAAAGAAAAAAAAAAAAATAAAAAAGGATAAATGAGTTGGCCCCTGATGGCCTCGATTTCCTAGCTCTTGTGAAATCCTTGTAATGCTTGACATGCATTAAAATGAGAACTTTGCATGGTCAAGTTAACCTATTCAGGAAGGCTAACTGCTAACTAAGGGAGCAGGTGTTTGGTGGTTTTGCAGATGATTATAACCTCTAAGCGTCAAAGAGGATTTTCCTTTGGACACTGAAGTAGATTCTGATGTATTTTGTGAAGTGAAAAATAGATGGGCACTTCAAAAATTGGTTCTGCCTTTGTGTGGGTGGAATTATTTTCTGGCCATGTTGGTTTTCCTTTTGGACATATTTGGGAAGCAAGGCATGTTATATTGGAAGCACTATCTGCAGAAATGGAATACCTACACCCACCGAACCACACCCCAAAATAATGCAGCTTTATTCAAATGAAATGATCTCTCAGTTCCATGTTCCAAGGCAGTCTGGTCTGATTTCATGAATCCATGCTCTGATTCTTCATATCCCCAAAGCTATGAAGAAGTATGTTTGTGTATGCTACGTGCAGGGGAATATCCCACAGTTGGGTACTCGTATGCAGTCAACAGTTGAAGAAATAACCAATCCTGCCCCTGCTTTCTCCTTATCTCTTTGCAGCATGTACTTTCCTTTCTGCCTCTTGAAGAGGGAAGAGTTACACCAACAAAGCTTTAACTTCTCCCTTTATTAACATCTAGTTAAGGTCCCATGTGGGTCACTGCTAATTTATGTATGTCTGTGCTTTACACAGATAATAATGCAAATATCCACTGCAAGAGGCAGGTACTTTTTAACTTTAACTAAGTTTACATGATCAAGCTACAGTTTAACGAGTTAGTTCAGGAGCAGCAGAAGTAACTGATTTCTAACATAACTCTCCATAGTGGAATTTGTGAAGCATAGCAAAGGCTTTGTTTACCAGATTTCCCTTACAGGAGGCGGCAGTGGGATCTCCTTCTTTTTCAGTCAATTAACTGCACACAAAACCTCTATGGACTTTTTGTCTTTCGAAGATTTGGCCCTACACAAAGTGTAATTTAAACCAGACACCAGCTCAGAAGCTGATGCGTGTGGTAGCAGATAGTGAGCATGATTGAGCATGTGTATGAAACCTTAAATACTGTGTTTCCTTATGGAAAAAATGCTAAAAATGCCCACTTGGAGACCATTTGTCTGGGTTTGACTGGTTTTGAAGGGCTAAGGTGTTTCCTACACTCATAAGCTTTGAGCAAAGAAGGCATAAATCTTCATGAAGAGGAATAGATAAAGCATAATGTCCTACTCCTTACAGTACCTGAGTGATGGTGAGGCCTTTCCAGTATGGAAGGACCATTGCTGCATGCAGTTTTGTGCAGGTGGGTCACAGGATTCTCCTGATTTCTATGGCTATGGACCAGGACACAGCCTGTCCCCACTGCTACAACAGGTTAACCACAGAACGCTGTGTGCCCTGACAACTTCAATCACTGTCTTCGAAGTGTGGAGTCTGACCTGTTAAAAGACAGTACGTGCTTATTTAGGTCTTTTAAGTGTCACTGAGTACTAGCAATGATAACATCTGTAAATCATCAACCAAAACAGTTCCAAATAAATCCATTTCAGGTAATGCTCTCCATTCTTCTGTTCCCCTGTCTACTTAGATCTGCACATGACCTCTGTTCTGCAGCCCTTGCTGTCGCAGAAAGCTGGCAACGTCCAGTCCAAATATAAGAAGAATGAACTGTATGCTTGGCTTGTGTCAACTTTGATTCTTTTTTTTTAATGATACATGGATAGTTTTTGGCTATCTGTAAACTCAAATCTACATTTCATTAGATTAATTAATTAGAACTCAAGATGGCATGTGATTTCATAGAATAACCAGGTTGGAAGAGACCCACTGGATTATTGAGTCCAACCATTCCCATCAAACACTAAACCATGTCCCTCAGCACCTTGTCCACCTGTCCCTAAACACCTCCAGGGAAGGTGACTCAACCACCTCCCTGGGCAGCCTGTTCCAGTGCCCAATGATTTATATCCTGCCAGTTTGATTCTATTTATATTTCTTCAGTAGAAGATTTCTTCAAACATTCTGAAAAGTTTAGAGGTGAGAATATTTGATCAGCGAATTAACCTTCTCCCACAGCCAATAAATGAAATTCTACTGTATTTGATCTGCAAATTTGCATCTTATTTCTTAAACAAAAGAAGTAGAGGGCCACCAAATTAATCAGGCACAACTTGCCCTGAGTGCAGCCATATTGGCTGTCACCAATGACCTCCTTATTATCCACGTGCCTTAGCAGAGTTTCCAGGAGGATCTGCTCCATGATCCTGCTGGCACAAAGGTGAGACTGATGACCCTTTAGTTCCCTGCATGTTCCCCTTTTAAATAAGAGGGGTTATGTTTGCCTTTGTCTAGTCACTGGGAACTTCTCCAGACCTCCACAACTTCTCAGATATGATGGGTAGTGGCTTAGCAACTTTATTTGCCAGTTCCTTTGGGACCTGTGGATTCATTTCATCAGCTCCCATGGATTTGTCCACCTTCAGGTGCCTTAGATGTTCTTTAACCTGGTCTCCTCGTACAGAGACCAGTTCCTAATTCTCCCAGCCCCTCTTCCAATTTGTATTTTGATTTGGTAAAGCATCAGTCTGAAATGACTCAGAGTCAATGAAAATCTCCAGTGTCTACAAGCAAAGGAGAAGGCATGTTTTTTGGAAGGAAAAGGCCGGCAGTGCAGTAGCTACTTAGTTCTAAAAGTCTAAAGGAATTTCACCTTTTGCAATGCAATTAAGTTTTTTACAATAACATTATTCCTAAAGGTGTAGTGTTGAAAGAAGTCAGATCTGTGAACTCTAGGCCTAGGATGATTGCAGCCTCTGCAATACAAAGATTCTGATCACATTTTATGGGGCAGAGCACAGAGGACCACATGCATCTCGAGTAGTCTGTAATGAACTCTCACAGCACCTTTAGCTTCATTTAAAAATGTCTTCTTTTTGGAAGACAGAAACCCACCAGATACGCTTATTATCTATCTGATTGTAAAACACTTTCAGAAAGAATAACAGGTTGAAGCCATGATCAGAAGTAGAAAGGACCGACCCATAGGATTGATCAGACCACGTTATGTCCAATTGGTATTCTCTCCCTGACAGTGAATTAATGGTGGATACTTGGGGAGACAAGAATGGAGCTAGTTGTCAATGTTCCCCAGTCTCCAGCTATTTGCTATCTGCAATGCCAGGCATGGTGTCTTTGTATTTAGTGGCCCTCCATGGATTTCTCCCAAGAACTTATCTCAAAGTTTTTTGACCACTGGAAACATTTTTACCATGCTGTGACTATTGGCTGGTAGAAGACCCTTTTAAATGGAAGGTGTGGTTTGTGTGTGCTGTGTTTGAGAGAAGCACATTTGAGCTGCTAGCTGCAATATAAACTGGGAAGTAGTGCAGAGTTTGAAGCATTCCATGTGTCCTTGCAAAGAAGATATTTCTGCTGGGGCAGTACAAAATAGCATGGATGACTGCATGTGGCTACAAGGTAGGAAATATGGGCTGTAGTGGATGCTGACTTGCAAAGTTAGCTTGGATGTGTCATTTTTCTCTTTGTCTCTGTTTACCTTTCTGCTGAATTTTCTGCTCAGATTGGATAAGAACATTATGCTGGCCAGCCTACAGACAGCTTTTTTTCCCCCTGTTTTTTTTCTTGTGCTTTAGTGTGTTGCAGTGTCTGGATTATAAACACCACAGGGGAATGTTTTAAATCCCCCAAATGGGGATTTGCAACATAAGTCTTGTGGAAACATTCCTACTGAAATACGGTTATATAAACCACTGCAAAGTGGGGACTTGTGTAGTAGACACTGCTCGCTCACCAGTCCAAGCCAACTGCTTGGTTACTGGCAAGAAATTCAGGAAATTTCTGTACCCCTCCCCTTGCTCCAGGGTGAAATTTGCTTTGTGAAAAGGGTTGCTGTGGCCCTTGAATCCCTTCATTTGTTCTTGAGTGGTCAAAATAAGTCTGATGCGGGATTTTAGGTGACCAAGAGGTCATGCGAGAGAATTTCAGCCAGAAGGTTGAGATTGCTTTAGCCGGGCGGGCAAAGATAGAGGCTCTCTGTATGCAAATTCTCCTGGCAGACAGTGGGAGCAGAGCCTGCAGAAACACATCGTGAAGGAACAACAAGTTAATATGTACAGGGATGTAGGGTGAGGAAGGAAAAGGGATATCTGACAAATGATTTATTAACATCCCCAGAGATCGGGGAGATGCCAGCACTCCGAGTACTACAATTGGAGAGTTTGTCCTGAATTTGTCCCTGGTGGGTGAAGGGCCATCCCTGTTGGTGAAAGGTTAGTTAATGTGGGATACTATTGCCTTTGGATGTAACTTGAAGGGTCGGGTCACAGAGAGTGTTGCAAGTTACAGAAAGGTTTTGCATCTGAGGATACAGCCTCTGATCTCAACCTTTGGTCTCAGCTGCATCTAGGGTGGGGGAAGCGTTCAGTAGATGGCTTTAAAAGCTGAGCAGGTTACTGCCAGGGGAGCCAGCAACCAGAGCGACTCTGAGGGGAGTCTGAGCGGTACCCACCTCTGCTGAAGAGAGAGCAGTGCCAGTGAATGACGGTTAGTGAGTTTGTATGTGTAGTGTGTGGTGGTTTGCTTGGGTTGAGGGAAACTTGGCACCACAGTGTCTCTGGATCAACAGGTGAAGCTGCACTGGACTTGGGTTGGATTTTTTTTCATGGTGCTCTCATTTAGCAGTGAAAAGAACTCAACCAAATAAAATAAATGCAGAAAATAATTAAGAATAGTCCCCAGTTTATTTGGCTCATAGAGTGGAGGACTGCCATGATGACTGTTGGTTCCAAAATGCAACAGATCAACAATCTGAGGAAAGAAGATGTTAATATCAACTGGATTGAGTCACAAGGACCTTGATTGTGCAAGAGACATGAAAAGTCTTTATTTTCATGTTGATGATAGTAGCCTCAGCCAGTTTTCTAAACGGGGGGAGGAACAGTGGTTAAAGAAGATCCAGATGTGACCAATGAATAGCTAACTAAAAAAGTAAAAGGTATAAAGCAGGAAGTCAATAGGGAATGGTGGACAGAGAAATGGGAAGTCCAGACATGTATAACTTCACATAAAGGAACTGGGGTTAAAATGAGAGAGCCTGCAAGTCAATTTGAGTCAAACCGTGGCTATACAAAAGCAACCTCTAAAACCTATCAAGGATGGAGTGAGATGGAATGATCTCAAAGAACTGACAGATTGAATTCCACACATAAAGCAACTGGAGAACAACAAATGAAATGTAATGTCTACATTCATTTAAATATGACATGGAAAATTATAGGTCTGTAATTTTACTCCTGTGGTGTGGTAGGGCCTAAACAATATTGAAGGGGGAAAAGCAAATGGGCATTGACATAGAAAACAAATGCTTCCCAGAGGGCAGCTAGGAGAACAGTTGCTAAAAAGGAAAATCAAAACATAAAATTCCTTGAAGTGGATATTGGAGAAGGAGCTGCTATGATGCCTTATGGAAAGAAGAATGTAGAGGGTGAGGGGCTAATGCAGAGAATCTTCAAGATGATAAAGACCTGGCTAAAAGGGTGGTAATGGAAGGGGTTAATCTCCCATGAAACAATGGTCCTGGGCTGTCCTCAGTGCTGATGTCCCCAGATACCATGGGGCTGCCACAGGAGAAATGTTGGGACAATCTGGGTGCATTATATTACTGTCAGTTTATTATTCCGGCTACTAAATCTGTTAAAATAATCCCTACATTTCAGTTCCTCTAAGTCAGGCTCTGGAAGCCTTGTTTTATAGTCAGGGAAGTAAGAGGCAATTGATGTGACTTATTTTTTTAGTCCACACTACATTTTCATTTAACTGCAGTTCCTCTTTTTTTACTCTGTTATGTAAGACGTTTTCCTGATATAGAAAAGCTGGACAATGAAGCTGATGCCGTAATCTGATTTTATGTTAATGTCTTCTCAATAAATCTCCCATTAAATGGAAAATGAAATGAAATGAACAAATATGTTCATAATGTAGGATTTTTAAAGGTGGTGTACAATTAATCACAGTTTTACAAGCAGAATGAATTGGTGGCAATAAAAAATAACCTTTCTTGTTAATCCCTGAAAATATATTTAAAGTTTGGACTCAACCTTTTTAAAGGACTCCCAAAAAAAGATTTGAATTTGGGCCTGGGAATTTTTGCATATCCTAAACATTGTAGATTGTGAATACCAAAGATAATGAGGAAATGTCCTTGCTATGATCCTTAATCAATTTTATTTTGCTTAATTTCAGAACCACTAGAATATACAAATAAGCTTGGTATTCTTTGTAATATTTTAATAGTCTAAATTGAGTAGAATATCCATTAATGAAAGAAACTGTGCAACAAATCACATATTTCATAAGTAATAAAATCTCTTAAACACCTTGTCAACAGACAGTCATTCCAACACATTCGCTATTACTCTTTAACTTGGATTCCAGTTTAAATTCCACCCTACAGTAACAAAGTGGAGTTAATATAATTCTAAAAGACAATTATTTTTTTTTATATGGAAACACTTAGGTGATGGGGCTAATAGATTCTACATCAGAATAACTTGTTCCATATATTCTGGACGCCTGGAATGGAACGATAATGTTCCATGAATTTCTGTTGGACCATTTTATTACTTAATTTGAGAACAGCAGAAACTTTTCAAGTACAGTCTTCCTTACTACTGAAATTATAACATAGCATCCCTCACAGTGTGACAGGACTCTTTCATTATCATTTATTTTTGTTGTAAAAGACTCCTTGGTTGGTCTTTTCTTGATATACTAATGAAATTTCAGAAAACCCAATAACTTGCCCTTCTGGATTCTATACAGGTAGAAACTGGAGTTCTTCAAGAGAGGATTTATTAAGTGTTAGCATTTTGGATTAATGTTTGGGTAGTTTTTCCTCATCGGCTTTGGTCACAGGTCTAGGGCTGTCAAGTTTTTTTATCAGTGTTAACAGTTGAGTAGACTTTGCGTGTATATTTTCCAGCTGTCCTTTTGAGCAACTAAGTGAAGAGGGCAGCAGCTCTTGTCTCATTCAGATAGCACCTCTGAATGAGGGTACAGAGTGACGTGGGTTTCTATGCCCATTTATCTGCATGCCAGACCTGCTAGCTGGAGCACAACACAGCTCATGTGTGTCTGCACAGGTCTTACCCCAGACCTGAGGTGGCAACATGCCTGAAAAACATAAGCAGTAGTTGTGCCTGCTTGGACTTGCCTGCATGGACAAGCACCTGTGGTACNAACATAAGCAGTAGTTGTGCCTGCATGGACAAGCACCTATGGTAATACCAGACAAGAAATGGAATAAACTGAGTTTAATTTACAGGGCCATTAGGCAAAAGGACTTATTCCACCACACATTTCTCTCATCTTCCACTGAGGATCTTGGGCAGTGAATCCTCAGGTGGGTGTCAGCAGAGCAAAGCTTGCAGCCATGTGTGCAATACAATCGCTACGTGCTGTTAGACTGGATCTGAACACAAGTCCTTCTCATCCACAGTGGCTTGTAGCGGATGCTGCGGAAGGCGAATGAGAATAATGTGTGATGGTCTTTCTCCTGAGTAACCTTTGAGGGCCCCCAGAACCAGTGGTGATACCTTTGCAACACTGAGCTTGGGTTTAACTAAATTCCCTTAAACCTCTGGTAAAAAAAAAAAATCAGTGAAGAAAGAAAAAAGCAACAATTGTCTTGAGGGGGAATTGAAATCTTTCACGAGAGGTCTGATAGGTACTTTGAAAAGGGCTTCCTAAACTCATTCCCATATTTCCTGATGTATCTAGAAATCTCACCCAAAAGAATACCAAAATGTGGTATTGTCTGTGGTTATTCTGTGTTCCCTTGCAGCACCTTAGTTGCTCCCAACATAATGGGCAGTATGGACGCAGGTAACCAAGGGAAGGTAGATTCTCTATTCCCACAATTGTTCTTAAGGAGAGGGGAAAAAATACAGCTTCTTTGCCTAGGTGAAGTAAAGGCTAAAGGGGATATGATAACTCTCAGTAAAACCATCAAAGGATAACACCAGGGAAAAGGAGAAAGCCTTGGAGCTGTATAATGTCATCAGCAGAAAAACATTATAAAATAGAAGTAGATGAAGTTTAGTTAGACAGCATGTTATTACCAATGAGAAGTGGGAGTTTCTGGGACAATGTCCTCATGAGAGGAGCAGGGAATAAATGCTTATGGCAGCCTGAGAGTTTATGAAGCAAATCTCATTACATTTATACTGTGTTCTTGAACTGGCTTTCAGCTCCTCATCTTAATGTGTGTTCAATTCACAGGCTGGGGGTGCCCCAGCATGCACTGAGGTTGGAAAGGAGATAACGTGTCTCTGCCTACTGTACTCGCAACAATTGTCCAGATGTAAGGGAAGATGGAGCTTGAAGTGAAAGGGCCTCATGTTGGTATTTTCACTTAACAGGTCTAAAAGTTGGTGAAAGCAAGCAGGAATTCAGGAATATATCTGTAGGTATGTCACTAGCTTAAAATAATACTTTTTTTCTCTAGTATTCCAGTAGTGTCCTCCTCCTTGCAGTTCAAACTGCATATTTGAAGAGGCAGCAAACTCTTAAATAGATGTACTTTTTCTACAGTCTTTCTTTTTTTCCATTTTAGTTTTTTTTTTTTCAAGATAAACAAGGCTTCCTCCCCCCTTCCCCTATGATAGCTGGCTGCTACCTCTGAGCTTCAGCAAAATGTATCTGGGCTTGCTTCTTCCCGTGAGCTCTGAGGATGCATTTTCCAATCAGCTTCCCTTGCTTCCAAGTTTAAGATATATAAAGACAACAAGCTAAGCTGTCATCCACAAAGAAGCAGGTGAACCTACCTGGCATGCTTTGCTCTAGGACCTTTCTTGACCTTGAGAGAAGATGTGCAGATTAACTCCAAAGAGGCATATGTGTTTTACTTTTCTTTTTACCCTTATTTTATTTTAACAGTCAGGAAAAAAGGGAAGAATGCAAATGAGTGTATACCCTCTTCGATATGTGTGGCTCCTGAGCATAATCTGCTAACCTGGCAGGCACCAGGCACAAGGGGAATTGCTGCCTCTAAGTAGGAAAAAACTTCAGCCTCTTTTTTGCAGGCACTTGCTTGCAGTTTGCTTGTTGGCTCATGGGAGGTGAGCAGCCAAAGAGAACCTTGTCCCTCTCCAGAACAGGGGAACTGGATGCGCTGCGGGGCTGATCGCCTGCTGCTCACATAATGGCAATTATTCTTTTAAGCAGGGATAACCTGAAATCATAAGGTTTTCCACCCGTATCTGGAAAATACACAATGAAGGATTTATCCTAAACCCAGTACAACTGTGGCAGCTGCTTCTCTCTGGAGGGACTGGCTGAGCAACTGTGACAGGGGGAACCTACAGAAACCATCTCCCAAGGTGAAGCACTGAGGTCCTGGCTGAACAAGGAAGAGAAAATGGAGGCATTAACTTCAGTTCTGAATGGGGTCCACCCCTGAACACAGAAGACACGGGAGTATTTTGAGGGTGTGTATTTAACATACAGGTGGAAGGGCTGGACAGGGATGTTGGAGAGGGAAGGGTGATTTTTGTTGTGTGAGAACAGAAAAATAAAACCATTAATAGCCAGTAAAAAACATCAAGGTTTCAAGAGTAGGTAATCATCTGTAGCTCTGAACTCTTTTACTACACTTTAAAATGATGCCTGATTACACAATATGCATATTCTCTAAAATGCAAATGTCCTTTCCTTCGCAGGAGAGCGGAAAGTGGTTTTTGCTCTGAAATTGGGACTGACCATGTCACCTCCAGTCTCTTCAGACCTGGGCTACATACCCCCTGATGGCGGATGGGGGTGGGCAGTGGTGTTTGGAGCCTCTATCTCGGTTGGGTTTGCATATACCTTTCCTAAAGCTTTCACGATCTACTTTAAAGAACTGCAGGCTGTTTACAGCATCTCGTACAGCCAGATTGCCTGGATATCATCCATCATGTGCGCTACCACCTACGGAGGAGGTAAGTGAAACAGGCTCATATCTTTCTTTGGAAAAGAAGAGATCAGACCTCTCCAACAAAAGAGGAGAGGAGAATATATTCCTCTGTGAAAATTCTTAGAAAGCTCTAACTGCAATCCTGGCTCTCTGTTTGCTGATGATGATCACTGGCAAAACAGAAAACCAGTAGTGCTGAGAATTTTATTGAAGAAGTATAAGTCAGAAATTTTTGTTATATCATCAGAAATCATGCTATGTGTGGGTGGAGGCTTGGCTATGGTGGAATTAATTGAGTCTTGAACAGTTATTTCAGCATATTTAATATTACGTCTTTTGTTCTATTCATATTCTTGGCTTTATTTATGAAACAAAAAAGTGTCTCTTGTTCTCATGATTGTGGAGAAGATTCTGGTTACTCAACACCTGAAGTTTTGCTGATGGAGAGGCATGGCACACGTGCATGTAAAACTTGAGCTAGTATGTAAATATGTTTTAAAATATTCCCTAATTCTGTTGCTAATATCTTGCTTCAAGTCCTTTATTACGGGATGATGTTTCAGACGCAGAATCTTTCTGAAAGGACAAATATGTCCATTGATTACTTCAAGTTAAAACATTCACTGAGTACTCGCACCTCAGCTGCAAAAGTTGCCATTGTGCAAAGGCTGTGGGAAAGACATTGCTTGTCCTCATAATGAAATCACCAAGTGGATAATCTCAGAGGGATGTTTGCCTTGGGTACTGATGCTAGGTATCAGTCTGCTGCTTTGATCTGAGAAGCTGGTGTGTATCTTGCCGTTAATGGTTAGTACGGGACCATATTGCTTTTAGATTGCTGATGCCTGAGAGCTGTGGCTGCTGGAAGTTATTGCTGGGCTCTTAGCAGACTCTTTGTCCTTCTTAGCTTGTTTTGCAAGAGTGAAATGTAAAAGGATTAACAGTTAAGAACACAAGCATGGCCGTACCGACTCGCATCTACCCAAATCTGTATTCTTCCTCAAATAAGGGCAGTGACAAACACTTTAGGAAAGGCTGTTACAAACAAGTTGTAGATTGATGGATCCTCTCAGTACCCCTCACCCTCAGGACAGTGCAACTTGGAGGCTTCCTGGGGAACACACTACAAATGTTGTGGAGCACCCTGTGTACAGAAGTCATGCATGCTCATCTCATATAATTTAGGAACTGATTTTAAGTGGCAATTAAAAAAAAAGCTGTTTTGGTATCCATTTTAGGATGGATTAAGGTGAAAGGAGAAAATTTCTGCAAGGCTCACCTGGCACTCAGGCAATGATACACGTCTCTCTGTCAGTGCCCCGAGCAATGTGACATCGTGAACAACCTGTATCTTTACTCTTTTGACAGCTCATGCCTAGTCTCATTGAACATGTGATTCCCCAGATGACTGCGTGCCTTGAAAATCTGGCATGAGAGCAAGTGACTCTTTACTTACTGATTCAAATCCAGCCCTTGTCAAGGGAGACTGAAGGCTCCTGCTGCCACCAAGTCAGCAGCTGGTCTCAGCCCATTCCCAGTGGGCAGGTATTGATGTCGCTAACCTGCTGAGGTGGACTGGCACACTTGGGCTTGGGGATGTACGTGACCAGAGAGCTGTTAGGGATGAGTTGCTTCCCTGCTTGCAGAAAAAGTCTTTCCAGGTCTGACTGGAGCTAATTGGCTTGGCAGTGAGGGGACTTCTTTGGGTTCTTGGGCTTTGGTCTCTCCTGCAGATGAACAGGAAAATTCACTTCTAGGGTTATTAAATCCGCAGCTCTACAGAGTACATACTTCCCCATGAAATAATGAATGTGTTCTGTAGCCACTGTTTGGCTCTGGTAGCTTCATGTCAGGAGTTGAGAAGGGCTAAGGGAGTCTGAGCGAGAGACTGAAAAGTGCTTCACGCTGCGTGGGGCTGCTTGGGGGCTCCTCTCCTCAGGGTGGCTGCTAAGGGTTCTCTGAAAACTGGATGTCTGAAACTGAGCACTGAACATCAGAGATACCTCAGATTGGTTGAGATTTCTGCCCTTTATATTTTTCCATATTCTCTGAACTAGGGCCCTTGACATCTGGATGAAGACACAGGGGAGAGTAGAGCAAAGGAACAGCTTCAGTGATCTTCATGGGGGACAAAGGCATTACAGTATAAAACTTGTGGTTTTCATCATTGATCTTCCCATATTTAACTACCAACTTTTATGAAATCTCATTGCTGCAGAGCTGTCACTACAAGCTACAGCCTTGAGTGCAAGTGCATGACTTTTTCAGATGTTGCATGTAACAACTGGAGGGTGTCTGCATAAGCAGGAAAATAGGAGATGCTGTGAAGCAAAATGACTTTTGCTTTTCAGCACCGCATTTGCCTTTATGCAGAGTTTGGACTAGGAATTCAGCACTGGCAGGAGGGTCCTGCCTGTCCCACTTTACCTGGTGTTTCCCCAAACACCTATATTCATTGTTGCAAGAGCACCCTTCCTCTCTGGCAGTCTGTCCTGAGGCAGGTGGTAGCTGTTGCTCTTCTTCTCACTCAGTTTTTAAATCACTGTATCATCTGGGGTAAAAAAAAAAAAAAAAAAAGAACACAATCAAATATGAAAGAAATAGATCTTGAAAAAAAAGTCTTAGGAAGAATCCCTGTATAACAATGATAAGCTCTTCTAGAATTAAGGAAGATCAATTATCTCCTTTGTTCTTGTGAATGATTAATAATTCTAATTGTTTCCCTGTCATGTTCCCAGCTTTCAGTTTTTGTTTCCAGTAAATGGTTTGACATCTCCATAGATCTGAAAGCAGCAGCATGCTAATAGTAATAGAAGAGGGAATGGCAATAACAACAGAGTTGGGAATTTCATCTCAGGGAATAAATATCTTTGAGTGCATAAGTAATTGAATACTCAGTTTGATCTTCCTTTCAGCTACACCAACATAAATCTAGAATATTTCTGTAGCATCCACTGAAGCTGCACGCTGTGTTTGATAGAGGAGGAAAGAAAGCACCACCAAAGCCTGCCCAAGGGGGTTGAGGGCATCCAAAAGATCCCTTCAGAAGGAATTATGTCTTGAAACACTAACTTTAGTTTTACAATATTCAGAAAAGCTACAGCTCACAGTTTACAAAGTAGTCTTTTAGGACAGAATGTTTTCCTTTGCACTAATTAAGAATAACAAAAAACTTCAACAGACATTCACTCAGAAGTAATATTCAGTGTCAAACTTCAGCTGCACCAAAGTCAGCAGACACCTTGCTGTTGCCTTTAGCGGAGCCACGATTTCATCCTTTAGCTGCAGATTTCGATCTGCTGAGCTATTGCACTGGAAGCCTGGGAATTTTCAGCTCCAAACACAATATTTAGGAATTGGGACTGAGTACTAAACAAAATTTCTAGGATTAATTCTGTGTCTGTAAACACTCAGTTTCAAAAAGGTCTCCAGGAATATTAAATGATGAAGGGCCTTGTAAACATGACCTAGATACCAGAAGCATCTTTGAAGCCTTTCTTATAAGGGATTATTTCTGTGGTGCTTCAGGGGCTCCTGGGAAGGTCAGTCTGTAAACCTGCGATTACAGCAAGCTTGAGCAAATACTACGCTTAGACCAAAAGTCTGCTCTCTTTGATCTTGTGGGGTAACATAGATGTACAGTGTCAAAAGTTCAACAAGCCCCTAAAGAACAATCTGTGTGAGACCTTGAAAGTTAATACTAAAGCACCATGCTTGATCTGCTGGACAATGGTCAGCCAGAAGGGCAATGCAACACAGAAAATGCAGGCACAGGAGCCTGGCTGAGTTTACCTACAGTAATACTGTCTATTGCATCACCCTGTGTTAAGGGTAGAGAGGGCTGATGTATCTTGAGTGATGTTATACTTAGCTAGCCACGCTGCATGATTCATGAACCAATCTTCCTATGTTTGATTCTATTTGTTGTTTCTGTATCCCAAGATTTAACTGAATTTGGAAGGTAATGAAGGAGCTTGCTGGGTTTTCTCCATCCTATGAAGAGTAGCTGGTTATGTGCAGAGTGGCTGCAGGTGTTACCCTGCTTCCCACCCACTCCCTTGAAGTGCCTGGCAGCCTCACTGGTGATAAGAGCTGCCTGGTATCAGCTAAGACTGGTTTATGCTTGGTGCATCCTTGTCCTTGAAGCAAATCAAAGGTGCTCTACATATGTGCAGCAAACAGCAGGACCTGCTCCTGGAATGCTGCAGTCTTAGAGAAAAGTTTCTTGGGGAAGCTCACAGTAAGAGCAGAAGCCCTCGTGGAGTTATGATCACTTGTCACAACAGGCTAGGAAAAAAACCAAACAACAAAGCTCCAGCTGCCTTTTTATTGTAGTTCACTAAGGCTTTAATTGTCTGTCCCTCTGATGCCTTGAAAACTTCAGTGAGGTGGGGTTAATTTTTGGAGAAAATACCTGTCTTACGTAACGGCTCTGAGTACTATGATCTGCAAACAAGAGTTCAGGAGAGTGCTTGCAAACTGAAGTGACATTCCCCTCTTCCCAAGCTCAGGAGCTGCTGATCCTCGGTTCAGACTCAGCCCACATCATGCAGTTCCAGGTTTCTGGTACTCTGCAGTGGGACTCACTCTATATGACACCCCATAACATCTGTCTTGAACACCAGGGAGGATTAGTGGGATCTAAGCTGTCCACCTTGCTGAAGTGTTTTTCTGGCAGCTCTGAGGCAGGTTATCCTCTTTCTGTCCTGTTGACAGCTATTTGAGAGTTTCTTAGTGGTAGGACAGCCTTGGAGATGGGCTGGAGACAATGGTGGTCTTCTGGATCCAGATGTGCTGCAGCGGCTCAGATCTGAGCCTTGGAGAATGTGCTTGTGAAAGGGTTGGATGTGTTTGGACCCTGCAGTCACAATTAATTGGATTAGCTTTGGCAGTTTAAACTGCAGCTCTTTGCTGACCTCGATACTTTTTGCTGAAATGAATAAGGGAACTCTCACAGGAGTGTATTCATTAGAAGTCACAGAATGCCCATGGGCTCAGAGGAGATGAGTCCAAGCCCCCATACTTGGGCTGCAATCCCCTCCATGGCACAGGGTGCACAAATAACACCGAGAAACTTTCCTGTGTTTGCAAGCTATGAGCTTGAGGAGATCAGCTAAATTAATTTAGTTGCGTGTAAATGCAGTAAACAAACAGGTCTAAGACATCCAGCAGGCATTATGTAGAGTATGTGTTGGGATAACTTATTACAAGGACAAATGGTGTACCTGGAAACAACCCCAAGGATAAATCCTTTATTGCTGCCTTTCTAGTACATGACCATCATTTAATATCTTTGTAAATGAAGGAATGCACAGGATCACATGAAAATAATTAAGTAAAACTGTGATTTGCAGTGATTCTAAGTCGGCTGAAATGGCAGAGGTTGCTCTGGGCAGAGGGAGTTGCTGCCCCTGTTGCTGGTGCAATGAGGTATCCCTGATGGGATCAGCTATGCCGTGACAGCATCGGGGATCTGCAGGGTGGTACCTATGTGGTATAGTTTGCACTTACAAGGACTCCCTATCCTAACAGGGCAGAAATGTAAGTGCTTTATTTTTTTGCGAGCTTTGGCTTTGAAATTTGAACAGGTAGGAAAAGCAGATCACAATAAGATGGGATATAGTAAAAATTTTACTTTAACCACACTGAAGTGCCTTTCTTCTCTATGTATTTACCTTGAGTAAAAATGTATGGACTCGTTATTCAGGGGCAAAACCTTACAGTAAGGGAACCAAGGTCTGAATCTGGGTGTGGTGGGAAGGTGGGAAGGCAGAGGCTTCCCTCTGCACACCATGTCCTCTGGTAAGGAGTCTCTTTTGCTTTTGGTACAAATAAAGTAGTGACCTGCTCTGCTGTGGCTAATGTGTAATTACACCTTCAATACAACCTTCTGTCCCAGCTGTTTGTTTGCCTGTGATTGTGTGCACAATCTGAGATGCTGCCAGGCAATCTTTGGTAAAGATATCATAGAAGTGCTGATTTTCAATCATCCAGAGCTTAGTGTAGCCAGAATTCTGCCATAAAATTAATAGCTAAATTCTCCACGCTTCTTCAAGTACTTTAGCCACGTTGGTTTTCCCTTCCTATACAGCTATTTTCCAAATATAACAGAGCAAGATCCTGCTGGGATTGAAATGTAAATGAGATGAAGATGCAATAGCAAAGGAATAATTTTAATTCTCCCAAGAAAACATTAGAGTTATTAGACTTAGATTAATTAGAGCTATCTTTTTACCAACACAAATGTTTTGGTTTGGGCTGCTGATTAAATTCCTGTAACAGGGGAATAAACAGAAGAGGCGTTGTCATTGCTTGGTTGATTTTTATCATCTCCAGGAACCCAGCACACCCAACAGCGATGCTTCGTTCACCTGGCTGGTTTGACAGCACAGACACAGGGCTGGAGCTGTCTAAGAGGTTTGCTGGCTCTGTGGGGAGTTCTTTCATGTTGTATGAATCCCTCTGCCTGTCTTGCTCAGCAAAAAAACAAGTTCAATATTTCATAACTTTGTGTTTTGACCTCTCCTTGACCCCTTGTAAAACATTACTCAGTGGAAAGCAGAGCCACGAGGCTCTGCCAATGTGCTGGGTGGTTCCTAGCAGCTGCACTGACATGTTTTGGCTTTGTGTGGTGTCACCCTGCTGCCAGGTGCAAGGATGTGCGGGGCTGGTGACCCTGCCCACAGCAGAGCATCTCACACAGCAGTAAAGAGGCTGCATGAAAATTAAAGGTTCCCCCCAAAATAGCCATAAGGATGTCAAGGGATGCAGCTTGAGACCCTCATACCCTATTTGGAATATGGGTGGGTGCTGTGCTGGTGGGGGGCTGCCCCCATCCCTCCCACCACTTGCTATCCTGGAAGCCATCAAGCAGAGTTAGGTTCCCTTTAATTAAAACCTCAAGCATGAAAATATTAGTGGTAAATCCCTGAATGCTGGAGGTCTTGTGGCTAAACACTGAGGAATGTGTTGTATCAGCCCAGTCACACTCAGCGTCAGGGGATAAGGGTAATTCTGTGCTTGCTGGGCAGAGAACTATTGATCTTTCCCCAGGTTTGCACTTTGTGATTGCTTCTGGCTGGGGCCTAGAGCCAAGAATTTCACTGAATTCAGACCTTTTCCCAAGTAATAATCTATATTGGAATGGCTTGATCCCATGGAAAAAGTTAAGAATATTATTAGGAATAGAAATGCGTATGCCTATTTCCAGAGGACTGGGATTTCTCTCCCCTAAGATGGATTTCTCTGAGGAAAGTAACAGTGTCACATCCTGGGCCATGGGAGGCAGCCCTTCCAATTTGCAGGCAATTGCGGGCTTATAGTCTCATTCATTCATTCAGAAGCTCCAGTTTAACTGAGGTTATAGATTGGATTTCACTGCTGATACTTCTTATAAGCAAGTGGAAAATGACAATGGAATAGTTTTGAGAAATGTGGTTATGCCATGCAAGTGAGAATCACAGATGCTTTAATGAAGTGCAGTTACCTCTTTAGGTGCTCAGTTACTCAGTGCTGTTTTAATAGAGAAGACCTAGGTATGGGCTTTCTTTTTTTAAAAAAATGTGGAAGCAATTTCTAAAAGCTTTAATTGATTTTCAAAGATTTAATGATGAAAAAAGCACTATTCGGGTTACAGAGTTGTAGCTTCTACCTTTGGCTGAAATGAAACGCTTCAAACAAAATTATTTCCAAATACCAAAGTAGTCCACTGAGAATAAATAGAAATGTTTTGCATTCTCAGGGGACCTCAGTTTTTTCCCTTTTTCTCTTATCAGGAAAAGAAAAAATACTCAACTTGTCAACACTAGTAACTTCTTTTGGTGACCTTATATTTTAAATATTGTTTGTCAAATCTTGGGCTTCAATAAGTGAATCCTGTTAGTGCACTAGATTCAAAAATCATGACTGTGGGAAATGTCATGGAAATCTTTGAAAAGACTGGAAAATGGGCCCTTCTGGGGAGAGAGGAAGAATTTCAGATTCTGCCTTGCTCCTGGCCCCTTTTCCTGCTTTGCCCCTCTTCTTTCACAGCTCTGGAGTGGAGCCTGGGAATACAATAGCAGTCACTCATTTACATGGAGGGCTGAGGCAGGGAAATGAGTAATTTTAAAAGGCATTTTGCAATTTTAATAAATTTCGTTGCCACTTGCCAGGAAATTAAAAAACCTGCCCTCCAGGAAGCGTCTGCTGTCTGCAGATGAGTGAGTGGAGCCTGGCTCCAGGGATGGGGAGTTGCTGTGCTCTTGAAACTGAGGGGGAACACTCACATAGGCAGCTACTGTGAGATGAGACCAACCCTCCCCAGATGGCTAGGAAATCCTTTTTGACCTGGTGAGCCCAGGATTTCTGCTGGGAGTTCCTCCCTCCATCCTCAGGCTGTCATGCTTTGCTTGCGAGCATCTCATCAGAGCAGCAACACAAGGGCAAAGACTAATTGATTTCAGACGTATTTTAGAAATAATTTGTTCTTCACAGTATCTCCTGCTGCAACTAGTTTCCTGCTTTGGTTTTGAGTCTGCCACCAGTTTGTGAGAACATTTACCCAGATGATGTCACGTCAGGGTTTATTGCAGAGGAAATTCTTCAACATTACACCAAATACAGCGTTTCTGCAGGAGGAAACTGTCCCATCTTCCAGTCAAGGTCATAGCTGGAATTGTAGCTGCTTCTTCATTCCTGTGCTCCCAACCATTTCCATCTGCTCTCCCCACCCTCTGCACTGATGCTAAGGATGTGCCCGAGTTCACTCTCAGGTGTGTTTATTTAGATTTGGTCCAATTTGTTGGTTTTAGCAGAATACAAGAAACAGCTGCTGAAACAAACCTTATTCCTGTTTATTATGAAAATTCCACTAAAATAAACCCACATCCCTCTGTAGGAAAACAGAGGAAAATAGTCCTGTCCCCTTGACCATCATCCCCTTGTTCAGCTGCAGACAGAGTTTTCATACTGGAGAGCCTTTAACTGTGTCCTGCAATAACTGACTCCCTGCTACTGCACCCTGTGCCTCTGTGCATGCAGGATAATGCCTCACAGAAGCAATGTAGTAAAACAGGTATCCTTAAGCCCAAAATGCTGGTCTGAGCTGTGACAAAGCAAAGCTTTCCAGGTCATCAGGCTGTGACCCTGCATCTGAGAGTAAAGGTGTTCTGGTTGTTTAAAGTCTACTTGATTTCACAGGAAGAAAGAAATAGTAGGAATAAAAAAATCTTACAGATACCTTTTAGCGAGATCTTTAAAGCTCTGGAGTGACTGTACCAGGAAAATTACTGAGCAAGGCACTGATCCCCTCCCTTCCATTATTGCTTATTTGTGTATGTAGCAAAATGGGTTTTACAGTAACAAAGGGTCTGTTTTGGAGCCTTGGGGGGAGGATGGAAATAGGGAGGCAGGGAGTTCCTTCTTGTTTTGTTACAGAACGATGTGTTTGTACCTGAACCAAAAGCCTCCCCATTCCCTGGGGAGGAAAGAGCTGTGTACAGGCCCAGAAAGACACGAGAGGGGAGAGTGGCAAAGCCTTGTGGAGACCCTCCCGAGCAGAGTGATTTCCTTTTTCCCAGACTCTCTGGGAAAGGCTGCTGGCACCCCCCACAGAGGGTGGGGTGCAGGAAGGCTGGGACTTTGTGTCAGGTGGCGTGGGAGAGGGTGAGCCCCCTGCCCCTGCAGCATCACCCCATGGGGGGCATTTGGCTTGAGAAGCAGAGGAGGAAAAATGTGAACAGCAGCAGTGTTTAAAGGCAGATTCTGAAAACAGCCAATTTCTACACACTGCTAACATGATTTGGGGTTTGAGTGCTAGGTTGTATTTTTTTTTAAATAAATCTAATACAAATTTATACAGAAAAGTTGTTGTCAGCCTTAAAATACTGAGATACAAAGAGGTATGGAAGCTCTGCTTAGAGAAACTGGGAAGAAAGGGTTGTATTTACAGTGGAGATAATGTAGTTGATTTATATGAAAAACTTCTTTTGCCAAAATGATTTGTAAGATCTCCCCAAACCATACCCTGGTCTTCACAGTTACACATGAAGGGAAGAAGGAGGCTGGAAGCTGAGTGAAAGGTGGCACTCGCTTGACATCTCCATGTGAATTTCCCCCAAGTGGGTGACTGAATTCCTCCAAGACCCATGGGGCTGTTACCTAAGCCAGAAGGCAAGGTTGAGCAAGATGCTCACGTGGCAGTGGAACTGCAACTTTCTAGCTTGAGTAACATTTCCCCAAATAGACTTCAATGTTAAAACTAGATGATACAACAAATTGGTGAACAGCGGGTGGATGGCTGCACGAGTCTGTGATGATGTGGTGGTACAGGAACGGAAGAGCAGCGTGCAACTTTGTAAGGAGCANGTGGGAGAGGGTGAGCCCCCTGCCCCTGCAGCATCACCCCATGGGGGGCATTTGGCTTGAGAAGCAGAGGAGGAAAAATGTGAACAGCAGCAGTGTTTAAAGGCAGATTCTGAAAACAGCCAATTTCTACACACTGCTAACATGATTTGGGGTTTGAGTGCTAGGTTGTATTTTTTTTTAAATAAATCTAATACAAATTTATACAGAAAAGTTGTTGTCAGCCTTAAAATACTGAGATACAAAGAGGTATGGAAGCTCTGCTTAGAGAAACTGGGAAGAAAGGGTTGTATTTACAGTGGAGATAATGTAGTTGATTTATATGAAAAACTTCTTTTGCCAAAATGATTTGTAAGATCTCCCCAAACCATACCCTGGTCTTCACAGTTACACATGAAGGGAAGAAGGAGGCTGGAAGCTGAGTGAAAGGTGGCACTCGCTTGACATCTCCATGTGAATTTCCCCCAAGTGGGTGACTGAATTCCTCCAAGACCCATGGGGCTGTTACCTAAGCCAGAAGGCAAGGTTGAGCAAGATGCTCACGTGGCAGTGGAACTGCAACTTTCTAGCTTGAGTAACATTTCCCCAAATAGACTTCAATGTTAAAACTAGATGATACAACAAATTGGTGAACAGCGGGTGGATGGCTGCACGAGTCTGTGATGATGTGGTGGTACAGGAACGGAAGAGCAGCGTGCAACTTTGTAAGGAGCAGAAAAGGGGCTGGAATGTTGATAGAAATGCAGGAAAAATAATAATGATTTCCATATGGAGTTTTGTGTCCAGTTCTGGAATCCCCAACATAAGAAGGATATGGAACTGTTGGAATGGGACCAGAGGAGGGCTACGAAGATGATCTGAGGGCTGGAGCACTTCTGCTGTGAGGACAGGCTGAGAGAGTTGGGGTTGGTCAGCCTGGAGAAGAGAGGGTGGTGGGGAGACCTTTTAACAGCCTTCCAGTACCTGAAGGGGTTACAGGAAAGCTGGGGAGAGACTTTTCCAAGTGCATGTGGTGAAAGGATGAGGCGGAATGTCTTTAAATTGAGGGGGGAAGATTTTAATTAGATATTAGGAAGAAAATCTTTACAGTGAGTGTTGTGAGGCACTGGCACAGGTTGCACAGGGAAGCGGTGTCTGCCCCTTCACTGGAGGTTTTCCAGGCCAAGTTGAGTGAGGCTTTGAAGAGCCTGGTCTGGTGGGGTTAGAACTGGATGGGCTTTAAGGTCCCTTCCAACCTAAACCAGTCTATGATTCTATATAAACAACTGATTTAATTAATGCCCTCAGGGTGGCTGGGTGCTGCCTCCCACACTGCCTCGGCTTGGGGTTCCGAAGGGGAAAAAGGGAAAAGCAGAAAGGCAGGTAAAACCCAGCGGAGGTTTGTCTGTGTTCATCTGCCGGGGCAGGGTAGGAGCCCTCCCATTCTGTCCCCTCCCTCCCCATTCCATCCCATCCCATTTCATCCTGTCCTGTTCCGGCGGTGGCTCTGCAGGTGGGTGCTGAGGCGGGGGAAATGTGGGGTCCCACACGTGTGTGGGGCAGCTCCCTGGGCACACACGAGTCATTTTTAACCAGCCACCACAGGGCATTTCTGACCCTGTCCCACTGTCTGCCCTGTGTGGATGGCAGGATGCTGATTTTCTTTGCATTAATTTGCTGCACAGATCAGCAGGGGTGGGGCGCGACATTAGAAATGAATAACTAGGTTGAAACTCCATTGGGGCGATGCTGTTGCTGCTGCAGGCTGGGGCTCTGGGAGAGCGGTATCTGAGCCTTTGCCCTTTGTTTTTCAGGGCTTCCTCAGGAGTCCTGGTCAGCTGGCCACTCGCACAGCCACCCCATGCCATCCCCCGCTAATGTGGGGCGAGCCCCCAGCCCACCGGACGGTGGCTGGGGGTGGGTGGTGGTCTTTGGTGCTTTTGTTTCTATTGGCTTTGCGTATGCTTTCCCCAAAGGCATAGCCATCTTCTTCAAAGAAATCCAGGATTTCTTTGGCACGTCCTATAGCGAGATCGCGTGGGTCTCCTCCATCATGTTGGCCACGACGTACGGTGCAGGTGAGTAGACCTGCACCAGCCCCTGCGGCACGGTGTGTTGGGAAAGCAGAAAGAAGCCAGCAACCCCAGCTCTGGGATGGCGTACAGGGAAAGCAGCAGTGTCCATCTGCATGGGCACTATCAACAGGTTTGCTTTCTGATCGTGTTTCTATTACCATTTAGGGAAACTAAGTCTTATGTGGAGCCTAAAGGGGTCAAGGGGCAGATTTTCAGAGGTAAAGTGGTGTTGGCTGGTGTTTTCAAACAGGCTTTGTGCCTTCCAAATTTCTTATTTTTTCAGTGGGTGCAGGTGTCTTTTGCTCTCTACGGGTACTTTTTTTGGTCTATAAGGGACTCCAGGTAGTTTTGAAAATGTGGTCTGCGACGAGTTAAATGCTGATATACCCTTTATTTCCCATTAGGGTTGCAGCACCTTTGTTGTTTTTAAAATAGGGTTTATTTCACTAATAAGAATGTGGGGTTATGCGGAAGCTTAAAAACATGTGCAATACTCCCTGCACACCAGAGGCTGAGCTACATGGCACACCCCGTTGCAGTGTGCCCTTTCCCTTCCATACTCCCTGCTGCAGGCTGTGTTGGAGGCTTTTTCTTATACTGCAAACAAAACGTGGCTTTGTCCCCTTCACACAGCACCTCTGTTCCCCTAAAGGCAGGCAACACCAGCCCTGCGCCTCGTATCTGAGTGGCATGGGGGCGGTTGAGCTGTTTTGAAGAGACCGTTGTGTCTTCTTGCCTTGCTTTGATCCAATTTGGTGACTTTGCACCCAAGGGGTTGTGAAGTAGTGGTGTGAGTGGCTTTCTGTGGGCATCAGTGCAAAAGCCCTGAGGACAAGCTGGTGTGAAAGAGCTGGGTCTGGGCTTCAGCCAAAGGTGATCATGGAGTAGAGCAATAACCTAAGTAGCTGCTTGTTTATCACGGCAGCTTGTAATTACAGCAATGAAATCGACAGTCAATCATTCTTATCAGTTGCAAAGCAGTGCATATAACTTGGCCTTTTTTTAAAGATTTTGATATCACTTTCATGACTCAATGAAAAAAATGGGATGCCTTTGATTAAATATACAATTCGAGGTGGATGGGAACCACTATGTAAGTACAGGAAACTTCATCAATGTTTATCTTGGCTATTCAAGCAATTCTGAAAATATTCTTTGTTGTTAAAAAGGCATTTTTTTCCCTTCCAACCCTAACTATTCTATGATTCTATGATTTAGATACTACTTAAATGTTGTTTTAAAGGGCTGGGATAAATTGTGCAGAATGCCCACATAATAAAAGGAAAAGCAAGTGGCCCATGTCTTTGGTGTGTTCATTTGCCTACAGACAAGCATCTAGGAAGCTTCATGTTTTGGAAGTCAAATAAAGATGATGAATGGTTGGTTCCAGAAGTATGTGAGTGAGTAGAGGTTGCTGTAAATTTTGTGGTCTGGTATTAAAATAAGGATATCACTTGCTGGGAAGGCTGCAATTGGCATTTTAATATAGGTGAGTGTTCTAAATATGTCCCGTAGAGAGCAGGGAGCAGCTCTCCCTGATGGCTGGGTGCCTAACACATTTCTATCTGTCTTTCTAGAAACTCAGGGCATTGTATAGTGCAATCCTTCATATCTGACCACAACTGAGTGAGGAATGTGCTCTGCAGATTAATCCTGGACCTGTCAATGCCCAAAGTTGCTTGCAGGGGTGTAGTTGGGGTTCTTGACCCTCTCAGTGTGCAGGTCATGACTGACAGGCTGGTGCTGGAGCAGGGGAAAAGCTGCTCGGATCACCTCTATCTTCTCCCACCTGCAGACTTCCCAACCCACTTTCTTCTCTTTCTCTCCAAGCATTCAAGCCAGTGCTGTGGGCTCTGTGTCTGGGATGTTGTAGTGGACTTCTATCCCAATTAACTGAGTGTCTCCTGCCTTTTTGCAAGGAGCTTTGACTTTACCCTCCCTTGTACTATTACACAGCAATATGGGGGATGATACAACCAGGCACTGTTAGACTTAATTGCAGGTGTCTGTACCTTTGTACCTTCCCGCGTGCCTTGCAGTTGCTTGGAGTTATGTCCATTTAATAGTCCTTCCCTCCTCTTCTCTGCTCTTGAGATTTGTGCTTGAGATTGCTCTTGATTTATGCTTGTTTGATCATCCCTTTCTCTGCAATGATCTGAAGCACCGAGTCACCCAGCAGCTGCAGGCAGGGCAGCAGTGGGAGTGTGCAGGACAGGGAACAAATGAAACACCAGTGCCCAGGAGCGTATTTAACACATCTAATGTAATTGACTGAGCATTTAACGCCAGAGCGGGTTTGACTTATGAATGACTTCAGTGATTTGGAAATTCTCATGAAAGGCACAGGGCTCCTGTTCCTGGGAACTGCCGAAGTCCTGCTCTGCCCTTTAGAGCTGTTAGGATGCCTGTGCAGCAAAGCTTGATTTACTTTACTGGAAAAATAAGAACTAGTTTAACACTGCATTTTTTGCTAATCTTCTCTGAAAGGAAATAAATTCTAAAAATGCCAAAGTAAGTTTTCAACATAGTCCTGCTTAACCAGCAGAGTTGCTAAACCAGGTAATTATTACTGTGGCTTTTCCACTCCTTCCCTTCCCAAACTGGTGGTGAGGCAGGATTGTCACAGCCTATGTGTGGCGCAGGGGTAGGTGGGCTACAACCATGCAGGAACCACGCTGGGTGCACTGAGCATCCCCTGTGCCCAGAGGTGGTGGTGGGGCAAATGGTGTGTTACCTGGTGTCAGGTGTGGGCATCACAGTCACAAAAGGAAAGCCCCAAACCTTCCTCGCCTTCCTCCTTCCCCTTGCTCCAGCAGCAGTGAATGATTTGGAAGGTGTTTATGTAGGTCAAATTCTTCCCTCAGGAACGCATGGGCTCTGCTGTTTGCTCAGCTGGGTTCAGGGAACGACTGTAGCATCGCCGTCCACTCCCTGGTGTTTGGCCGTGTCTCTGGGCTGTGCCAGGGCAACCAGAGCCAGGGCTCAGGGTGGTGAGGCTCGCATCTGAGCATGGGGATGTCCCACATGAGGACTGACCCAGCTGCCTCAGCTCCCTCCGTCCCCAGGAGCTTGGTGCACCCGTGCTGCCTTTCAGCTTGGCAAGGTGCGGAGGGTCTGCTGCTTTCACTAACAACAGCTTTTGTTTTCAAATATCCTTGGGAAACAACCCCTCATTTCGTTGGCATGTTGGTGTGGCGACTTGTTTTTAGGCTGTGCTGGTTACTGTGTAACAGAGCTTATGTTTGCATTTCGTAAATAATGCAAAGGAAGCGTATTTGCTGAAAATACTCAGATGAACTAACCCTGATCTCCACTGGAATAGCTCTGTTGACTTTGACAGCATGGATGCAGATTTACGGTGACCACCTGAGGCTTTGACTTGTAACACCAGAGCAGTGCCAGTTTTTCAGAGTAAGACTGAAAAATCACCAGGTGAGACTGTTTCCGCCCTTCACTTTTTGCTGAATTCCCCTAGGATGATGTTTTACACCAGCCTGTGCTCTGGCAATATATATTGAGAAGTTTTAATATGTCTTGTCTCTTAGTTTCTTAATCTCAACTAGGTTGCAGAAAACAATTCTGCCACTTCAATACAAGTAGTAAAACAGATTAGTGTGCAGTAAAGTGGATAGCCTGGACTTTATGAGGGGGGTACTTGTAGTCCTCACTGCTGTTCATGTTCAGCAATTCCCCATTTTCATTTGTAAAGGGCAAAATAGGAGGATGGTGAGTGAGGACCAAAAGTGAACATTGCTTTTCTCTGACAAAATCCTGAAGAGTGAAACCCCGTCAAGCTGCTAAAGAAGGATTTCTGTCTTGTAATGTTTCTTTCTTTTTTTTTCCTTGTCCTGGGCAAAAAGCTCATTCCTTACTCCAAATAAGAAAATTATTACAGAACAAAGTCTTTGCTAATTGTAAAGAAAAGGAAGCAGGATCTGTCCATAAGGGACCAGAGGAAATGCCACCATCCTTCCCTAAAGGTTCTTTCATCTGCACCTCAGCTTCCAGGTATCAGGCTCTGGGGATGACAAGGGCACATTGTGTGGAGTATCACGGGGTCCCAGTTATGCTGCTGCATGCCCTTGGCAGGGTTTCCTTTTGCAGGCTGCCTCTTTGGACTACACTATGCCAACACAAGACCAAGGTCTTGCCTCATGTGCCAGCATGAGTTTTTTTGAGGAGATAATCTTAAATAATATAAACTGAAAGCCTTTGGCCTTCACATCTCCTGATTTGGGCCATGTGCCCATGTCATGTTTATAGTATCAAAACTGAGATGCCCTTTTTCCTTTTTTAAGGGTGATGCATTTCAAGGTAGACCACAGATGAGTCTCTGGAAATAACCATTACCCTGGGAAGGCAGGAGGTGATTGAGCTCCCAGGAAAGAAAACACAAGCAATATTAATTTGCTAGATCCCTATGCAGTAGTGAGGGAAGCAGTCAAACATTCAAAAAATGAGGAATACTGTTGCCACTAATCTAAAAGCAGCATCGTTCTTATAGATGTTATGGTCTTCTCTAGAGCTGCAAGAGAGGTGAGAATCATGGGAAACAGTAATGTCTTTTATTATGGCCAACTGTTAAGAGTTTGAACGGGCCAGTTTCTGGCACATAGGCCAGAGAGAGAACAATTTAATACCTGGGTCAGTATCTGCATTTTCAGGTTTTTTTTCTTTTTATTGTGACTGCCTGGTCGAAATGCCCCTTTCATCATAGTAATGAAACCACAAGAAATCACCTGACTGAAACTCAGAGACCAGATCCTGATGCAGAGTAATTTCAGCCGTTAAGCTTGAACAGCTGGGGGTAGAGCAGGAGACATCCGACCTTTTTTTCCCCTGGTTTTGAAGAATCTCACTCTTAGTTTTGCAATTGCTGTGCAGCTAAGTCTTGTGCATGTTTGTGTACAGTTTGTGGGTGTAAATGTGTGCTGCTTCTGTTGCCCCTTAGTACCCATAACTTGTTGCTCAGTATACAGCGCAGTGCGGTCTTGGTCTCAGTCTTGCTGTATGCTGCTGTAATGCTCCCTCCAAAATCTCCAGGGTGCTGTTCTTACATGTCCAGATTTCTATTAAAATCAGGGAATTACCTCCTGTCTATTTTGCAAAGACAAGAGAAGAGAGCCACCTTTTGCAAACATAAGAAAAATGAGAGCGTTTCTGAAGTAAAAGACTTACCCTGAAGCCAGGCAGTGTTTATTAGTCTTGTTATTTATTATTTATTGTTTTGTAATTGAATGAAATGTCTAAAGATTTAATTCTGGAGATGCTCCACAACCGAGTCTTTTCTCCAAAGAAACTTTCTCCCAGAGCTCATAACTGCTAAGTAGAGCATCTGTGCAAGCAGCAAGGAAGAGATTGGGAAGTTGAAAGTCAACCATTGACCTTGAACATTTAATCCAAAATTTTATAGCTGTATTTTATTACACTGCTAGCATGACAAATTGCAGTGACAGGTTTAGAAAGCACCTCACTACATGCAGTGGCGTGAAGCTATATTAATAATGAGTTTGATTCTGCAGTTTTTAACTTAATCAAAACTGCCAATGGTCTCTTCTGGTCCAGTCCAAACTTCATCAAAACCTTCTCTGCCTCCAGAAGACCTCACCCAGGGCTTTCCACCAATGCCGATTGCTTGCAGGTAGTTGTGAAGTACCACAACACTAAAAGGGGAAACTGAGGCATGGGAAGGGAGTTGTTTTTTTCTTCCAAGGGCAAAAATCAAGCGTGTAATGAAGCCCAGGCCTCAAGAGATGCAACCTCACTGCAAGCCAATTTTGGCTCAGGCATTGCCTAAAGGACCACAGAACCCCAGCAAGATGTGCCTTGATGGGTGGAGGCTTTATCAGCTAAAAGGTCAGTGACAGGGGTGTCTGATAAAATCGTGTTGTGCATGGCCTAGCATTTTGCAGCAAATTTTCTGTGTGGAGTCCCAAATGGCATCCCCAGTGCTGCAGGGAGTAGAGCTGCTTGCATGAGAGCAGGTTGCCTGTGTGGACCATCCTATGGGGCTCTTGTCCAGTTTAAGACATAATCTCTGCAAGGTTTGTGTCCTTTTGCAGGTACTGTGCTCACATGCTGTTGCTGCTGTTTTCATCCCCTGCTGCAATGTGTACTGGGGCTTTTTTTTGTTCTTTAAGAAAATGTGGAGCCCCAAGCCTGTGAGTTCCCACACAAGTTGTTTCCCTCCTGTAAAGCAAAGAGATTATCCTTGTGCTTTATGCTTGGGTAGTTTCAATATGGGCTGCCTGTCTTTTTCTATAACTTGGTCTTAGCAGAGAAGTATAAAGGTCAGTACCTGGACAAGGTTTGCTTTCAGAGATGCTCAACCCATGTGCATGCAATGTGGATCTCTGGTGCTTAGCTGACTGCTTGCTGGTCATTCCATGAAATCCAGCACCTGTGTCCTATGGGTCTTAGTTGCGTCTGGCTACCCTATGTGATGCCTCAGTTACCCAAGTATCTGAAATGACATGAGCACCTCCTTCATCAGCCCTTAGTGCTGAGCAAGGGTTAAGGGAGAGGAGGGGAGGACAGGCAATACTTGCAGTGCTGCATCATGTGTGATGTCTCTCTGCTTAGGTACTTACGATGTTGGTTCAAAAAAGATTCTCAAGTAGGGTTTTTGCTGGGATTTCCTTAGGTGTGTGCATTTCCATCTAGATGTTTTGTGTAGGTTGAAAGAAAAAGAATATCTCTGTTTATCCACAGTGGATACTGAGTACCCTGTCTGCATGGCCCAAGCCCAGGCAGGTGCTCCCTGTGTATATATTGCACAACTGCCCAGTGCTGGGCTTCATCCATTTGCTTGTCACCACCTCCTGGAGTCCCACCGACAGTCAATTAGCCTCCCTGTGTCATTGAAACAAGACATCTTCTCACACTGGGGTAATCCCTGGGGTAGCAGCACCATTATGATCCTGGATTTCGTTAAGAAGGCCAGGTGAGGAATAGTTCTATTTCTGTAATGGATGGTGCAGCAGATTCATATACTTCTCCTGACTCTCAGAGAACACTCAAGCCCTGCAAGGTCACTACATATGTGCTTATATTTTTTATTTTTTTAAATAGCCCTGTTCTACTTAAGAACGATAATAGTACTATAGGTTCAGGTGAAATATTTCCGTGTTCGTGGACTTGGTCACAAAGCTTTATCATTTTGTCCTTCATTGGAGCTAGCAAGGTCACCAGGCAGCAGTAATAGAGATGTGATAGGCTTAATAAAAACCAAGACTAATAAGAACTAGGAAGAAGAAAGCGAAGACTTTTGGTTGGGCATCTGTTAATTCTTTGCAGGTAGGTGTTAAACCCAGAATTCCCTTGAGTTAAGTTCAAATCTTCCCCCAGTCAGTACAGGATGCATTCTCTGTGCTGCCACGGAACAGAGTTTGGGAATGTTGATGCCAACTACCATGCTTTGTTGCAGCTTTTCTGACCCTGGATGGCTCTCCAGCACCACTGGTCTCTTGGTCACATTATGCATGTTTTCCAGGAGTTGGACAAAGCCCTTTAGAGACTATGCCCATGTAGGAGCTGACTTGGGGCTGAGTTGTGACTAGATCATTGTGTTAATAAGGCTAATGAAAGGCTGCTGATCTCAGGGGATAGGCGTTTCAGCTGTGCAGGGAAGGTGTGTTCAGCAGCTGCGCTTCAAATGACAGAAGAGATAAAAGTCTGTGGTCTTGCCAAAGACAAAGATTAGCGAAAAAAATGATGGAAAGAAATTAAAAAAATGTGAAGTGGTGACCTTCTGAAAGTCAGTGGCTGTGATCTGCTGTGTGGGTGAGATCCAAACCTGCAGCCCAGGGAAACCACTGAGTTCCAGCTGATGTGTCCTCGGCACCTACGATGCCACCCCCTTGCAGGAGCAGTTCATTGCCTAAATATGAAGTGACACGAAGGACCTTGGCTCCAGACCTAATTTTGGCGCTGTTGGCCCTTGGCACCTCCATGTGCCACAGGAGCAGCGCACGTCAGCTGTGTAATCTGGAAATTGAAATGCCCAAGTGCTGATCAGATAAGATTGCTAGATAAGGAAGAGGACACTTTGTCTTTCTGAGGCTTGGGCCTCGTCTGCTTTGGTTTTCTTCCTTTTTTAACATCAGGATGCTGCTGTAGCAAATACATGTATTTCTGATGTGAGGTCAGGGTCCCTGGCTTCCATGTGCCTGGTGGGTGCAGGAGAGAAAGGGCTGCCACACCTTGGTTCTTGCAGCAGATCATTATCACCACTGCCTTCTGAGCTGGATACGGTGCTAATCCTGCATGGGAGAGTCAGCACTACAGTGCCTGGACCAACCAGCTTGATGACCAAATAATATCTGCCCAGGTGGTCTCTCCCACGCTTGGCTGATGCAACTCTCAGGGGTTGCGCTGAAATGTCAGCTGTTACCCCCTTAATGTAAGGACCATTTTCTCTCCTATGAGGAAGAAAGAGAGGCAGCTTCTGGTAACTGGTTAGCTGTTGGAGCTGCTATTTCATATGCTGGACTTTAGCCTCCTCATTTAAAAAATATTATTTGCAGTGCATCAAGGTGGTTTGGGGGTGGTCAGGTCTTTGGAAATTGCCCTTTGGAGACTGTCAGAGGGGTGTTTGATACCATGGTTGTCACCTGGGGCCTTTGCTCACTGCTGCTTGTCCTCCAGCAGTGACGTGCATTGATATATTGTCTCTGGCAGCACTGCCTGAGGAAGAGCCAGTTGTGTGTGAGCTCCTCAGCCACTGCAAGAACATACCAAACCATCTGAAATAAGTAGCTGATACTAGTAATACACTGTATTATTACCAGGTACCACCAATTCTTCTCTGGTCTCTGGAGCAGGTATGCGCAGGGCTTATTTAACAAAGATCAGCTGGTTCTCCAAGCCCTGGTGACAAATACTTAAGAGCACGAGCCCTCCTGGTCATTGACCTTGAACTTCTCTTCTAGCAAGGCAAAAGACTTGAAAGGCTGCAGCGTTTCCCATCCCTTTCACTCTGCCTATGCAACTGCACCTGGTGTTTTCTGAGCCTCACCTCTCTTCTGGGCTGTGCATCGTTAGCGGGTGCAGATTGCTGACACTGATCCTCTTCACCTCAGGAGGCTGGTGAATCCTGGAAGCATGTTAATAATGCAGGGGCACTTGCTTTCATTTGCAGGGTAATGAGGAGGTTGCTCTGTTACAATGGGCTGGTACCCTGGTGGATAAATTACAAGGCCAAAGGCAGTGTTGTTATTGCACCAAGGGAATGAGATTATTATTGAGGAAATTGCAGGCCTGCTTCTTTCCTTGTTTTACTACTAGTGTAATAATAGATTTTGTTTTATTAGTACAAATGATTCCCCCCTCCTTCCTCCCCGATGAGTATGCTCTGCTCCTTCTTACATCCCAAGTGACTCCACATAGTCAACACCAGTCATATTGTGCTGAGTTCCTTAGGATTACCTGTGTTTTCACAGCAGTTTGGAAAATATTTACTATTAGGGCAGTTCTCTTGGTGCTGACCCATGTCCCTGTGCAGTTACAGCTCTGTAGAGCCACTTGGCACCATGGAAAAGGGAGAAAAGCAGAGCTGCACATTGCAGCCCCAGCAATAGGGGCACCACTGGTTCCAGATCTGCCAGTTCTGGGGATGTTATAAGACACTATTTTTAAGTGTTGCTCTATTATCATCTGTGTGGCCATCAGATGGTCTAGCCAGCAGCTCTGTGGTGTTTGCAATGGCTCTTTGCCACTTTACACTGTTGGAAGGTCAGTCTTGTGAAGCCTGGAAAAAAATCCACGTTGCATGGAGGCCTCTGGGCTATGAGGTCTGTATTTCAGGGTTTCAGCTTTTATCTGCTTCTTTGAAAGCTCTGCACAGAAATATTTCAGCAGAAATTCATCCAAGCCAGGTTCCACTCGAAAGGGGGAAAGCTACTTCTCTTAGTATTAGTTTAAGTTAAAAAAAATGACAAACCAAACTTTACAAATAACAGATAGATAAATAGATATGGTCAGAATTACTGGAGAGAAGAATGTTTTAGTCATTGTTAAAAATACATTGATATTTTGCACTGACATTGGAAGTTTCGCAGCTCATAAAAAATTCATAGAGCTTGCTGAAGAAACAGAAAGGCAATTCAGGTGTTTATTTTTTGAGCACTATCATACTGGCAATAGTTTAAGCCGGTCCGGATTGATATTTCTTGTTAAATGCCACCTCTGTGTTGTGATTCTTTCTGGATCATAGTTCAGTGGCTCAAAAAGAATAGATGACAAGATGGCCTGGCTTTGTGGAGGAGAAGAAAGGAGAGTCCAGGGTATTTTGCATTTCTTTATGGTTTTCCAATCTCCTCTTCAGGGCCCTTTTCACTTCTGCAAACACAAAACTCAAGGTGAAAAGTAATTGGACAAGCTAACAAATGAGTTAGGGCTTGCTTTATTTCCCACCGGCGAGTTACTGTGTTTTGCTTGCCACCAAGATCAGCTTCTCTGACATGGCCTTTCATGTACCAGCTAGCAACGAATGGAAGTCTGCCACAGGTATGAGAAAAGAGGGGCTTTATACAAGACAGGCACTAAACCAGCATGATTTATATGGGCTGTGGATAGAGCTTAACATTACATCAGTCTTCTAGTAGTGCCGTGATCCTAGCATTATCTTTTGGGAGTACTTGTTGCAAGCTGTTGCTCTCCAGACTGCAAAGTTTTATTTCAGTCAGAACATCCCCTTTGTGTACATGCTGCTCTGTAAGGGCTTGGGGTGCAAAGCAAGGTGTTTCCGAGTGGGCTTGCTCTTACCAAGGGGGTGGTGGTAGCTCCAGTGGAGAGCATGTCCCCCAGCAGTACCCTGTGAGCCAGGGGAGGTGTAGAACCACAGGCACGGCTAAGCCAGCAGCAGGATGAGACTGAGCATCCCCCTGTGCCCTCTGTTCTGTCAGGTCATCCCCTTGCAACAGAAGGTAAATGATGGCCATGGCTGGAAGCTTGCTGGGGGGGAGGAAGCAGCTTGCTGGGCTGTGGGAGGGGCTATCTTGTTTCCTAAGGCTGTCTGGGTGGAAGCACCATCCCTCCCTGCAGCAAAGTACCAGCTGCTACCATGTGCATGTCAACAGCCTCATCCTTGTAGTGTATTGAGGTGTGAGGGGGTGATTAAATGTTACTTCTGATCTCCTTATTAGAAGTTGCACTGGCATGGTGATGGGGTTGTGGGGACAGCGCTGACTGGGTGACACTAGTCCCGTCTGCTCAATTCCCTGAGAAGCTGTGCTCTGGGGACATGCTTGGCAGCTGAGATGGTTTTCACTCCTCACTGCAACTTTTCAGGGACTTAGAAAGTATTTGTGTGGCTGCTTCTGCAAGGCTGGTAAATGGCAGCTTTCTGAGAGTTTTCCTTGCTGTTTTTCTTGCCCTGTCCTCATCTCACTCTATAAACAAAGAGGCAAAAATCACCCCAATTCCTGTTAGCTTCTGCCATTGACTCACGGGAAGGAGGGATGATTTACTCTGGATGCCAGGACAGGGAGCCTGTGGTTCCTACGTGTTTGACCAGGCAGGTATTAGCAAATAAAGGTGCCTTGGGATCTAAGCCGCACACGTTGTTACCATAATTGGTTTCTGTGTGGTAATATACAGCATCTTTATTCTTTTCATGCAGGCTGAATAACAGGTAAATGACAGGTCCCGCTTTTCAATTCCACCATGTTTCCAGGGGCTGTCACACTTTTAATTTTTTCAATAGCTGCAAGCAAAGCAGTAATCCTGTTTTCTATTTCCCACAACTGCGATTCTGGCTTTGTTATTCCCTCTTCTTAATTCCTCTGCCCTGACTTGAGCTATTTGATGTTTTCCAAAGCTCCCCAGGACACTGCTGTTAAAGTCATCTAATGGTTGATGGCTAATTAGCCCCCTGTGAGAAATACAACATGGGGGGCGTGTGGCAGAGCAGGGCAGGAGAAGCGCATTTAGATCTGTTGGGTGTGATGCTGATGACTGAAGACACCTGGTCAGGGTGAAGGTGTCCATGTCCGTGCTCTGTACGCCTGCCCAAACTGGCAGGGTTTGCGTGCTGAAGTGTGCAAAGCTTTGTGACATATTGCATGCGCTGGTTTCTGCCAAGAGGTGGGGCAGCTTTTGAAGGGCTGCTCCATTAAAACCTATGGACATTTCTGGAGGTCCAAATGACTTGAGTGGAAGTAATTTTGGGGATGTGAATTTGTGTTCACTTCAGTGCATTTGAAAGGTCTGCTCAGAACTGTTACAGAACCTTTGGCCTGTGGGAAGCAGCTCAGGGAAGTTTGGTCTCCCAGCTTTAAAGCTTTGAGTTGGATTCTCTAGTGCCTGGTGTAGGTCTGGCTGATGCTTTCCCTGCAGGTTAGTGCTCATTGCAGCCTTCACTGTGGATTCTCCAGTGTCTGGAGAAGTCCAGATGCTCTGCTCCGGTTTTCTCCTCTAACTGGCTGCACTTAGTATCTTAGGAGTCTCTGCCACCCAGTCCTCTGTAGTTGACGCTGGTCAAGGAGATCAAACGCTGTCACTCACAAGCACATGCTGTTATCTTCTATGCTGTGCTTTCTTCACAAAGCAGGCTTACAGTGCCTGGACTTAAGGTTTCAGGCTGTGAAAGGGAAAGTCTTATGTCACCTCTGAAGTTCATCACCATTCCCTGTGAGCTCAGCCCAGCCCAGAGAGACAGCACCTTTGAGACCACAGCTCTCCCACCCAGACTGGCAAACAAGTGGGACCTATTATGCCCCTGTAAAATTGTTAAGGTCATAGCAGCTGAAGGATGTAAAGCATTGCAGTTGTGATCTTGTGGCTTAATAAGTGATTCCTGGGAAGCTGTGATATAGTTGAAGAGACATTGATGTTCATGAAGGGTGCCCCGGGGTACAGGAAGGGTACTACCATTTGTAAAGCTAGTGATCAGGATATGAACTTTTGCTTTCATCTACTGCATCCTTTGCCTGAGGTTTTCCCAGCAGCTGAGAAGCAGAGCAGAATATGTCCCACTCTCAGCCCTTTCTAGTTCAACGTTTGTTGTCATGGTCCAAACCCATGAATGATGAGTGAATCCACAATGACAGCTTATGGACTGGAATGAGAGGGACGTGAAGCCATATTCTTCCTTCTGAGGTGGATGCTGCGAAAGTGGATGTAAGTGAGCGTTTTGTTTTACTTTTCATAGCAGGGATTTCTTTCCCCAGGAGCAGCCCTCAATCAGAGTAGAAGGGGCATTTAGCAGAAATCTTGTGGGTTTATATGCCCAAAATATGAAAGCCTCCTTCCAGCAGGATGGGTAATTTGAACCACATTTTCTTAGCTGAGTAATTAGATTGATTCTAGAGAAATGTGTATATGTGGAAAATTGAAAAATGGAATTGTTACATGCCCTTAGGCTGCAGAAGAATGTTGGTGCCTTTCTGAGGAACACTGGCTTGATCTTTTAAATTACAAGATGCACTGAGGCCAGCTCGAGCATAATGCAAATCCAAACCCTGATCAGGAAAATCTTAGTGAGAAAGTGGTCCCTTTCCTACTCTGCTGATCTGACTTATGTTTCTCTTCCCCCAGAATTTCTCATGGAATTCTGTAATGCTCTTTGCAGCAAAAGGATGTGTGTGTGTTTAATCCAGCTACAGGATTAGGAGAAAAATCTCTTCATGTAATTATACACTCACAGAAATTTTAATTGAATGGTACATTTGATGGGACCAGCTCACAGATCACACAGTTACAGGGATGCTGTTAAAATTGTGCCCGTGTGCATTTCATTTATGAGTGTTTTGACCATAGACTCTAGTGCAAATTTAAACAGTTGTGAGAATGGACTTGATTCCCTACATTAAGCTAGTCATACTTACATTTTTTTTATTCTTGCTTATCATAACAGCTGAGAACTTGTTTGGATGCTGTCAGCCATGCTGAGGAGAGATATTGGGTTTTTTTGGGTCTGGCTGCTGTGCTGTGGTTTGCAGGGTCTAGAAAAAGCTCTGGTGTTATTCCTGGCTGAGATTATTTAAGCAAAGGTAAATTATCTTCAAAAATTATCTGCAGTGTGGTAGATCCCACAGTCGAATTCTGTAGAGATACCTGTAAGCCTTAAATACCCTTTCCCAGTAACCTGCATGTGGACAGGGTGGGCTGTTTGTAACAGGAGTGAAGACAAACAGGCAAACTGGGCTCTGGAACATCATTACAGTAGCACCTAAAACAGACTGGCAAGAGAAGGTAACAAATGCTGCCTGTATCCCCCTGCCCCATTTCCAGCAGAATTTTTGCAGCATTTTTTTCTCCTGTTTTTTGAGTAATACAGACTCTTTTTCTTTTATCCCGTATCTTCTGGACTGCTTACATGCTCGGTTTGCTTTCTCTTCTTCCAACTTCCCAGCCTAACCTAACTTCAGAGTTGACTCTGCTTTGAGCAAGAGATTGGTCCTGAGACCTTCAAAGTCCTTCTGATATATATTATTTTGTGATTCTGATTTTTACTGGTCCTCCAGTTGGTTGACAGTACAGTACACAATACTTCCCTTCTTTCCTCCATCACCTGAAGCTGCTGGCATGTTCCGCTTCCTCAGATTTAAATGCTTCCTTTCAATGTGCACAGTCTTTATTAAGCTATTTCCCTCTTTCATAATTTTGCACTTTCCTGAACCACCTCTTTACATAAATGCAAGACCAAACTGGTTCTTTTGAGCTCCAGCTAATCCATCATCCCAAACTGTTCCTACCTACATGGGCTGCTATTAAGATTTAATTAAGAGCTCTTCTGCTGAAGCCTCGGTCCTGGTTGGCAGTATCAGAATTGCATTAAATAGAGGTGTTAAAAATGCAACACTATGCACGATATCAGCCTCATAACATGAACCACTACTCTGCATGTATGATTTACTATCATAATAAATCAAGATGTTCCTGTAGTGGGATCCTGTGCTTACCAGATCTGTTATTGCTGTTTGCCTTCTCTGATGACACTTTAAAGTCCTGGGGGCACGAACTGTCACTGACTACACAGCCACTGTGTGGGATGTGCTGCCATCGCCACACAGTGCACATCATCTTTCCCTCTTTCTCTATTTTCTTCCCTAGAAGCTGCCAGCAGCACCTCAGGGGCATTGGTATTGCAAAGTTTTATCTGCTTTGTGTCAAGCGTGCCCTTCTGTTAGAAGATACCTACCTCTTTGCACTCTTCCCCCAGGTCCCATCAGCAGTATTTTAGTGAACCGCTATGGGAGTCGACCTGTGGTTATATTCGGAGGCCTCTTGTGTGGCGTTGGGATGGTCTCAGCCGCCTTCTGCACCAGCATCCTGCAACTCTACATCTGTGTGGGCTTCATTACAGGTAAGAAGAAAGAATCTCCTTTGCAACCACACTTTGAGGTTCACTTGCGATGGCTTGGGGTGTCCCTGCTTGAGCACCGCAGCCAAATACAATGGGAAGCTGATGAGATAACAAGCTGTCAGGACAAGGGCCCTGGTTTATTAACTTCTCCAGATGAATTTTATCCAAGAGCATATTCCCTGCTAAGCACTATATTCCTGGCTGAACATCACAAGCGGGATCTTAGCAGGGAGTGTGCTCTTTGCAGATAAGCAGTCTCGGCTAGAGGCAGTGGTGAGAAAGGCCATCAGTGCCCTCAGCCCACACTGAAACGAACACAGACTGAACATGCTGTCCCCTGGGCAAGGCAAACCCTTCAAGATACAAGCGTGAGGAAGAAAGAACCTGTGTTCCTGTATTTCTGTGTGTTATCTTCCCTCTATGAGATATATGAAATGAGATTTCAGGGGGTTACTTTAGTTTACTTGCCCTTTGCCTGCTTGTAAGGTTAGGAGGTCCTTTATCTGAAAATAACAAGTACCGGAGTTGACTGAAAATATGTAGTGTCCTCCCTATTGAGAACAAAATACACCAACCCTATATTTCCTTATTGAAGTTACAACTTGAATTGTCTATGTTGAAACATGCGTTTTTATATTGGAAACTCAGACAGGAGAAGGCATAGGCTCAGTCCAGCACCTTCAAACCCTGCAAATGCTGGGTTATTTCTTTTCAAGGTAGATGGATTAGAGTTCTCCACCTGTGTGAGTGTAGATGCTGAATTGTATGCAACGAAGCTGGTGAAGGGGTTGGAGAACAGACCTTATGAGGAACAGCTGAGAGAGCTGGGGGTGTTTAGCGGGGAGAAGAGGAGGCTGAGGGGAGACCTCATTGCTCTCTATAACTACCTGAAAGGAGGTTGTGGAGAGGAGGATGCT